>QANW01006396.1:293140-360795 GCA_003254865.1 Dryas drummondii
CTCTCTCTCTCTATCTGTTGCCTCTCTCCCCTCTGCGTCTCTCTCTCTCCCCGCTGTTGTCGCCGGCGCGTGCGCCGCCGTCTGGCGACGGTTGCCGACGAGACCGGTCCCATCACACTCGCCTCTACTTCCTCTTCCTCCTTATGCCCTCCACGTGCCGTGAAACTAAACGTCGACGCCAGATCGCCGCGACTACGATCGGTGGTGCTCGCCGGCGATCTGCCTTTTTCGAAGGAGTTGGAATGCCGGACCACCCAAGTCTTCTTCCTCTCGACGTTCTGAGCACGATGGTATGCTCGGATTCTCCATCCGATCAGCCACGGCGGCAGATCGATGCCACAAAGGCCGCGGCTTCTCCGCCGGCGATCTGGCTTTTTCGGCGGAGTTGGAATGCCAAACCACCCAAGCCTTCTTCCTCTCGACGTCCTGAGCACGATGGTGTGCTCGGATTTTCCATCTGATCAGCCACGGCGGCAGATCGAAGCCACAAAGGCTGCGGCTTCTCCGCCGGCGATCTGGTTTTTCCGGCAGCCATTTCCGTCGAGTCAGGTACGAATATTCTTCTTCTCATTGTACTCTTCAATGCTATGTGTTTGGATTGGACCAATTGTTGATGAATCAAAAAACCCCAAATCGAACCTCATTGTGTGTTGTTGTAACTGTGTATTGTTGTAAATGTGTGTTGCTCCAAAAATGTTTGAGTTCTGTGAAAATTCAGTTTCACTCCGTGAAAATACAGTAGTTGGATAGGGAACTTTAAGCCTACATTTATTGATTAAACAGTTTCAGTTCGAGAAACAGTTTCAGCTCGCGAAACAGTTTCAGCTCGCGAAACAGTTTCAGCTCGTGAAACATGAGTTTGAAATGAATTTTGAATGAAATTATGGTTCTGAAATATGATGAATCAAATTTGCAGGTAGAAACAGATCGAGGCAGTGGCGACTGTCGTGTACTCGTCGCGCGTGAGATGATCGGACGACGTTGTATTGTTGGCTACTCCTCTCATCTCAATGGCTTATTGTATTGTTATTGTTTTTTTTTTATAAGGTTGCTGTGTTCTTTTTAGTGAAACGGAATTCAGTAAAGGTGTAACTGTTTTAGTGAAGTGTAATTGTTTTAGTAAAGGTGTAATTGTTTTTTAATTAAGGTGTAATTGCATTTTAGTCGAGATGTAATTGTTTCATCACTTAATTCAGTTTCAGTAAGTGAATTCATAACTGAATTCTTCAATTTAGTGTAACTGAATTTCTGAAATTCAGTTTCAGTGTAATTGAATTCTTGAAATTCAGTTTCAGTGTAACTGAATTTTTGAAATTCAGTTTCAGTGTAATAAAATTCAATTTCAGTGTTTGATTTTAGTTTTAGTGAAATATTGAGTTTTAGCAAAAACTTCAATTCCCAAAAAAAAAAAAAAAACAGTTTCACTAAAATACAGTTACAGTGACGTCAGCATGTGTCAGCATGCGTCAGAAGGGTAATTTTAGGATTATAAGTTTTAGGGGGTTTAGAAAGAGTTTCTAGATGGGTGGGGGTTTAGACAAATTTTTTTGGTGAGTAGGGTGTTTAAAATTAGGCACTATAATTTTATTAGATAAATTAATTCAGTTCATTCAAATTTATCCACACAAAAATGCATGCAAATTAAGGAGATTACTTTATTTTCCCTTGGTAAATGTGCGTGCCTGCAATAATATTATGAATCCTCTAACTTGCTCCTTAATTTTTTAAGCTAGCTAATTATTCTATCAAATTCTAGGCATGTGTTTCTTCATGCCAAGCCAAGGAAGTTAATTAAGTATAAAAACAAAAAGAAACAAATTTTATTAGCCAGAGACTGATCTTGGAAAAGCATGAATCTCTTACTTGCGTAGCTGAGAGGTAAAAGGTCTATATATATATGTACCGAGAAGGTTTTAGGGTTTCAATATGATTTATGCCTAATTGATTAAAATCACAAAATGTGGTTTATATATATGGGCCTATAACTAAAATACAGGAATTACTTAATTACCTAATTAATTCTAATAATTATACAATAATCACATGGGTTGACTCACACCAACACTTCCCCTCAAGTTGGTGCATATATATCACACATGCCCAACTTGTCTAGTGAGTTCAGAAACACCTTATTTGCTACGGTCTTGGTCAACACATCTGTAAGCTGATCTTCAGACTTCACAAATAGGAAGTTAATAATCTTAGCTTTAAGTTTCTCTTTAATGAAGTATCGATCAATCTCAATGTGCTTTGTTCTATCATGCTGAACAGGATTATGTGCTATATCAATAGTAGATTTATTATCACAAAACAAGTCCATAAATTTGGTAGGTGGACACCCTAAATCGGTCAATAAATGTCTTAACCATAAAAGTTCGACTACTCCAAGTGCCATACCTCTGTATTCAGCCTCTGCACTTGATCTAGATACAACTGATTGCTTATTACTCCTCCAGGTCACCAAATTTTCTCATACAAAGGTAAAGTACTCTGAGGTAGACCTTCTATCATCTGCTGAACCACCCCAGTCTGCATTAGAAAAACCTTCAACATTCACGTGACCATAATTAGCAAACACCAACTAGGTGCAGATTTTAAACACTGCAAAATTCGCTCCATAGCATCCATATGAGGTTTACATGGGGCATGTATAAATTGGCTTACTACACTAACCGCATAAGCAATGTCAGGTCTAGTGTGAGACAAATATATCAATCTTCCAACAAGTCTCTGATATCGTCTCTTATCTGCAGGCAAGGCCCCCAAACACTCGAAAAGTCTATGGTTTTGTTCTATAAGAGTGATAGCTGGCTTACACCTAAGCATACCAGTTTCAGACAACAAGTCTAAAACATATTTCCTTTGAGATAGGAATATGCCATGTTTAGATTGAGCAACTTCTATCCCAAGGAAGAACTTCAAGTCCCCCAGCTGTTTCATTTCAAACTCTCTAGACATGTACCTCTGCAAATTAGAGATTTCCTCATAATCATCTCCGGTCAGAACCATATCATCAACGTAAATAATAAGAGCAGTAATCTTGTTCCCCCTTTTTTTTAGAAACAAAGTATGATCAAAATTACTCTGCCGATAACCATAGTTCTTCATTGCACGGGTGAATCTCCCAAACTAGGTTCTCGAAAATTGTTTAAGACCATATAAAGACTTTCTCAGTCTACATACTAATCTTGTATTATCAAACTCTGGTATACTTGGAAGAGGATCCATGTATACTTCTTCAGTCAAATAAACATGGAGAAAGACAATCTTTACATCAAACTAAAGAAGTGGCCAATCTTTGTTAGCAGCCAAAGACAACAAAACTCGTACTGTGTTTAACTTGGCCACTAGAGCAAATGTCTCCAAGTAGTCTATGTCATAGGACTGTGTATAACCCTTTGCTACCAACCTTGCTTTATACCTTTCAACTGATCCATCCACTTTGTGTTTAACTGCAAACACCTATCTGCATCCAACTGTCTTCTTCCCCTTAGGTAGAAAAACCAACTCTCATATTGAATTCTTCAATGATGCCGCCATTTCTTCAGCCATAGCCTTGGTCCATCTAGAATATGTAAGAGCATCCTGCAATCTACTAGGAATAGAAACAGAAGATAATTGCAGAACATACTATTCATATGACTTTGAAAGCCTAACAGAAGACACATGATTATTAATTGAGTACCTAACTTTAACATTTGGATCTGGCTCATATTTAGCTGGTGGTTGTCCTCGGTTAGACCGAGCCGAGGAGGAAGTGTAAATTTAGAAGCATTAGAAATAAGATCTAAACCAGAATGTGAATCAAGAGTATTGTTTGTTACCTCAATGGACGAAGAAGATTGATTAAATAGAATATGAGAGATGGTGGTACTATCATGCAGTGGTGATTCATCAGGCTCAAAATTCGTGGGTTCTTGTCCCGCCATATCCACAGTATTATCCTCAGTAATTTTCGCAGTCTCAATCTCAGTCTCATTCTCAGACTCAGACACTGGGTGATCAGTAGTCTGTTCTGATCCTTTCTCACTACTACCACCATAACCAAACTGATCAAAGAACAACATATCATCTCGATTCTGCACTTCACTAGAAACCTCCCCTTGAAGGGTAGAATGCAATGAACGTGGAGAATAAAATAATTAATGTTCATGAAAAGTGACATCCATAGAAACATAGAAGCGCTGAGTAGAACGATGATAACACCAATACCCCTTCTGGGACGGACCATAACCAACAAACACACACTCTAAGACCCGAGATGCGAACTTAGATCGCTGATGAGAATGTAAATGCACAAAAGCAACACACCCAAAAACCCGGGGTTCCAAATGAAGGATACCTGGTAAAGAGACAAAATCCGAGATAACATCCAAAGGTTGTCGAAAGTCAAGGACACTAGATGGGGTCTCATTAATCAGATAGACGGCAGAACTCAAGGCATCACCCCAGAACGAGGATGGCACGTGACCACCCAAAATAAGGGACCGAGTGACCTCCAGTAAATGTCGATTTTTCCGTTCAGCAACCCCATTCTGTTGTGGAGAATGAAGGCAAGAAGTCTGATGAAGGATCCCCACAGAAGCAAAATACTGAGTCAACTCTGTATTAACAAACTCACTGCCATTATCAGAGCGCAAAACTTTAATAGGACAGACAAACTGGGTGAGAACCATTATATGAAAAAGGAGAAAAACAGCACACACATCACTTTTATGTTTCAGAAGATAAACCCAAGTCATTCGAGTACAATCATCAATAAATGTCACAAATCATTTCATTTTTTTTATGTGTAACACACGGGGCAGGACCCCAAACATCCGAGTGTACCAAAGCAAAAGGAACATCCATACGTTTATCACAAGAAGGAAACACTGAACGATGACTTTTGGCCAACACACAAACTTCACAATTAAAATTGGAAATGTTCAAACCAAGAAATAAAAAGGGAAATAAACGCCGAAGATAACTAAAGGAAGGATGACCAAGCCGGCGATACCACAACCAGATCTTCTTCTTATTTTCTGAGGAACCATCACGAACTAGACTCACAATGCCACTACCGTCTGAAGTGGAAACCCTACTATCCAGATAGTACAATCCACCACTCTTTCTACCACTGTCAATCTTCTCCTTGGTATGAATGTCCTGGAAAACACAATGGGTAGGAAAGAATGTGGCCACACAATTATGAGTTTTGGTTAGTTGACTAACAGAAATAAGGTTACAATTTAAGAAAGGAACAAATAGCACATTATGCAAAGAAAAATCAGAGGAGAATGATACCGTGCCGCCTCCTAAAACAAGAGATGACACACCATTGGCGTTGACAATAAATGGCTTAGGACAGACATATGAAAAATGACTAAAAACATAACGAACAGAAGTCATATGATCTGTAGCACCTGTATCAATTATTCATGCACCATTACTAGTACAAGCAGAAGTACTCAAAACAGAGTTAGAGATACCTAACCTGGCATCAAAGCTGGAGGAACTAACAGAGTTCACCTTAGAACTGAAGTTATCAACCTTCGAAGTCGAAGAAGAAGCCTTCACACCCTTCGGATGCCACTCTGGATAGCCATGAAGCTTAAAACATTTTTCTACCACATGAGTCGTACATCCACAGTGGGTACACTTTCGCTCAAATTTCTTAGCATCCTTGCTAGAAAATTTTCGGGTTGCCATGGCTGCTGCCCCATCACTTGCAACACCACCCAACATGACCTCTTGCCAATTTGCTTCAGAACAGACAATAGCATAAGCAGCCTGCAATTTAGGTAGAGGTATCATAGCAAGAATACGACCTCAAACTCCATCTAGATGAGAATCTAAACCCACGAGGAACATGTACAATCGCTGAGAATTAACCATAGTGGTGTACTTCTCAACATCATTAGCATAGTCCACAATGCAAGGTTCAATTGCATCAATATCTTGCCAAAGTTTTTGCAGCTTACCAAAATAAGAAATAATTGAACCACCATTTTGTCGCACAGAGATCACTTCACAATGAAGTTGATATGCCTTAAAGGCATCTTAACTCACTGTGTAAGTCTGTTTGGCTGCATCCCAGATATCTTTGGCCGTTGGTAATCCAATAAAAAGTGATCGGACTTCCTTAGTCATAGCATCAAGAAGCCATGACTTTACCATGCAATTTTCATCCTTCCATGCTTCAAAATCATCTGAATTAACATCCTCCGGAACTGCCCCTGTTCCTGTGATAAAGCCCCATCTCTTTCGACTTCTTATTTTATTTTGAACAATGAGAGCCCAGTCAATATAGTTTGAGCCATCAAGTTTCTCAGGAGAAATTAATGATGACACGTCCTGAGAACTCAACATAGGAAGAGGAGGATGAGGCTTTGGATTAACCATATTGTTGGTCATATTCAAATCTATAGACAGGGAACCAGAGGGAGGCGTTTCAGACATAACGTAGGAAGAAAAGGTGTTGCCCGAAGAAATTGAACATAGCAGAGGCACACGCATAGTAGGAAGCAATCAACTGAGCACAGCAAGAAACCAATCAGATGTGCACAGTAGATGTGCACAGCAGTTCGCACGTGCAGAAGAGGCACATGCCGTCATCGCACAGGTCGTCACTCCGGCCGTCGCACAGTCGATTGGGCGACAGCAACAAACACCTCCAATCGTTGCGGGCACGCAGGCGGATGATGTGCGCGCGCGGGCAAGCGGGTCGGCGTCTCTGGCAGACGAGCAGCAGTCGCCAGCGCACAAGGGAGGTGGAGGCGGAGGCGCGCTCAGTCGCCGGCGCACGAGGAAGGCAGAGGTGGAGACGCGCACAATCAGGAGGTGCGCATAGTCGACGACGCACGATGAAGGCAGAGGCGGAGGCGCGCACAGTCAGTCACAGGCATCGGCATCGCTGGTCGACATGGGTGTGCAGCGAGCGACAGTGACAGAGGGGGGTGCAGTGAACAACAGTGACAGGGGAGTTTAGCCAGGTAGCAGGCTTGGTAACCAGACGGTGGCAAGTTTGTAGCGGAAAGGAACACAAACAATTAGGTAGAGTAATAGAATTTTTCTGGAAAAAAAATTTCTTCAAAAAACCAGTAGGATAGAGAACCATGCTCTGATACTATGTACAGAGAAGGTTTTAGGGTTTCAATATGATTTCTACTTAATTGATTAAAATCACAAATTGTGGTTTATATACATGAGCCTATAACTAAAATACAGGAATTACTAAATCACCTAATTAATTCTAATAATTACACAATAATCACATGGGTTGACTCACACCAACAATATATATCCTAAAAGAAGAAAATTCAAACTAGGATGAGAAAATTAACATCAAGGTGGGAAAAGGTCTTTTATTCATATAAGGAAATTGAACATGGTAGTGACCTTTTACATGATCATTGCGAAAAGTACATATGATTCCAAGAAGTGGTAGCTAGCTAGCTCGATCTCTCATCGATCTCTATCTATGACATGAATCCATGTTTTTACGAGACACAAGTTTCTCGTTTATGACTTTGTATATATAACTTCCTTGACTTCCTTGCCAACACCACCCACAAACTGCCAAATTCTCCAGCATATGCATATGTTACCTAGCTAGCTATGTACTACTCTTTCTTCCCCTTCTTGAATTTCCCTTGGCTGGCAGTATTCTAATTCTCTTTGCAACACGTACAAAATCCCTGTATAACACACACACAAACAAATCAGAGATCATTCAAGTTTAACGTGAAGTAGTAGAAAGATTACACCGAAGGTAATCTGGCATGTAAGAAAATCTGACATATTATATTATTAAATTAACAATATTATCAGAAATTTTTCTCTTTTCTAAATAGCGTGAGACAACGTCCCATATTATATTCTCAAACAATTAATTTATTTAAATTGACAGTTTAATAACATAACTTTCTAAGAAAAAAAAATTACTCATGATTCCTTAAATACAAACACATATATGTATATAACTCACTTCCAATTAAGGTCACCGGCAAGAAGAAGGTCATTCTCCATGTCTTCATAAGCAATGACATGGCCAGGAACAGCATTTGAAAGATCAAGATCCTTGTCAATGACAGCTCCCCCATCCCCGCCATCGACGAACATTTGGCGGAGGGCCTTGGCAAGGCTCTGGTAGCTTGTATGGTTGTGGAGACTGATGCGCTGGCAGATCGACCGGCCTTCGAGCACGACGGTGACAGGAGGGACCAACGTGGAAACAAGTTCGTCATCAAGAAGTCCCAGGAAGCCATGTAGACCAGTGCCATTATGATTAGGGTTTCTAATCATCATATGATGATGATGATGATGATGATGAGAAGAAGGTGGAGTACTAATTGCACCACCACCACCACCAAGCTGCTGTCTCCTCTCTTGCCACCTCCTTTTCAAGGACTCTTGTCTCTGCAAATCAAAAGCGTTCATGCTTTTTTTTTTTTTTTTCCTCTTTAATTTACTCTCTCTCTCTCTCTCTCTCTCTCTCTCTCTCTCGATCTACTCTATATATTGAGTGTAGAAATGGATATATAGTTAAGAAAGTGAAATGGGTTTGGTGTTTTGGTGGGATTTAAGTTAAGGAGAGAATTAGGAATGGAGTGAGGAACTGATGAGAAGGGTTTGGTATTTGCCTATTTGGTGGATTTGAGAAGAGGGAGAGAGATGGAGTAAAACTTGGTGGGGGTGTTGCGTGTTGGTAAAAATGTATAAATAGGAGAGAGTTAGGGAGGGAGGAGAGAGAGACGACAGAGCACAAATGTCGGGAATGGTCTTGGCTCTCTCTCTCTCTCTCTGTGTTAGGTGTCTGAAACCGCCTCAGTGCTTTAATTCCTCTTTACTTTTGATAAGTCATTTATATATACCATCTTATCAAAATAAAAGTCATTTAATACCCAAAGAAAATTGGAAAAAACATTAATTATAAAAAAAGAAAAACCATTTATGGCATGGGTGAATATATATATATAGCACACATACGTCCGTATTTATAGGTTTTGGAATTAGTTAAAGTGACAAGGGTAAGTAGCAGTTGTTGGGTAAGGACGTGAATTTACCCCAATACATTTAAGTTTGATCACACTTTCTTTAATTAAAAAAAAGTGACAAGAGTAAGTAGAGTAATAAATTAAGATTAACATTAAGATACTCATAAGCTCTTTCGAATTTTCCTCATTCCTTCGCGGGAGCCGCATGCACAGCCATAATTTGATTCTTTTTAGTGCAGCAAAAAAAATTATGACCACATTTACTAGTTATACTAATTATATTATTGATTATATCCTTCTTTTATCACATAATTAAGATTCATGGGACAGACCTGTTTACATGGCCGGTTCCATTTTCTAGGACCATTTTTAAGATCTATGAGTCTTGTAGGAGAAGTGAAACTTAGGTTCTTTTCCACACATAAACACAAGAAGAAAAAAAACAACGGACATGTTTTCTTATTTAGAACTGAAAATAGGGAGGGAGAAAGATTTTTATTTTTGTCTAACAAGAGAACAAACATGACTGAGTTAGCTGTGATAGAGCATTTTTTTAAAGTTAATTTTCATGTTGACATAATTTTTTAAGTGTACATAAAATTTTTTTTCTTAAAAGATTGTGGGGTTTTTTTTTAGAGGGTGTACAATATATGCTTTTATGTGAGAGTACGTACGTCGATCTTGTGTAATATAAGAGTCAGACAGAACAAGGATCAATGAAAAATGTGATAATAATATAGGATGTGTGATCAATTGTAGCACCACTAATTGTGTCATTAAAGAGTCGACGTACAACTCACTTACCCTATTAATTTTCATTAAATTCACTCAGTACTAATTACCATGACCTCTCTCTCTCTTTGATCTGAGTCGTAAGGAACATGTAAAACTTAGATAAATGGGTATGTGTGTGTGTGTATGTGAGAGAGAGAGAGAGAGAGTAGGACATGTGGGTAACTAACCAATACTATACGTAGGGTGAGAAAGAGTGAGGGATGTTTGCTTGTGAGTGCAAAAGAGGGTGTGTGCGTGTGTGTCTCCATTCTTCTACTTTTCTTTAATATATTTTTTCTTTTGGGTTTTTGCATTGTAAATTAATCTAGGGCAGGTGCTGTCATGAAAATAATTTTTTAAAATTAATAAATAGTATATATGGGGATGGTGTTAATTTAATAATTAAAGATGCGTGAAGGAAAAGCAAGCTGAAGCTGTAAAGACAATAATTTAATAATTATTAAATAATTAAAATACAAATAAACTATGGAAAATAAATAAACAAAGAATCTTGTAAATTGAAATGCATGGGCTTTGGAGACGACCGCGCAGCGGTCGCCGAACGGCTCGCTACTTTGACTCTCAGATGGTCGGAAGGAAGCCATGTCATTCCATCCTCTCTATAAAATGAAAAATAAAAATAAAAAGAATCAAAGTGGTGTTTAATTACTAGTTTCTACTTTCTACCATTTTTTCTTCCAAAGACCACTATGTCCCTTGTCAACTCATCTTAATTAGCACTTGCCAAGTTGCCATGCTTATAAAGTTAATTACAAATGACACCTCAGTAGAACTGTAGAAGTACCCAAGGCAAGTCATAGTTCTTGATAGGAACAAAACTTGAAGCTGACATGAATTTGAATATGAAAAACAGATAATAATAAATAAGCCCAGTTAATATTAAATATGAGCAATTTAATTAGGATTACTAATTATGAAGAAAGTCAAGTGAACCCACCGTTTCAGACTTTCTTCAAATTTTATATATAGAGCCTTTATATATTGTGTAATTAGGCCCATGTAATGTATCTAATATTTTGAGTAGTTATAATAATATTTGCAGAGTACTTATCAAAAGAAAATTATGTGAATGTATATGGAAGGTCAAGAATCTCATTTTTATTGTTCGTCTCAATTCCAGAATTTTAGAATCAGCCATTTGTCTAATTTGAACGGACAAGTAAAACTCAACCGGTATTATAAGAAGAAATTGCTATTTTTCTTACTTAATTTTTTTTTTTTTCATTTATTGACTTCGTATTTTATGAAATCTTATAAAATTATTGATAAGAGGATTTTTTATCTAGAGCTAGGGAAGGGGAATTCAAACTTGTGACCTCTGGCAATATTGATTAGAGAAACACTGCTAGACTAATAGCTAGCTGAGTATATATATATATACTAGCCGGGTATGCCAAGTGCCATAGGAGAGAAAGTTCATGCATGGGGGAGATCGACCAAGCTGAAGCATCAAGCAGCGTGCATGCGAGGACGACTGACATTGACTGAATTGCTGATGGTTTCACCTGCTAGACCAGTAAGATGATTATTTAAGTTATTTTGGGTAATTATTTCAGCTTTAGAAACCCTTTCTTGGAATGAAAGGTCAACTTGCTATGGTATATTTTGGTTCACACCTTCATATATGGTATCAAGTTATGATAATGTTGTCAGCTTAGGAAGTATTTTGTTGTGAAAACTGACAAGGTATACACCATGAATGAGATCGATTTCGTTTTTTTGTGACTTAATTGAATAGGTTTACATGCCTGTAATTGATAGTAGCTAGGCTGATGCAACCAACAGAAATGCTATGTAATGACTGTTTGTGTATGATGATACAAATGCAAGTCGCTAGCTTTTGATAAATGTAAGAAATTGCCAAGTTTTATTCAAATTAATTTTAATGGATTTGTCCATCATGTTCATGATGCCAGGTTCATTAGTTTCTTTCGGTTCTTACTTTAGCTTGCAAATATAGTAAGAGCAGAATTATTGTCAAACAAATTAAAAAGGAATTAGTTGTAAATTAGCCCTTTATATATATATATATATCCACTGCAAACCTAATGGTGGATGAAACCATATCTTAAAGCATAAGTAATGAGCCACCATTACAACAAAATAGTCTCTGATGCATTTGTTTATGTAACAAACAGCCCAACCACTGACATATTAGTGGGTAATTGTTTTGCAAATTTTGTATACTAGTTATAAGTTGGGGCAACCATAAACCACTTGGTGGGCTTGTCCATGGTTGATGGTTGAATGTTATTTAGGAATTTCCTTAACAAACTGCAACACAAACCATTTGCAAAATGGTGGATCAAACTAAGCAACTCACTGCAGAAAAGGTTGCTTAGCAAAACTATCAGTTTATGTCTCCTCTCTTTCAACCTTCCATTTTAAAGGTTTGCTAAAGCCAATAATTAAGCCACCCCTTTGTGTGGCACTTTTAGGTTTATGGTGGATATGGGGCTAATCTTCTATCCAACTATTGTTAGTTGCTTAACTAGCAATAGATTATAAAAAAAAAAAAAAAAAAGTGAGTATTGTTAGAAATTGTTGTAGTGATATATAAGAGGCTTCTAATTAATTAACTAATCTTAAGTTTATAATTTACAAGATATGTCTATCAATATATCAAAACATGATATGATTGGAAAAGTTTAATTGGGACCTTTGCGTTATCAAACTGGATTTCAGTCCAAGATATGATCGAAAAAATATCTCTTAAAATTGAAAATTATTTAGTTATCTAACTATAAACAAATAAATGAGCAATACAATATTTTTATAAAAGTTACTGAAATGATAATGATATTAATCAAATCATATATAGTTAGTAATATACAGGATGACAAAAATACGTATAAAATATGAAAGTGTATTATTCGAACTATATGCTTTAAAAGTACAATGAAAATTTTGGCTATAATATATATTTTTTTATTTTGTATTTTTTACATTTAAAAGTTTAATATTTTTCAAAAATATGCAAATAATATGAAAAATACAAAATAATACGTGAAAATATGAGAATAATACATGTTTAGTATGGAAATAATATGTGTATAATTGAAAAATACATGTATTATATATTTGAACTGAAAAATACACATATTTTTTTATATTTTTTCAAAAATACAAAAAACGGATTTAAAAAAAAAAAACATACGTATGCATATTATATGTGAATTTATTAATTATGAAAATGACTAATGTATACATACTTCTTCTATTGAGGTATAACTCAACTTATTTATGTTGAGGTATGACCTTATTGGGACCCACACGAGTTATTTTGTGTCGATCTGAACCATTCACAAGGATCATCTTCATTGATAGATCATTTTTTCAAAAAATTAGTCAAATCAAAAATCAGTTACCTATCTAACTTTGATAAAATAAGTGGACGGTTTCATTGAAAATATTTAGTTCGTCTATTTATTTGATCAAAGTTAGATAGGCAAATGATTTCCGATTTGGCTAATTTTTTGTAATGATGATCTATCAATGAAGATGTAAAAAATGAATTGTTCGAATCGACGCAAAACGGCTAATGTGGGCCCTAACAGGGTATACCTCAACATAAATAAGTTGAGGTATATTTATGTTGAGGTATACCTCAATAGACGGAGCCTATATATATAATAGATGGAGCATGTATATATATATATACAGGCTCCTTCTATGGAAATATATCTCAATTTATTTATGTTGAGGTATACCTTGTTAGAGCCCACACTAGCCGTTTTGCATCGATCCGAACAGTTCATTTTTTACATCTTTATTGATAGATCATTCTTACATAAAATTAGTCAAATCGGAAATCATTTATCTATCTAATTTTGATCAAATAAATGGACGGTTTTATCAAAAATATTTAGTTCGTCTATTTATTTAATCAAAATTAGATAGGTAAATAATTTTCGATTTGGCTAAGTTTTTGCAATGATGATCTATCAATGAAGATGTAAAAAATGAATGATTCAGATCGACACAAAACAACTCATGTGGGCCCTAACAGGACATACCTCAACATAAATAAGTTGAAGTATACCTCAACATAATCTACCTCTATATATATATATATATTTGCATGAAGCATATAATATAACCTTAAAGATGACTTTCTAGTATTACCTTAATTAATTATGGTGTGATGGTAGCCGTAGAGCCGTAGAGGATGACTTATTTTTATTGGTACTTGATCTCTCATTCTCTCATGGCCGAAGAAATTAGGGAGGAACCAAAGAAATTTATTGAATCAAACAATGTTTGGTACATAGCATTTTCCATTATATATGCGTGTAATATGTGTAAATCGATCATGTTCTCTTTAGCTGACCAATTAATTAATCTGCTTTCTACCACACCATTATATATTTGCATGGTTTCACGAGAACACATCAGTTTCGAAATCATTTGACTCGTAACACTCTAAACTTTAGTCTTGATAGTCAAAAATCTCGGCACGGTTATATAAACATAATACCCATTATATATTTTTAACACGAATTCATGTGTTTTTTATGTACAGCTAAGAATCTTAGATTTGTATACTAAATTTCAAATTTCTAACAATTGCATACGAATTAAACACTATTAGATATATTCGCAGCACATACGTATTCTTACTATAAACCAAGGGTTTAAATTTCGATTTTTAGTGGTATCGAAATCGAAACCTATATTTGTTAAATTTTCGGGATAATTTTGGCGAAATTTTCGCTGTGAACTGGTTTTGGATTTCTGGGTTTTTGGAGAGGAGGCTGGGTTTTGGAAGAAAAATGGGGCAGCGACAGGGGCGAGTTCGAGAGAGAAAGAGGAGGGGCGGCGGCAGGGGGAGATGGACAGAGAAAGAGGGGGCGGCATGGGGGAGAAAGATCCGGCAGGGGGGGCGACGACAGGGGGCGGCAGGGGGGCGACAAGGGTGGTGACGGTATGGGGCGACAAGGGTGGCAACGGCAGNTTGTTTTTAAATCCTAAACCAATAAACTCTAATACATTCTTATATAAAAAATAATTAAAAATATTCTAAAAGACCTAAAACCTAATATCTTATATGATATCTTAAGCAATATAGAGTATATATTATAAAGTATATAGGATTTAGTGTATATATTATAGAGTATAAAGAATATATTAATTTTATTTATTTATTATACTAATTTTATTTCACAGTATTTACCTTCAGCGCGCATTATATTTATCTTATATTACATGAAACTTACTATATAATTTAGTTTCTTCAATGTTTTTTATAAATGTAGTAGATAATATGTTAAATAAACATATAGTAAAGTTTCATTCAAAATTTCCGTATTTTGGTAGTAATTTCCATCATTTCCATCTAATTTCTGTCGAAATTTAAAAATTTTCGAAATTTCCGTCGAAATTTCCATCGAAACCCGAAATTTTATTTCTTGCTATAAACTAACTCTAATATCTACATCACCACAAAAATTTATATGATAAAAATCAAATTTTTGTCATAATGTGTACATGAGAGTCCTTTAGTCGTTGTACCAAATGAATTAGTGTAGAAACTTCAAGGTGTTGGAGGAGTTAGTTCAGAGGTATACTTGTAAACCCAGACATCCGAGTTCGACCCTTGGAGCCATCCAACAAGGGAGGAAAAATTTCTTGTAAATCCCCTAGACTCGGTATGGATTGTCTGTCTTTAATCGGCTCAAAGAATTAGTTTGGTGCACGAAAGTTGACTCAGAACATCCTCGGTTACCAAAAAAATACAAAATAAATTAGTGTGGATCAGAGAACAACTTGAAACCTTCTTGCCTTCTTGAATTGCAACTTCTGTAACATCATTAATTAAGCTCTTTAATTTCCAATTTCATGTTAGGCTGCTTGTTTAGGCAATTCGAACACCCAACATTAATTAAGCCATTTATATCAGTTGAAATCGGAAAAAGAATGAGCAATCTGTAGGCTAGGACATCTGTGCTCTCTTAAACCTTGTGTATGAAAATGAAATGAGCAAGACAAGCATAGAGACTTCATGAACTAAAAAAGTCATCTTTAATAATAGTCAATCGAGGAAACAATGGAAAATTTACATGAGATGTCAATAATAATTATTGGTCTAGTCGTATATACTACTTGGTTAAAGCAGATTTCACAAAACTCGGACATAAGAGATTCTGATACCTATTTAGTGATTCAGTTGTGGTACAATACAATATTCATATAACAAAGAAGGAAGAACATACTCTATTGTGTAACTCATAAATGTGATGGCAATATTGAGATAGGAAGGAGATTGGTAGGCTTTCAACGTTTCCTCGTGATTAAGATTTTATCACTTGTATTGTGTATGATTTTTTGTTATATATGTATATATTGAAGAGAATGAAACTCTAAATCATTATATAATTTTAATTCATTATTTCATTCATGCTCATCAATTCAACTAAGTTTAAAAGATTTTTGTACTTTTTCTTTATTGTTATTAAGCTCGTTAATATCTTCGGATAAAAAAACAAAAACAAAAACAATTTAAGAAAAAAACTAGGCACCGGCTCACACGGATGGATCAACATGTGGTCCAAATAACAAGTAACTAATTAAAACAAGGTGAGCAAAGGCATGGCTTGTGTTTGATGTAAATATGTACGTACAAATGAACCATTGACATGTTCACAACATTAAAATGCATGCTCCTGCATGTCCACCTAGGGATTTAAGTCTGTCTTAAAAGCTCCCACCTTGGGATTAGATGGTTTTTGGAGTTCTGTGTCAGTTATTACAAGTACAAACCCTTAATTATTGGTTATTTTCACTAACTGTGTTGAAGTTAATATATACCACCAATGTATTTTTTTTTTTTTTGGCCAAGGATACCACCAATGTATTAAACAAAGAGATATTGAATTCTATCATGTTAGATTCTTTTAGAAAAAAACAAGTATTTTTTTGACCTTCCAAGAAAAAATAAATAGAGAAGCCGGAGAGAGAAAAAATAGCCCAGGCCTAATAGATCGGTCCGGCCCATTAAGTAAGGGCCATGGGGTCAGCCTTGTAGCAATGTTATGAACAGGTTGGATCGGCTCGTTTATATAATTGGGTAAGGCCTGAGGCTCTAGGCCTTATATTTTGTGACTCATTTAACATTTAATTTCTTCTGCAAATTAAAGTGGTAACAGGTCGCAGGATCAACTCTTAAAGATTTGGGCTAGGAGCATTTTGAAATGTTTTGATTTAGGCCCCTTTGGATTGAGGTGAAAAACCTAAAAACTGATAATCACCTGTAAGTATTTGATAAAAAAATTAAAAATTATTTGTTCCTACGATTTTCAACTCCCTATAATAAAAACAAAAAACAAGTTTTTACTTGCTTTTGAAAACTGCAGTAAATCACAGAAACAATTAATATTTTATTTTAGAAATTATATACAACTACAACACTTTTATATTAATATTTACCAAACACTTTGATACTGTTTTTTATACTCACAATACTTTTGAAAACATAGTTTACCAAACACTCAACTGCTTTACTTTATATTTGACTTTACTTAACAACTGTATTACTTAACAGCTATTTTTTCTCACAACAATACCAAACTATCGCTTAGGCTTAGTTTGGGATTGCTGTGAGAAAAAACAGCCGTGAAGTAAAGCAGCTGTGAAGTAAAGTCAACTGTGAAGTAAAACAGTTGAGTATTTGGTAAACTATATTTTCAAAAGTGCTATGAGTACAAAAAGCAGTATGAAAGTGTTTGATAAATTGTAATGTAAAACTACTGTGGCTATTTATAATTACTAAAATTAGGGTAAAATAAAATTTTCATTATTGTTGTGATTCACTGCAACTTTCAAAAGAACCTACAAATTTGCTTTCTATTTTTGCTATGGGAAGTTGAGAATTGTAGAGCAAAGCATTTTTTCATTTTTTTACCAAACACCAAAACTGCTGTGGATTACTACTGTGGGGGATTGAGAATTGTCATCCACAGCAGTTTTTGGGTGCTCCACAACAATCTCGACCTTAGTCCATTAATATCTTGTTACTCTCTTATATTTGCATGTCTTTTGTTCACTTCTTGGCATGTATATGACAAATGAACTTCACCACTAGCTCTTGGGCATCAAGTTCCAGCAACACCTCCCTAAACCCAAGGTCCCTTCAAAAGGGTTGTACGTACGTGTTGATCCCGGCCTGCTTCCATGAACTGGCCATTTTCATCTATTAGCTTTCAAACCTTTACATTTTTCCAAACAAATAAAGAGGCTCACCAACAATGCATTTATTATAAAGTCATTAATTCCTTGCGTTCCACAAACCCCAGCATAGATAAAAGTCACCAACATCAGCCTCTGCAACTACTTATATAAAATACTTGCAAAAGTGTTGGCAAATAGGTTGAAGAAAATTCTCCCAGACATCATCTCCCCAAACCAATGTGCCTTTGTGCTAGACCGTCAAATCCAGGACAATATTCTGGTTGCTCATGAGGCATATCACCATTTAAAGTTGAAGAAAACGGGGAAGATTTTTGAGTTGGGTCTCAAACTTAACATGAATAAAGCTTATGATCGAGTAGAGTGGGACTTCTTGGAGGCCTCAATGTTAAGAATGGGATTTGACCCGAGGTGGGTTGACTTGTTAATGGAGTGCATACGCACAGTGTCTTTTACGGTGACTGTCAACGGTAAGAAAGGAAAAAAAATTTATCCCAGCCGGGGGCTGAGACAAGGGGATCCCCTATCCCCTTACTCGTTCCTTTTTGTTTCTGAAACTCTATCCTCAATGCTTTCTAATGAAGTCGCTGGAAACCGGCTGCATGGGCTCTCCCTTAGCACTAATGGACCAAACCTTTCACATTTGTTCTTTGCGGACGATTCCCTGCTGTTCCTAAAAGCTACAACCCAGAACTGCCTAAGCCTCAAGGGAGTCCTTGATTCCTACTGTTCGGCGTCGGGGCAACTCGTGAATTTTCATAAGTCCAATTTGTTTTTCTCCCCAAACACCCCTCTTTTGGTGAGACAGGAACTTTGTGGCATTCTTTCTGTGGAGTCTAAAGAGGATCCAGGCTGATATTTAGGCCTCCCCACTATTTAGGGAAGGTCTAAGAAATTCGCGTTGGGCTTTGTGAAGGATAGAATTTTGAGCAGAATTCAAGGTTGGAGGCAGAAGACCCTCAACAATGCAGGCAGAGAAACCCTCATAAAGGCTGTTGCTCTTGTAATTCCTAATTACCCAATGCATTGTTTCAAATTCCCCAACTCTCTTTGTGCTAATATCGATTCCCTTTTAGCCAAGTTTTGGTGGGGTCAAGTGGAGGATGACAAAAGGAAAATTCACCGGAGTTCTTGGGATTTCATTTGTTCCCCAAAGCTTTCGGGGGGTATGGGATTTCGTTCACTACAGGATTTTAATGATGCACTCCTTGCAAAACAATGTTGGAGACTTTATGCCTCCCTTCATTCGCTCTGTGCAAGAATTCTTAAGACCATTTACTACCCAAATGGAAATATCCTGAATGCTCGAAAAGGTGCCAAGCTGTCATGGGCCTGGTGCAGCTTACTGCATGGCCGTGATTTACTCCTAAAGGGTGGCTTATGGCAGGTGGGCAATGGTGCTACAATTGATCCAAGGGTTGACAAATGGATCCCCAATCATCCCTCTGGGCTAATCCAATCACAGGGTTCACTCGATCAACCTCCTACTAAGGTGGAATAGCTCATTGATTGGTCAAAAAGGTCATGGAACCTCTCCCCTATTGCCCACCTAGTTGATCAATTCACTTGCAGAGCTATAAGTACTATTGCCTTGGGAGCGGAAGACCAAGTTGACAGATTCGTTTGGCCCCACACTAAGAATGGTTGTTTCACAGTTAAATCCGGGTACCATTATATACACTCCAAGGCTCTTAATTCCGCTTCTACAAGCCTTGGTACCTCCCAACAAACCAGCCCACAAGTCTGGAAGCAACTCTGGGCATTAAAAACATTACCAAAGATTCGTGCTTTTCTCTGGAAAGCCCTAAACAATGACATTCCTACTTTCAACAATCTTTTCAATAGAAAATGTCTGCCCTCCCCCTTGTGTAGTGTGTGTGGGGAATTTCCTGAGACAATTAAGCATGTCCTGTTTTTATGCCCCTGGACCAGGGGGCATGGTTCTCCAGCTGCACCACTTACAGATTCCAAAATTCAGAAATAACAACAATGGATCATTGGTTTTTAAATCTAACAACCTCTGCAGGTACCCCTAAGGCGAATCTTGATAGGCTCTTTACTATGAAATCTTTCCTCTACTGGGAAATTTGGAAGGAGTGGTGCAATTTCATTTATCACGCTAGCCCTGTCTCCCCTGTAGAAACTGCAAGACGAGCAGATGTTGCAGCTCTGGAATTCCTCCACCTTGATTCTTCAGCGAAGGCCCCACATTCAATTCCAACAGCACCCATTACTCCTAGCCATGCCCCTCATTGGGTTCCTCCCCCATCTGGGTTCATCAAGCTTAATATTGACGGAGCCTGGGACCCCACTTCGTTGGAAACAGGGATGGGTGTAGTTGCAAGGAACCACTTAGGGAATCTCTGTGGCGGTGTGGCAAAATATGCTTCGGCATCATCCCCTTTGGAAGCGGAAGCAATGGCAGCTTGGGAGGCGGTGAACCTTGCCCAGACTAGCAACTTTTCTAATGTCATTTTTGAAGCCGACAACAAGGAGTTAATTCAGAGCATCACTGGGTGTGCTTCGAACTGCAATTGGCGAATCTTTACAATCATTGAAGCCATAAAACGCTCGTCGGCTTCCTTTTGTTCTTCAGCCTGGAAGTGGATTCCCAGGAGTATCAATATCGCGGCGGACTTCATCGCTGCGCAATCTCGACGGAGGATGTGCCCCTCAAATTGGGTCCAACGACCCCCTTCCTCCTTTGTTCGCATTTTATCCAGTGATGGCCTTCCTGGACCTCCAAGTTTTAGTGCTACTAGTGATGGGGTAGCTCTTTCGATCTAGTCTCTCTGTCTGGATCGAAAATAGCTCCCTTATCACCTTTCTTTCTTGTTGTTTCTTTTTATGTCGTTTCCTCTTTGCTGTAGCGACGCTGGCCATAGGCCTCTCTTCTGTTTGTTTTCTTTGCCTTGTTGGGCTTTAATGAATCACCTTTGACCAAAAAAAAGATAAAAGTCATGAGATCGAGTATTAGACACCAAGGGAGCATTTGGTGTTTCTGTTTGCTTTGGTGCTATGTGATGTCAATTTAATGAGTACTTAATTCGTTAATGTCAAAACTTAGGCTACCATAATAATAACAGATCCAAGAGGACTAATGCAATTGCCCATTATTGAGTATGCACGTAGAGGAGACAAGAAAGAGTCCTGGTGCTATATATGTTTATGTTTTGTGTTGATATTATATTTTTAATATAAATCTTAAATACTAAAATCAAACAAAACATTTGAATCGAAATATCAAAACAACGTCGTTTTTAAACACCAATAGCATAGTAGCACATAAAACATACGTAATCAGAGAGCATCCTTTTTTGACCAAGAAAAACAGTGCATAATAAATATTTTTCTCCAAATCTTGAACAATCATATTCCTATAATAATCTGCTCAAATCCATGACAAGCAAATTACGATGTCCTACACGGCTACACCAAAATCTTCTCTCAATTTCTCTTTATTTCTTATTTATTTTTAAAGAAATTGAAACGTACAACTCGAAATTAATTGTAGTAAAGTGATTCAAGACCTTATGAAGCTTTACTTCTCCAATGTGTGATTTTCTCTCTCAACAATTTATTGGCATATGATGAATTAAGAAACTTTAAAAACGAAAAATGCGAGATTTCAAATTGTTACAAATAGACCGTATTAATTATTAATTTATACTATTATAAAGTCATAAAGAAAGTGTTGGTATTACAAGATTTACAAAAAATGGGATAACTTATCATACTTTTTCTCTAATAAAATTGGTTAATAAAAACTATATTTTTTTAAGGGCAAAACTGTAAAATGAAATAATGAAGTATAAAAAAAAACAACGCTTATCATATACAATAAATTACTCTAAAGCCTATTTTACAGCTTTTAATGATAAATAAACTCACCTAAAAAGTTGCAATGATAAATATGTACACTTTGTACAAATAAAACTCACGTTATATATGCTTTCATGTTTTTTGTATCAAGTGCTCGGTGGGGGTTTTTTTTTTTTTTCAACTTGGCAAATTGTCACTGCCACATAGTGGCAATTAGTAACAGTATAATACATGTGTTTTATGTAATTCAAATAATTACTGTCACACAGTGGCAATTGTCAAGTGCTTAATGAACAGTACTGAATGCTAGGTGAAGCCGTAAAGATGCCGAGCACTCGGCTCATTAAAATGGATCGACCTGTCACCGTATTTTTGTAAGTAAGTTGACTGATCGTGAACTTTTTCGTTTTGGACTTCAAAAAAAAAAAAATTCTCATTCATGTAACCCACTCTCCTCTCCACTTTCTCTCTCAACAATGTCAAAAGGCTAGTAACTTAATAAACGCCGGACTCATACATAAACGGCTGAGTCACTCGCTAGCATATACGGAAATACCTTTACACCAAAAAGAAAAAAAAAGGATCACCAATGATCATTCCAACAACTTTCCCTCAAAACTCAAAAGAGTTGTAGCCGTCCCTCAACTACTTAGATGCACATGATTGAATGGCGTTGAGTTCTCAACCACATAAGTATTGTAGAAATACCAGGCTGCTCTTATAGACACGATATCTTCAGGGACCCAAGAAAAGTGAGAAAATAGTGTCACAATCTGTGTCCACTCTATGCGTGCAAAGGTACCCACATGTCCAAGTAAAACTGATAATCATAGTTAGGGATATAATTGAATTGGTAAGGTGCAGAGGGTCCCTTAAAATTACTCTCCTTTCTCTAATTATTAAAAAAATGTAGGTATTTATTTCAAAATTAATTGGTAATGGGAAAAGTAACTCAAACTTTTACAAGTGAGATATTTTTCTCAATACGCTCCCGCACATGTGGGGTCACTCAAGCCTAACATATGGACAATATATATTGGGTGACATGAGAGCACGTATAGCCATTTAGCACACCATATAGATAGTCGGCTCTAATACTATTAAAGAATCTAAACATTCATCCCAAAATTAATTGACAATAAAAAAAATAGCTCAAACCCTTATAAATTATTATATAAGACTTATATTTTTAATGTAGGATTTTTCTCTCAACAATTATACCGTGTCTAAATTTTCTGAATTTTGTGGGTGATAGAAAGTCTTCATCAATAGCATACCCTCTGTGCATTGGCGGACGTGTAGCATTTATCGATTATCACTCTCACACAACAAAATTTTCTCCATTAATTTGATTTAAATACTTAGTTTATCTGTACATATTTTTCTTAAGGTATGAACGTGTTTCATAAAATATTTCAAAAAAACATTAACAATTTGCTGTATTATTTGTTATGGAACTTTGTGGCTGAGATTCTTTCCGACCCAATCCATTAAATATATTTTCTAATTTGATTATGGAAAAGCATCTTCAGAGCAGTTTTGTTCACCCCCTTTAATTCAGGTGTATGCTTACCTCTCATCTAAAATGCTGTCATGTGTTTAAAAAACTAACTATGGGTTAATATATTATATTTAATTATTTTTGATGTTATAATGATGAGAGAAAAATAATTTGACAGCTTTTTTATGCTTTTACCCTTATCTTTTATTACTCAATTTTTTTTTCACTTTTTTATTACCCATTAATTTTTCTCTTCTCTTTTATTTAATTATTTCTAATAATTATTTCTTCTTTTGTTTTTTTCTCTTCTCCAGTACGCCTCCAGACTCAAAAAACCACATCCATTTAATAATTTTTACTTCTTTTTTCCTTTGCTCTTCTCTGGTACGCCTCCAATACCCAAAAAACCACATTCATTTTTTTGGGTCTTCTCTTGTATACACCTTTATCTATTTTTTTAATTAATTAAAAAATAAAATATTCTAACAACACATTTGCAAAGTTTAATCTAAAATGTTGGCAAAACAAAAATATAAGGGTTAAATACAAAAATAATCCACGAACTTTATATTGAATCTCAATTTAGTTCATTAACTATAAAAAATGTCAATTTGGTCCATGAACTTTCCAAGTTGTATCAAAGCAGTACAAACGTTAACGTCCATCCGAAAATTAATGAAATTGGTCACATGAAAATGTGATGAACGGATTAAAATGCCTCTGAAAATGTGGTCACTTACTGTGCACATGACCAGTTTTCTTTAAATTTTTCTATGGAAGTTAACGTTTGTACTGCTTTGGTACAACTTGAAAAGTTTGTGGACTAAATTGACATTTTTTATAGTTACTGGACCAAATTGAGATTCAGTGTAAAATTCGTGGACCATTTTTGTATTTAACCCAAAATATAAAACAACTCATTTGCTTACATAGAAAATCCAATAAAAAAGTTACATGAGTTCAAAAAAAAAAAAAAAAGTTATGTCGTTGTAACTATTCTTCTCTCTTCAAATGTTGCAACACCTTGGATTGGCCTACGAATTTGTTTCATTTAAAAAATTCAGTTGACGAGCCGGTACTTGAGGTCTTGGTTCCTATCAAATTTGTGATCATACAAATTAATTAATCAAATAAATAAAAACAATACTTATGAAATTTATAAAACAAAATATACAACACTATATATACTTAGAAAGATTACAAACCTGGGAATACATATATGAGTAATCGTAGAACATCGGATGTATAACTTGGTACCCAAGTGGGTGATTAGGAATGCATTGATCACCAGAAACATTTGGAAATCCATAAGAAAATTGTGTTTCCAAGTGGTTTTGATTTGCTAGCCCAATGGATTCCTAAATATTAATACATAATCAATATCATAAATAATTTAATTTTGAATGTTAATTGTAAATAATTACAAAAAAAAATACTAACCTGAACATGTTCATATAAATTCGATGGGCCGCTCATCTCATGTGCATGTGCATCTGTTAAGGTAACAAATAATATTTAGACTGCCATTATACGCAACTATAAAATAAACAAGTAACAAAATAAATTAACTATGTACGTACTAACCTTTTCTTTTAGATGGAGCTTTCTTTTTTGAGTTCTTAGATTCCAATGCATTCTTCATTCTACCCTTACCTCGGCCTTTAGACTTTTGAATTTTTGGGTCCTGTAACTTAAAATTTACACCATCTTCATCTACAAGATTTACACCATCTCCAACGCTATCTCCATTTGTTCCAGCATGTTCTTGTTCTGAATTTTTTAGACTTTCCAATTTTGCCTCCAACTTCAACAATTCAGACTTCACAAAAGTGGATGATAGGTTGTTCCTTGCACCTTTCGCTATGATTCTTTGTGCTATATGAGATAACTCACTATATTGAACCACGGAAGATGAGTCCAGGTTACTCAAAATTGCTTCCCCATATGAATCAACATTAACACCATATGTAGCTTCATTGCTCCATCTCTTTAAATAATATTTAGATGGTAAACTCGACAAGTCTAAATCACGAAATAATTTGAGTGCATGTGCACAAAGAATTCCGTCAAATTCAAACTTGAGACAGCTACAAGTTACTGACTGACTAGAAGAAGTATAAATAAGTGACCGTCTCATCTCTCGAGTCCCTGATTTCACAACTATATATCTACGTGTTATGCCATCATCACTTTCTAATTCCAACTTCAAATCTAAAATTTTCGTATACTCATCTTGGAAACACTGGAAAATCTTTCTTGTATACCTTTTTTATGCTTCAACCTCCACCTTCCAGTTAGACAACAAGTTGCGCCTTGTTTGTTTAGTTGCAGTTTCTGCAAGCCTTTCCTTTTCTCTTCGATCTGCTAGAGCTTTGTCATATTGTACAACAAACTCACGAAGAATAAGGTTTCTAGAAAAGAACATTTTCAAAAACTTATTTATGCTTTCACTTCTTTGTGTTGTTGTCATACCTGCAAAAAAAAATTATAGAAACTCATCTTATCGTACAAAAAAACTATCTAAAAAATTAATTTATACTTTATAACTTAGTTGTGTTGTCATACCTGCACAAAAGTGGGATCGACCAAAGACTCGTGCCCATTTCTCACGCAATTCATATATACCTTTTAGCCATTTATTTTCTCTCAATCCATAATCATCAAGTAAAGCTTTCCAACTTGATTCAAATTCTTCAATAGTCTCTGGATCATATACACATTTTTTGAAATCCTGTGAGAACGTCTTAAACTCAGAAAAAACTTGAGCCAAGTTCTTTGCAGCATTCTGATATATATGCCATAAACAGAGTCGGTGATGAGAAGTAGGTAATACTTCACTAATTGCAGCAGAAATTGATGGGGCTTGATCTGTAAATATGGTTTTTGGTTTTTTTCCTTCCATAGCTTGTAAAAAAACAGTGAATAACCACTCACATGCCTCTGTTGTTTCTCCATCTAACAAGCCACATCCAAATAGCAAGGTCTGGCCATGATTATTAATCCCAACTATTGGAGCACACAACATGTTGTAGTTGTTCGTTTTGAATGTCGTGTCAAAGCACATTGCATCACCAAATATAGCATAATCACGTCTTGACTTGCCATCACAAAAGAAGCAACCACATATTTGATTCTCATTGTTTGTTCGAATAGCATAAAAGAACGACTTATCCTCAATTTGCTTTTTCTTGAAATATTCAAGCAAGCATTCTGAATCGCCTCTTTTTAGAAATTCAGTTCGCCTCCTCATTAAGAAATTTTTGCAATCAGCTTGAATGAAATTTAGATTCTGAAACCCTCCTGCTTCAGAGGTCATGTATGAGAATATTTGTGATAGTTTTAACCCTGCGGAGTACATTTGACTAATCAACCAGCCTGAGAAGGTTCTATTTTTCGTTGTGACCTCAAAAAATGTGAACTTGCTGCAGGGATAAGATCATGATTATGTTCATCCATGAATTTGGTCACAACATATTTTTCGTCTCGGTTAAGTTTGATCTCAAGCATTGCCTTGCATCCAAATCTTCTTTCTTCTCTTTTTTTCTGTGGAGTTGTCTTTTTACTGTAAAAACCTTCGCATGAGCAACAAAATTGTCTTCTCTGTATTGCACCATGTCTGTTTTTATTTAGTCTAAGTTTTCTCACACTAAATCCAACACTTCTAGCATATGAATTGTAATAACGATGTGCATCCTCATCATTATCAAAAGTCATACCAAGTACTGGAGTCTCACATACCATTGCTTCGTTGGTATCTCCTCCTTTTTCTTCATAGTCATCCAATATACCCAAACTTTCATAATCAGAATCTAAGTGTATATTATCACTAGATTCAGTGCCATTAGAATATTGAGCATCAAATTCATCCTCTTGATTTTCCATGAAGACAATGGCAGCTTGTATCTGTATATGTACCCTGTTTTTTGTAGAAGTTTAAGCATTTCAAAAAATTGCAGCAAAGATACTTATGGACAGCAAGCATAAATGTTCCAAAACAAAAATTCCAATCATGACCAATTTGTTCAATAACAATAAAATGAAACATTAGAAAATAAACAAAAAAATAACAACTTGTCTTTGATAAGAAGGTGATGCTTACTTGTATATAGACAATTTGATAGTGTGATATATATATATATATATCTAGACAATTTGATATATATATATATTGTGGCGGTGATGTTACTGGAAACAGCACTAGGAACAATTGATATATATTATAGACATATGAAAATCGAAAAGCCTACTGACATTTGGTGGATGCATATGAAAATCGAAAAGCAATTACAGTTTAAGACCATAATCATTAATCATTGGGTTTGGCATTCAATCAAAGGAACAACAAAACTCTTTCAAATCTTCCAAGCTTTTCCCCTTGTACCAAACATGCCCACTGACAATCTATTATCAAGAAAGACAATAATTTGATTCGAAGCAAGAACAAACAACATGGAGTGCTGAGGAAACAAATTACTCACCACTTCCAACTATCTCTTATCGATCTTTCCAAGTTTTCCCCTTTCTTGACACAATGATCGTGAAACTCTTTCTAGCACCAGTTCTCTTAAAAAACCCTTTCTCCTTTCTTTCTTTCTTTTTAGCCGTGCCCTTTCTCCTTCTTTTTTTTTTTTTTTTTTGCCGGTGCTATTTAATTTTGTATGTTGATTTGTTTAATCAAATAGATAATTATAAAAGATAAGGGTAAAAGTAGAAAAGAGCTGTCAAATTATTTTTCTCTCTCATCATTATAATATCAGAAATAATTAAATATAATATATTAACTCATGGTTAGTTTTCTAAACACATGACAGCATTTTAAATAGGAGGTGAGTATACACCTGAGTTAAAGGGGGTGAGCAAAACTGCTCTCATCTTCTATGGTTTAAATTTCTATAGTTTCTATAGTTTCTTAATGGCAATTTTGGCAGCCTGAAGCTTACTAGTAGTTTAAGTAATTAGTCCAAATTATTAGAAAAGAAAAGAAAAGCAATTAGTCCAAGTTTCCTGGCCTTTTTTATTTGTTTTTTTGAGAATAATTTCTGCCTCTTAAATTTTGACTAACTGCATTTCTAGTTAAGTTTTGGACTGCTCATTTCAGCAGTAAAGAGG
The DNA here is from genome assembly GCA_003254865.1 of Dryas drummondii. NCBI lineage: Eukaryota > Viridiplantae > Streptophyta > Magnoliopsida > Rosales > Rosaceae > Dryas > Dryas drummondii. Next base: position 321,530 of record QANW01006396.1, read on the forward strand.
TTTACAATTTCTTTCTTTTTAATTTTTCGGAAAGGGACTTTTATGATTTCTCTAATTGAAAAGAACTTGCTTTCAAAGCTGACAGAATCTGAGCAAGCCAATTATTGAGATCATTTTTTAGTTGGCAGTTGGCACGTTGTGTAAAGGTTAAGTTATATATCATCAGCTAACTGAGGGAAATACATTATTTAAGTTTCAACTTTCAAGTATCTGACCTTTGATTTGGCACGCGTATTTATTTACTCGAATAAAATATTGTTATTTATTTCACCACATCATGCTTCAATGCTATTTGCTGCCTTGGTAGCAAGTCAGAAATAAATAAAGTATTAATTAATAGTGGTAGTTTTGAACATTACTGAAACCCAACATCAAATTAGAGAGTCAAAATAACAAAATCAGTTAACATGAATAAGTGAAGTTTATGTCAAACACAAAAAACCTGATTTTAACACTAAAAATTTGTTTATGTTGTTAGTATCATGATCAAATGGATCAAATAAATAAATGGTGAACCGAAATATTACCAAAAACATATAATTATATAACCAAATAATATTTAATTAAGTTAATTTTTTACATAAATAATCTTTAAAGGATGATTTAAAAAACACACAAATCCGAACATGAGACAACACTGCAGAATAATAATAAGAGAAAAGGATGGAAGGCTACGGTAGCTACAATTCTTCTTTCTATTGTATGAAGAATGAATGACTTCAATATCAATGTCCATATTTGCACTCTCCCAAAATTCACTGCGCATCCCCCAAATGCTAAGATAAGTGAATAACATCGCACTTGACACCTCATGATGAAATAGAAGCTTTAATCTGACCAAAACCGAATTACTCCATCCAATTTAATAGGACAAACTTGAATCGAAAGAAAAAAAAAAAAAAAAAAAAAAAAAAAAAAACCCAAAAAAAAAAGAGAGGAGAAAATCACTTGTACTTGAGATACCAAACTTGAACTAAAATGATAATACAATTACGGATGGGAAAGAAAGAACATTTGTCTGTCATTAATTTTGAACCTTCTTGTTGGTTCATACTTCATACAAGCAAAATTAGAGCCCATAATCTATTCCTAAATATCATCATTATTATATATATATGTGTATATATATATATAAATTACATGAACAAAAAAATCCTTAATAATGGGTAGGTAGGGTAAAAAGAATCGCAGAACTGACTGCTATAATCACAACACGAGCTATTGTGCCTTCAAGGCTGGCAGGGGAAGGCATCCGAAACATCAACCCTTCTCTCAAATGTGTTAATCCCAAACTCAGCCTCGGCAGATATATATATGTATAGATATCTATTAGGGATATACTTCAACTTCCCCCGTTTTATCACCACACATCACGAAGGTACCTGCCGTTCATTTGCAGATTTTTCACCATGCTCTCAGCTTTGGAGTTGTTAAGAGATCCCTGAAATAAAAAAAATAAAAAAATCACCAGACTTAATTTGTATGATCCAGCAAATTTTACAGTACTAGTGAAAATTAAAATGCCGGCAAGGAAAGGTGTATGGACACTGCATTAAATAACAGTCTCCACAGATTCATTTTATCTTTTCATCTTCAGATGCCAAGAGCAATTTCATAGGTCCCAGCTATATGGCTCTTTTAAGCTTGGTAGGTGGTTTCAAAATTGGTAGGTGACAATTGACGCAACATTTATCACACCAGTAATTTTAATGTCTGCTCAAATTCACATACCTGCTCCTGCAATATTGTGTGAAGAGTCCGGTGGACATCCCTAGCCATGCCCTTAGCATCACCACAAACGTAAATATAACCTCCCTGAGATATCATGTCCCAGATGTCTGAAGCCTGAACACAAACCAAAACATGTCATTATCGCTTCAAATTAACTAAGAAAAGCTGTCAACCGTGGAAATAGGCAGTAGTTGAGAGTAGGTGCCAAACCTTCTGCATCATTTTATGCTGCACATATTCCTTGGTGGGTCCCTGGCGTGAGAAGGCAACGACGAGCTCAGAAAGTGCACCAGTTTCTACAAAGTTGCTCAGCTCATCTTCATAAATGAAATCCTGCGATATTAGGAGTAAATTAAATTTTCATAATTAAATTATGCAAAGTTGCAAACAACCCAGCACGCACCAACACTCACCCACTACAACCATAATAGATCTTTCTAGGGCACACTTACCATTTGACTATTTCTGCATCCAAAAAATAATATGGAGCGTCCCAGTTCCGCTCCAGCTTCTTTAAGAGCTAATCTTTCCTGAAAGAGTAAATTCATACTTGTAGATCAGATATTGAGACTTGTGAAGAGTTGATTAGCAAAGTGAATGAACAATCAAGTTAGCCAAAAAATACCTGCAGGAAGCCCCTGAAAGGAGCCAATCCAGTGCCAGGACCAATCATGAGAATAGGTACTTTAGTATCAGCAGGAAGTCTGAAGTTTGATTGCCGAATAAAAATGGGTGCCCAACTACATTCATCACTCTTCTCCAAAGGCACAGCATTCTGGAAAGGGATTGAAGAAGAAAATAATTAAAATCCATTCGACATTGTACAAAACATAAGAAAGCTGTTTAGAAGTTACGCAAGTAAGTTTACATTACTAACAAGACATCTGACAGAGAAATAGTAACTGAAAACAAGCACATATCCATGTATGCATGAGACGCCCAGAAAAAAAGATAAGTGTTGCTACATTAAAGACAGCTTATATACAAAACAAGTTCTCTACATAAAATGCATTGATCCTTTAAAATCCATTGCAGGTACTGTAGTTTATTTATAAGCCAGGAAAACCTAGGAATACTTCATTTACTACTTTTGAACTTGAGAGGTCGACTCCTATTAGTTTTATCCTCCACAATTGTTAAGCTCTTCAAGATTTTAAATTGAGTACCAAAGATTGCAAAAATAAAACAGATAAAACTACCTTCATCCAGGTTGAACACACTCCTTTGTGAATCCGTCCTGCAGGTGTTTTTTCATCAACTAATGCACAAGTAATGTGAATTCTAGATGACGCCATCCTGTGGAATATATTTGCATTAAAATACGTACATGATCACAAATATATTACATGGGATAAAAATAAAAATATAACCACAGAAAGAGAGGTCAAACAGGTCACTCTATATCTTTTGTTTGAAAGAAAACATTATTTGTTCAGGGAGATCATTAGATTTTCTAATGAGATTGTTGAAAATAACCATATTTTGGTCATATATTTTTTCGTTTTCCTTTTCATAATTTTTTTCCTGGGATAGCTAAGCACTGGGATTTGATGTAGATCATCTTTTTCCTCAGTCATATAATAAGCTTGAAACAAGGTCTTTTTGACCAAATCTCAGCTATAGAATATTCTCGTTGTATATGAGAGCTTCTATTTCTGAAATACACCACTGGTATCTGGCTCTCATATCGAAGTTACTAAATATGGAAAAGAGACAATTTGAGAGGAGGAAGAAAGAAACATTTACCTTGGGGATGATGAGATTGAATAGTATCTAGGCAGCAATCTTGGAGCAACTGCTGCAAAAAAGACACCAATCGGGGGTTTGGCTGATGGAAATTCAGCCATGACCTCAAGAAGGCTTCTCTGACTTGCAACCACCCATTGTGCATATTCATCCTGCACAAGTTTACAACAAAAAGTTACACACTGACAAACATCTAAGAATAAGAGATTAGTGGAGCAATAAACTAATAACAAAAGGCACTTAGTAAATATCAAAGTACAAAGTTTACTACCTTCCCAGCAGGTGAAGCGAGATGTCTTAATCGATCAGCTTCAGTTGGATCAGATGCATGGGCTGCTAAGGCGAGTAAGGCAGACTGGAAAATAATAAGTACCCAAAGTTACATCCAAGTTTCATTAGAAAAACTAAAAAAAATATGAACCAACCACTATAAAAAGAAATAAAGGGGGAAAAGGCCAACCTTTTTGGGGAAATTTAAAAGATCAGCATATCGAGTTAGTGCTGTTCTTAATGTGCATGGTGGGAAAGAAGGTGCCAAGGAGCTTCCACTTAGTGGTGTGCCATCCTCTTTATCAGTGTGTATCGAGAAGTAAGTTTCCGGTGACAAGCCCAACAACCTCAGTGCCTCTTCCACAGTTTCAGAAAGATTCTCACAGTAAACACCAACATGATCCCCAGTTTCGTATCTGAGAAAGAAAAAAAGCCAAGCATGTAGGTAAGCACCATACATAAGCAGTGGACATTATACTTTCCAGTATCTTTTAAAGCCTCAATTAGCTACCATTCTCAGAAAACAAGAAATGCAGAATATGTCAGTAACTTTTATGTTCACCACTATATTAGCATTTGCACCCAAGTTAGCAAAACAGGAAAACAACAGCGAGAAAAATAGACCTTCCAAAGCAACTTACGTAAGCCCAGTGCCAGCAATATCAAATTCGAGATGGGTGCAAGAACGATCAGATGCAGGAGTATGAAGTTCCTTTCTCACAGCCACATTAGCTCTTCATGCAGCAAAAAGACATGTCAGATAAAAACAAAAAACACAGATAAGTTGCAACCTTTGACTGTAGAAAGTGGGTTTTTTTGTTGTTACCTGCATGGATGTTGAGCATCAATGACAGCATGACCATTTGCATTATTCCAGCCCTTATTCTCGACTGATGCATCTGCAGCATCATTAAATACAACTCGATACTCCAATACAGCAGCAGTGTAAGGTGTAGAAATAGGTGTTGTTGCATCATCATCTCGAAGCAACTGATCCAACTCGGGCCACATCAACTCTCGCCTAGAACAGCATCAGTCAATGTAGAAATTCATGAGAATTTAAAATATAACAGATAAAAGAGCTATGCACTCATACTATTAACACAAATGGCTATGAAACTTCTCAATACCATGCAGTGAAGTCATCCTCAATGCATTGATCGTCATCTCCAAGACCCACTGGAACAAGCCGCTTTGCACCTGAAAATGATAACATACTTGTTAGCTCATGAAACAATAATAACATACTTATTTCAAAAGAAAGTGCCACAGATGAAGTGAGCAAACATTTTGCAGATCAACTCTCAGTAAAGAATAGTCTGAAATGTGGGTATCGAATGGCATATAAATACTGTTATAGAGAAACATTTAAAACTAATGTAACAACTGAGGGCATTGTAAAGCCAAAAAAATGCTGATAAGGGATAACGTAAGATCATAGCAATGTGAACCATCTCAAAATTCACGAGGTCCCACACCCACATGAGTTTCATCAGAAAGGGACAAAAGGACCACCAAAATAACAAAGAGAAAGAAGGAAAGAAAGAAAGAAGGCATACCCTGCGCAACGAGGATGTCATCGACAACCACGGCAACCTGATTAACACCAACAAAAATAAACACAATGCAACAGAAAACCAAGGAATTTATAAGTAAAATTCAAGCTCCAAAAGCTAGAGTGGCATGAATATATTGAATTTATTTATAAACTAAATTTAATTTCGAACCTTATTGAAATGCTCATACTGCCTGTTTCCTAGGCCAAACACTCCGTAGTGAAGATTCTCAAGCCACTCTCCTCTCTCTTTACCCTATAACCACCATCACAATTCAAAAATTTTAATAAAATCAATCAAACTTCAGTCTAAAATATAACCCACAACCACAACAATGCCTTAAAATTTTTGTTAACAAAATTTAAATGAAATTTACCTCCGTAAACCACTTATAAAACCTAGCAGCGTTATCAGTTGGCTCACCATCACCATATCTACATCCACCACCAATCAAGCATGTTATTTATGAGACCCGAAATCAAATAATTAATTTTTTTCTCTTTCTACAATTTTCTTTGAATTGAAACTCACGTGGCCAACAAGAAAAATGCCAAACTCTCATTCTTCAATTTCTCCTCGTATGCTTCGTCATCAGCAGCATAATCGTCCTACCAATTGAACCAAATGAACACAATGAACAAACATGAACCAAATTGAACAAACTCAAACACAAAAATAGAAGTTAAGAAATTGAAGCATACCAAATCAACAACTTTAAATGTGACCCTCTCGTAGCGAGCCTTCGCTTCCTCAGCCAAAGCCTAAATTTGGAAGCAAACAGTAAACACCACCATCCAATAAGCAAACTAAAGCATGAAACAAGCTAGTAAAGCAAAGAAATTGAAGTGGTTATCGAATACGGACCTTGGCGAAGCCCTCGGCGGTACCGGTTTGAGTTCCAAAGAAGACGGTGACCTTCTTGCTACCGTCGTCGAGCTCCGGCTCTGGCTCTTTGACGATCAAGGGCTTAGGAGGCTGGAGGACCCTGGGCTTGTGCGCACTGGATCGCCGCCAAAAGAAGACGACAGCGCAGCCAATGAGGACGGCGATCGAGGTGGTCAGGATCATCACGAACTCGCGATTCTCTAGAATGACCGAGGATATGTCGACACTGCCGGAGGAGTCGGAGGAGGCGTTGGTGGGGTCCATCTTGCCGCGGATGATCGCCGCCATCAGATCCAACGGCGAGATTTTCATCGAGCTGGAGGAGGACGAATCCATAATAAAGAAATTGATAGTTCCAAGGAGATGAGGACCGGAATCCGGCGGCGGAATTGATAGTAAGAGTAACCGGATTCCGGAGACGAGCTGTACGAACCGTACGAACTGCAGGAACTGTAGGTAATGTGAAGTTGGGCGTTGTGGTGGTTGGGGTAGTTGAAAACAGAGAGAGGGAGAGAGAGAGAGTCTGCGCCCTGAGGTTCTTATGAAGGTTGGGAAGGAGGGAAGGGGGTTGTTATATATTTAGAGAGCTAAGTGTGTGCGTCAGTGCGGGTGTGTGCGCCAACGCCTACCAAACCAGACTGGTCAAACTGTCAAACCCACCTAACACGAACACAAAGAGAAAAGAGAGAGAGAGAGAGAGAGAGAGAGAGAGTTAATCAGTTAACCATGGTTAAGACTTGAAACACTTGAAGACCTCCACGGTAGTAAAAAACAACTAGAAACGAGTGGAGGAGGAGGTTTTCAACAGAAATGCTTGTTCTTTGGCGACTCGCAATTTCACAAATTCTATTAGCTGTCTGTATCTTTGGGGGGAATAAATATCATTGGGAAATCGTTAGATGCCCTCGTGCGTCTTGTGCGTTTATTTTATTAGCAAAATTTATATACATATGATTTGGTGATGGTACAGGCCGGCAATGGACCGGGTTGGGCTCAGGCTTGAATTATAGAAGCCCAATAAGGCTTTCGGGTTGGGCCGAGCTTGGGCCGGGCTTGGGTTTTAATACACAAGCCCAAAATCCGCCCATCGAACTTTGGCTTGTGGGCTTGGAGGGCCGGGCCGAGCAGGGCTAAGCCTGAACGAGCGGCCCAAAATGGGCCTAAAGCCTATTTAGACATATATATATCTTAAGAAAAAAATACAAGATTTTAGCTATGTTGTGATTTGAACATGTGACAAGCTTCAACTCTCAACCAACTGAGCTGACTAGTTTATTTGTTAAATTTGTAAATCATAATATATTTAATAGCTTTTTCGTTTGTTTACTTCAATAAATTATTAATATGCTTATTAAGTTATTATATAATACTATTATGTTAGTAATAGTGTAATACCATAATTAATAAACTTTTAAAATTATATACAACATTACAACTATAATAAAACATAAATGCACATATGTTTTATTATATATTTTATTACATCAACAATCCAAACCGTTCAAATTTTAGTTCCTCACTCAAAAATAATTCGTGCAAAAAATTAACTCAATCGGAGATGTGAAAGTGACATAATGGTGGTCGAATTAATGAATAATCGTGATTTTTCTAATGATGACGAATGCGTAGATGAATTTCGATTTAGCCGATTTTTTGTATGGATGATCTTTGACTATGAACATAGAAAATGAACAGGTCAGATTGTTGAAATCACGTTGTGGTCTTCATAATTATGGAAACAATAAGGTTTCAACGTGAAAGTTATCAGAATTATACTCTTTAAGTGTATTTATATGTAGAAGCTCACATATCGATCGTATTTTCAACGATCTGAACCGTTCAAGTTTTAGTTCTCCACTCAAAGAGAATTCTTGCAAAAAATTAGCTTAATCGGATATGTAAAAGTGACATAACGGTGGTCGAATTAATGAACGATCGTGGTTTTTCTAATGATAATCGAATAGGTAAATAAATTCTGATTTAACTGATTTTTTGTAATGATGATTTTTGACTATGAAAATAGAAAATGAACGGTTCAGATCGTTGAATTAATGAATTGACGATCATGGTCTAATAACTTTAATTATATTTGTATTATAAAAATTGTATATACACATATACATTTATGTTTTATTATACTTGTAATGTTATATATAATTTTAAACGTTTATTACTTTATTATTTATGGTATTACATAGTTTACACTATTACTATTTACTAACATTATAGTATTATATAATAACTTAATAAGCATATTAATAATTTATTATGATAAATAAATGAAAAACCTATTAAATATGTTATGATTCCCAAATTGGGTTTTGGGTCGAGCTTTGGGCGGGCCTAAACGGGTCGGGCTTCGGGCAACCTATGGACTTCAAGGGGATGACCCAAGCCGACCCAAGCCAACCCAAGAGACTTTCAGGCATGGCCGGGCCGGCCCAAATTTTGGGCCAAATCGAACTTCGGAACTAATGGGCCGAGCGGGTTTCGGACCTTGGACTTTTTGGTGAGGCCTAGGTGATGGGAGGTCGAACAACCATTGATTTTCCAACACGGGACCATAACAATCAATAATTATTAGGGGAGCATTTAGTAAACATGGATTCTCACATCCACAACATACACAAGAAAATTTTATATAATAGAATTGACATAAAAGATTTTTGTATAGGATCTCGTCCAAACTAGACCGATATACACTCAAGTGGTATAAATAATTCACGTATTATAATATGGATGAACTATTAATATTATATCCTATAAGACCCTATAAGTATAAATTCATTATTTACCATATTATAGCACGTGAATTTATTACGCTACATAATGGTATATCAGTTATACATAATAATTTTTCATGGATATGAATGCTAGAATCACCTCATTTAGTAAAATCTTTAGTGCTTTGTTTAAAAAAAAGGTTTTGTGTTTTATTCAATTTATTGAAAAGTAAGTCTAAATGAAAGACATTATGTATAAAACAATCGAACTCTCAAAAAAATGCTCATATCTGGTTTACTTTTAAGTAGATGTAAATATCTCTCAAACCCTTATAAGTTATTATGCAATGTCTCACATTTTTAATATGGGATATTTCTCTCAACACGTCCCACACATATGACGTCACTCAAGCCTAACATGTGGACAATTCATATTAAGTGACGTGGGAGAATATATGGCCGTTTGGCACAACACGTGAATAGCATGCTCTGATATCATGAAAGAATCTAGACATTCATCCTAAAATCAATTGACAATAGAAATAGTAACTCAAACCTTTATAAGCCACTATGCAAGACCTCACATTTTCAATGTGTAATTTCTCTAGTTTTTGAACTCTCTGTCATTTATAATTATTAACATGCATCCAACAATTGCATCAAAATTATGCAAGTAGTTTTTTGTGATAAGTTACTTGTGCAATATAACTGTACTTTAATACAATAAATTAATAAATTTAAACACACAAATCCAAAGATCAAACAAATTTAAAACTGCAAAAATATTATTGTAGTTGTGATGTTATTGATTGACAATTATATAAGCTGTAGTGCTAGACATTCCATATTTTTTTATAATTATTCTTTCTCAACTTACATGGCATTCATATATTGGGCACTAAAAAATAAAAAATAAAACCTAGAAATAAAAAGAAATACTTTATCAATTAGTAAAATAATGACACATAAAGTGAGATACAAATATTGAAAAAAAAAAAAAAAGTTTGAACAATTAGCATTATTGTATACAAGCATTAGAACGATTACAATTACACAAGTGTTTCCGTTTACAATTACATTGGCACTCAAGCGCATAACTTAAAGCATAAATTTTTTTTTATTGTAAAGCCTACATAGGGCTTTTTAACATAAGTTCGTTGAGTTTTGTTTTTTTTTTTTTTTGCCATAGGTTAATTGAGTTTAACTACTAAATCCAACATTATTTTTCATTTTGAATACTAATATATATCATTAGTTGAGTTACCAAATTTTTATTTTAGCCAAAATATCATTCTACCAATCGATTAATAGCCTAACAGATGAATTCATTTGTTGTTTTTTAGGTTTAGACTAAAGTGTTTAGTCTATAAACTTTAGGGCGCGCGTTTCAACCTCTAATTAAACCTAAACTCTAAACCTTTATAAATTCTAAATTTTTATGAACTCAGCCACATTGCAACTGTAATGCAGTCACACTAATATACAAAAAAAAATACTACAAGCGATTTGTAGACCATAAAGAACTTGATTGATCAATAAAATAGTTAATTGATCGGCATTCGGCATAAAAAAGAATCTCCGCCTGGTACAACATATTTTTTCATTTGGTGTATATTGTATACTGTACATTCATTTTTCACATTAACTATTTTTAATTAACATAAAAAATCTGCAGTGTACGTTGTTTAATTATTAACAAAAATTCTAAGTGTTTTTTGGCCAACTGATCAACTCGATTCTGATTTCTAAATGTAGTAATACACAAAATTATGTTTTGGCATGTTTCATTAGGTTTTAATTCCAACCCTAACCCTGAACCCGGCCAATCTTTTTGGTAACTCCAAAAGACGTCCAAAACTCTAATGTGAGTTAAGTTGGAGTCACATTCCAAGAGTGGTGTTCATTGAAAAAGACCCCAGATGCCCACTCTGTTGATACGTGGAGAGGATCCCATTCACAAGAATCCATACATATATTTATATATGTACACATACAAGTCAAACCCATGTATATATATATTAACACTCCACCCCAAAAAAACAATACTGTGTTAATTTTGTGCTGAAAAACAATACTGATCATATACTATATCGATACCATATCGTATCGATTCAAAATTGATATGGTATCAGTATAAAACTTTTAATATTGTAATATACCGTACCGTACCATACCGAATTATATTTAATTTAATTATTTAATATTTTTTTAATTATGTGTCGTCATATTAGTGGCTATTTTGGCAAGTCTATAGACACTTGCCCACAGCGAATTCTCAATCCCCTATTCTAGTATTCCCCATTTCCCAGCAATATTTGGGCAAAAAAGTTAACCAACCTAATATGTAAGAATATTATGTTAGAGTTAGACAATTACTAACAAAGAATTGATAATTAATATGTAAGAATAAAAGTGCAAGAGATTGACAATATGTATTTTTAGTTGTTAAATATTGTTTTTTAACCCAAACAAAAAAAAGTTTAAAATGTTAGCACATACCGAAATCATACCGAATTCATAGAACATTGATATGATATTATATCAATTTTAAAAATATTTATACCGTATCAAATAAAAATTTCGATATGATATCAATACGGGATTCATACCGTCTCATATCATACCGCGCCAACCCATAGTGTTAGTGTTGAGTGTTCAATGTTGACGGTTGGCAGTTAGGCGCTCAGCTTGTGGTGCTGCTGGCTCTACCTATCATTGTTAAACAGTATTAAGCTAATAAATCGGTGGTTTTGAACTACTGACTTCGATTCACAATCTCACTAAATGATACTAACCATGGTTCCCGTTTTGTAATAAAGACAACCATACGTATATTAATTATTGTTAACTATAATTTAATACGGACCACGGATATATTGGATGAAGTAATAATGCTACACAAATGTTGAATTAATCAATATCATTTATGAATGTACGTGGATCATACAAAATTTTGAATTTGGATTATATGGATCTCATTCACAAGTTACTAGATATTCTTATTCTTTGGAATTGAATTAATTCTCAGTTGTATTTATGTTTACTTGTTTCAATTATAGTGATGTATTATAAATTTAAAGATAATTAGTTTATAAAATGTGATTCTATGTGGGAGCTTACGTTAATTTTTTTTTTAGTTGGAAGGATGGAGGATCAAATTTAGATGCATAGTAAGTAATTCTATAATTCTTTCAATTAGAATACCCAATAACTTTAAGAATTTACATTAATTAAGTAATTTCTTAAATAATATTTAAGAAATCTCTTGGTAGACTCACTGCGCCCATTATATTTTGGAAATCAAAAATCATTTAACCAATTTTGGTCAGTGAATTAATTACTTCCTTTCATTAAACTAACTAAAAAACAACATACAATTCAATACAATAAAAAAAGGACAATAAAGGAACTAAAAAAAAATAGTTGGAAAACATCAAAACCAAACAAAACAACAAACGAAATTAAAGGGGTTAATCGAGCAGAGAGCCCAAATTAAAAACCCTAGAACTCAATCCCAATGTTCAGGAAGACCATCAGCTATCAGAATGCCAATGGAGAAGAGTTATGAATGCATAAGGTTGTAAACTACTCTTTCAAATTTCAATTGTTCAAGAAAAATATAGTAATATAATATATATTGTGAATTTGTGACAATATTGTCAAATTGCGAGCGCAGACTATCAGAGTGAGAAGAGAAATGGCCAAAACCGAAGCATTAGCCAATCATATGTAATTCACGTCAATCATCATCAAGTCCAAGCCCTTGTGCAGATTTAAATAAGAAAAAATAATCCCAAGATGTCTCATGCAATATGTAATAAACTAATATATATAGAAAACAGTGCTTTAAAATTAACCGGTTAACAAATTAATACGAAACTAACTATACTTTTGAGCCCACCATATCATTAATCTCATAATTTGAATCATTAATTATTTAGGTTCTACTTCAAAGATCATCATTGCAAAAAATGAACTAAAGCGAAAATCATGTAGTCATCTAATTGAAATTAAATAAATATACGATCAGTATTTTCGATAAAATCATAAAAATAGTTATTATTATAATCAAATGGCTAAATGACTTTCGATCTTGAAGATTTTTTACAGGAATGATCTTTGAAGTAAGACTTAAAAAATAAATGATTCGGATTTTGAAATTACATTGTGCAGTAGACTTAATAGAGTGATTAGTTTTGTATTATCTTACTAACTAGTTAATTTTAAAACATTATTATATATATATTATGAGTATTATTACAACACTAATAATGTACGATTGATTTGCCATGTTAAAAATTGTTATGGTCAAAGGCCAGAAATTGATGATGCACTATTAAGAATTTAAGACCATAATAAAATGTGCTAATTGTATAAAGGTCAATTTCCGTGTCGACCAGCAACTTAGATTTGACCAGCTTCACCTCTTTATATACTCAAAAACTATCAACACACCGTAAAGTTTGTGCAATGTGATAAAACAATAGAAAATAGGGCATGTAGGACACAAGTGGTAAGTCAGAAGTGAATAATGTATAATTATCATATTATATTAATTTTGAAATTTCATTATTAAAATTATTTCAAGTAATAAAGACATAATAGGTATTTCGCAAGGCCTTTCACAATGCAACTTGAATCTGATCTCTAAACCCACTTTTTGAATATAAAATGGGTATAGTCCAGTTACAATGGGCCGGAATGTGATATTCATAATTTTTTGAGACCCAAAAGCTATCCTTAGTTTTGGGTATAGACTATACTCAAAATTAAATTAAATGGTTGGCCTACCTACAAATAAAAGCTATTAAATGGCTTGCTTATCACTAAATTAAATGGCTGACCAACCAACAAATAAATGAGTTAAATATTAATATTCTCATATTTGGGCCTCATCACTATTGTGTTGGTGACCCCCAAAACCTATATTTTTATACTTTTTAATACCAAAAATTGATTTGGGTATTGGATATTTGGAGATCACCATTGTAGAAGGCCTTACAAACCCATTAATATTTTCAAAATAACTTCACTGTACAAGAAAAAAAAAAGTTACACCATAACTCAGCAGCCTCGTTGCCAATACCACCCACCCATCCTGTCGATGTGACTAGCCCCACCACGGACCATGGTCGCCTTCCCCTTTCTGCCATCTCTCTCTCTCTCTCTCTCTCTCTCTCTCTCTCTCTCTCTCTCTCTCTCTCTCTCTCATCTCCCTTTCCCCCNTCTCATCTCCCTTTCCACCACCGACAACGTCGCCAACCTCCCTTTGCAACAAACTAGAGAAAGAGTGAGAGAGAAGGAAATAGAGGCTTTTGGGTTGGATCGCTGAATATCACTCCACCCAACAGCACCTAACCTCCAAAAAAAACCCACATTGGCTCACAAGGGTCAGCTAATCCTTCTTACCAATTGAAAAACTCTTGTTTCTATATTAACCGACCTTTTTTAACAATTAAAAATATGTAGTTTCTATAGATACTTTCTAGTTTCTGTATATCCTTTCCATATGATTTCGATATTAGGTAAATATATATTAATTATATAAAGGAAACTACAAATTTGGTTTACTTATTTTATATCTAGTTCAATTTTGGTCCACTATTTTTTTAAGTTTAATTTTAGTCCACTTATTTTATATTTAATTCAATTTTGGTTCACAATTTTTTTTAAGTTATAATTTTAAATCATTTTTGTTGTGTTTTCTTCAATTATAATTGAAGAATAAGTTATATTTTATCATTTTTTAGTCATAGGAACCAATTTGAAGTACTATAATAAAAGTGAATTGAAATTTGGTGAAATTTGAAAAATTTGAAAATTTTTTAGAAAAAATTGGTAGTTTTGGGTACCATATTTTAGGACAAATTATCTTGAGTTTTAGAACTCCGATTTGAATGATCTTTATATAGTTGTAAAGAGGAGACACAAAACTTTAAAATAAGTATATGTTTGTTGAATTTGACTGAGATTTGATAGGGTAAAAGGCGGGACAAATTTAAGATAACAAATTTAAACCTTTATTGAACAAGTGGAAAAATTAGTGGATTAAACTAAATTTAAAAAAAATCGTGAACCAAAATTGAACTAGCTATAAAATAAGTGGACTAAATCTGTAATTATATATAATACTTATTAACTGTTAACCCTCTTAAAGTATTATATTTAATAATAATAATTATAATAGTAACCAATATGGCTAAGCTAATTAGTTTTTTTTTCTTGATTTACTGTCAATTAAGTTATTTATTTGTTAATTTTTCTTGTATTTTTTATTAATTAATAAATGTGTGTTGTCAATGTCATTGGCTAATCAATTTTCATTAATCTCATAGATAATTTAGGTTGACCCCATAACAAAATTTGTGGCTCGGTGGAGCCACTGCCCACATAACCCAATATGAAAACATACTTTGTAGACGTATCGCAACCCAAAAACCCACCTCTACTTATTATCATACTCTGATAAGAATGATTTAGCAAAAACCTATGTTTTGAAAGTTGATAACGGTGAGAATCTTAGTCATTGATGAAAAGCATAATTTTATCTCCATGATGGTGCAAGAATGCATTCTAAGGCCACAAAATCAGTAGTGATAGATATCTCATATCTCCTTTGTCTATTTCTCACTTTCGCTTTGGACAGAAAGGGAGGCCGGCGAGGTCACCACCCTCCAAAGGGAAAAGAGACAAGAGAAAGAGGAAAGAGAGAGAGGTGTGCCAATGATGAATTCGGCAATGTCTAACAACTGTGTAAAGGGGGTGGGTCGAGTATTGGGAGTGTTTTTAGAGTTTTTTAATTTTTTTTTTTGTTTTTGTGCAAGCGATGTTATTTGAAAATTTTGGAGATGTGTAGTAAGAAATAAAAAAAGAAGTAATATTGGGTGTGTAGTGAAAGAAAAAATGATATGCATATAAGAGCATTATAAAAATTTTATCAATTAAAGTGTCTTAATTAAAAAAATATTTAATAAAATGATTAAATGCACAATTTTAACTATAGTTAGTTACTTGGACACCTGCCTTCTTCTAAAAGAAGCGGTGATGCTCACCACCTAAACTATAGCCATAGCCCATAGCTAGAATTAGAAGGAACTCTAGAAAATTAATTAGGATTTACGCCATCACACACTTTAAAAACCCACTTGGAGTTGGATGAGCCACATGTGGCATGACCCACACCACTCAATTAAGCGTTTTTCTTGTTCACCTACAAAGGCTACAAATACAATTAATACAAGATGATCATATATCCACGTTTGTGAAATTTTGAGGAGTAAACTTTGCGTGTTAGGAAATAGGAATTGCTTTTGCAGTGAGACATGAGCTTATGTGTTGTCACCAGCCACTCACGACCTAATTCATATGCGTGGCCACATGGGACAACACATGTATGTATGAATGAATGCGTCTGAGTGGACCAATTCTTAAAGGCAACAACAAACCAACAATTAATCAGCCATCTCATCAACTCTTTCTTTTTGTAGTAACAGCATTGGCCTTATTCACAACATCGTTGTCTTTCAATCTCTATACAAGTTCGTAGTTTACAGAACAATAGTTAGATTAAAGACCACGTCGTTGCTGATGCTATATATATAGGCTTGCCCAGTTATATATGTCAGTGTGATTACCCTAGTGCCATGCACAAAAATCAAACATCTCTTATGGAGGAGCCACATGTAGGCTTGAAGTGACCGAGGCCTCCAAGATTTCATGCAATTCATGCGTATTAGGGTCAAGGTGTTGTGTTAATTGGTTCACATATATATTGAAAAAATAACACCGAATAGTTGGAGTGGAGCCACAAATAGTCACTATATAGGCCTAATTTGGTCATGCATGGCCCCCCCACTAAACCTCTGTGCCAACTCGATCATGTTCGTTCGAACCATTTCGATTCAATATGTACGTATTTTGTATTAGCTCCCAAGCATATAGGCTTGGCAAGTTATGTGATAACGCCTAGTGTCATGGACAAAAGTCCAACATCGGATAGCAAGAGCAGAGCCAAATATAGGCCTGAAGTGGCTGTTGCTCCAGTCTTACAACTCATGTGTAAGAGGGTCAAAGTGTTATGTTAATTGGCCCATTAATAAGCCCAATCTTGTTAATTGGCCCCCCTCCTCCCCGCAAAAGTAAAAGACACCAACGTTGCCACTGTTTGATAAGAATGGATCGGATTTTGTCAAGAGTTTATAACTTTATAAGGGTGACTATGACACGTTACCTGAAATGAAAATGAAAAGAATAAGAATGTTTCTCATTTTAGGTTATTCCATTGTTTACTTGCACCAAGGAAATCAAAAAGTCATGTAGGCCTCGTATAGAATTAGGAATCTCGATCCTTATTTTGCAAAAATGAGATTTCTAGGCTTGAAAATGAGAATGAGCCATCAAAATTTAAAATTTGATACCAAAATCAGTATCACTAGCTATCTCATTCACCCTCTTTTGTGGTGACTCTTCAATTTTTATTTTATTGTGTTATCTGCTCCACCCTTTTGTGGTGGTTTGATTGGAGCTTGATGCTCAGATTAGGAGCTCTTCTCTCCATTTTTCCTTTGTCTCCGCCCTTTATCGCTAAGTGTTCGGTAGTCGCTACTTCCACCGATCCCTATCTCCCAGTCTGTCATTTTTGTTGAATTTTCGACAATGATGGTTAGATCGTGGCAGAAGCGATTTATTCGCGAATTTACTGAAAAATGTGTGCTTCGGCACAGGTGTTAGCACCCCTATCTTCCTCGGTTACTATTTCTTCAGTGCCTCACTGGCTCTTTTTGGTGGTTGTAGTTTCTGCTCGGTGCCGTTGTGATGAGATGTTGGAGTTTCATGGGCTTCTCTGCTCCTTCCCACCCCACAATGGCCTTTTCTTCCAATTTTGGGCAGCGTGGTTCTCTTAAACCACCACTTAGGCCTAGGGTTAGAACTGTTATTTTGTTGGGCCTATTTGATTGGGCTTTGTTTAGTCTACTTGTTTGGGCTTTTGTTAATTTTTATTGTGAATATTTAAACTATTGTTTTGTATTTTATATGTCTTTTGGGCTGATATAATACATTGCTGCTTTGAAAAAAAAAATAAAAAAAATCTTATTCTGATTTTAGACATTTAACAAACACTTCAATGAGAATAACTCATTTTAATTTCAGGTACCAACAGATGGCATAAATGCTAAACACTTGATCCTAAATCTTAAAATTAGGTCATTGTGACTATGAAGGCAATGTCATGGCAAAAAATGTAAGCATAAGATCTTATTTTCTTTTGCTAATCTTTTGTATAGCAGTGTGTATATATATTTTCCACTTGCATGGACAAGGCTGAATCTCATGTCTAAGCTTTAAAGCGTTAGGTTGTTAAGTAGCCTCCCCTATGGATCGATTTTCATGAGTTGTACTAGTTCTAATAAAAGTAGTGACCCAACAATGCCTCAATGAAGACACCCGAAGCATGTGATATTGTGATGAAATAAATAGAAATCAATGTGTCTTGTTGCTAACATCCCCGCAACAAGCCATGTGGCACATGCCTAGTCTCTGTCAGTTCTTTTTCTTTTATTTAAGTAGTAACGTGATGTTGTTGCCATATTTTTTTTTCTTCTTAATTATATGTTTTTTTATATATTAGAGAGTAATGATTCGAATTCAAGATTTTAAGAGTAGGGATAAATACTTTATTATATTTTCTTTAAAGAAAAATTCTCAAGATTTTAAGTGTAGGAGAAACAAGGAGATGCTGTTGGGGTGACATTGTTATGGCGATGAAGATGCCCTAATCACAATGGAGGAAAGTAAGGGCCCGTTTGGTATCCAACTCAAATTTTTTTTTTCAAAAATTAAGATTTTTTTTTTTAAATGTGAGTTTTCAAAATCAATTTTTAAAATTTGAAAACGTGTTTGGTATGAAATTTGAAAACAATTTTTAAATTTAAAAAATGATGACATCTAAGAAAAAAGGAAGTGTAAAAAAAAAATGAGAAAAACGATGTTTTATCATTTTTAAAAAAGGCATGTTTTTGAATTTTTTTTCTAAAAACTGTTTTTAAAAATGGTCTACCAAACACGTTTTCTTAACTAAAACTTGTTTTTTTGTTTTTAAAAACAAAAAATAATTTTTGAATAGAATACCAAACAGACCCTAAAGTTCTGAGTAATTTTGTTTTCAATGTACATTATGTACTTGTAATTATTGGACATGATCAAGAAAGTTTTCATGGTTGAACGTGTACAAAATTTAGTTTATTTTTGAGTTGTTCTAATTATTGAAATAAAAATTTAAAACCAATTCTAAAATATGCAAAATTAGTAAAAGCATACAATTGTTATTCCCATTTTAGAATTTGATCAAGCAAACTGGCCTAATTGTCCCACCTCATCAATTCATCACGTGGATTTGGGTGACTTTTAGTTTTGCTTCAAAGATCTTCAATAAATATCATGAAAAATATAGGAAAATACATTATAACGGTGGGTCCAAAATAATCACTTTACTCACTCTGTTTGTGACGTCTGGCGCCATTTTACTTCAAACCCTGCACACTCAACAAGACCATTTCACAACCATTCAACCAATCAAACTATACCACGTCGCCAAATGTGATTGAACCCGGTCAAAACGTAATAACGCTATTGGCTGTCACACGAAACCAAAGTAGGCACGACCGCAGTGGAATACGAATTTGTCCCAAGTCTAACCACCAGAGTCCAAACCGAGTCCAAAAAAATTTGAAAGCATTGTAGTTTTGGAAACACCGTTCAGATCTATCTGAGAGAGACACATTGTGGGCTACTGTACACTGCTCCATAACCCAAACCAAATCTCTCTCTCTCTCTCTCTCTCTCTCTCTCTCTCTGCGAGCTCGAGAAAGCTCTCAACAATGCCAGCCACTGACACAGACTTCAATCTCAGAGTACTATTCATTATTCTTGACTCTAACAATGCACTTCCAGTTTCTCCATAACTTTCTAACATTATCTTTCTCTGCTTTTGTACAGTCGTCTCCTCAGTCCGCCTTCACAATTGGGTCAGTTCCTCCATTTTTAGGGTTTGTAATGTGTATATATATGTATGCATTGTGTGTGTGTGTATGGATATGAAGATAAGTGTGTTGAAGTCTAGGTATTTGATTTTGTACTTCAGAGAGTACGCATTTGCCGATGTGGGGAATTTGGAGCATTGCATTAAGTATTTGAATCAGACGCTTGTTACCTTCGGATTCCCGGCTTCCCTCGATCTCTTTGCAAATGATCCGGTCAGTTTTGCTCGATCTTTGTTGTTGTTGTTTTTTTGCTTTAAATTTTCTCAAGAAAGATTCAATATTTTTCCTTTTTGTTTGATATATTTAGATATTTAGTAAACAACTTTATGTGCTGCAATTGGTAGGTTTCTGTTGCCCGGACTTGCAATTGTATGTATTCGTTAATTCAGCAGAGACAGCGTGATGTTGAATTTCGAGAGTCCGCTAATGAACAGCGACAGCGGTATGATTCTCTCTAGAGTTTATGTGGTACTTTTGGGAGTTCGATATCAGATTTACTACATTTTGAGTAAAATCAAGTTTGATTAGAAATGTATGCATCTTTTGAGACACTATATGCTGAATATGCATTTTGAACTACCTTTCATTTATTAATGGTGAATAATTTATCAGTTCATTTTACATGGTAATTGTGTGTTAATTAAGTGATTTTGTCTTTATTTGGTTGAGCATATTGTCACTTAGTTTATGTTTGTCCAGTTGTATGGGCTTTTAGTTTAGGGAAGATTTTCAGAATTT
Organism: Dryas drummondii; assembly: GCA_003254865.1. NCBI lineage: Eukaryota > Viridiplantae > Streptophyta > Magnoliopsida > Rosales > Rosaceae > Dryas > Dryas drummondii. Next base: position 342,218 of record QANW01006396.1, read on the forward strand.
CAGTATTCAGAATGATACTGATGTTTTATTGTCCCTTTCCTTTTTTATGCTATAGGCTATTGTCAGACATATCAAGATTAGAAGCTAAAGTTGAAAGGCTTGAGGGGCAGTTACAAGCCAAAGATAGGGAGATAGCAACAATGACCCGAACGGTTAGAAACTTAAATTTTTCCAAAGGGGACTTCATATTGGTTTGGTATTTTCATTGATTCATTTGGAAGTTCTCTATGCTTAGGAAGCTAAAGCTAAAGCGGCTTTTAAGTCCCAAATTGAGAAGCTACAGCAGGAGCGAGATGAGTTTCAGAGGATGGTCATTGGGAATCAGGTTGGGACATTTGGATTTAATCGAGTTTCTTTGCTGAATTTTGTTAGCTACTATGTAAAAATGGACAATTCCTGACAAGTATCAATGATATGTTGATGCTGCCAAAGCAAGTTAGGACTCAACAAATGCATGAGATGAAGAAAAAAGAAAAGGAGTACATAAAGTTGCAGGTACTATGATTTCAACATGTATTCTTATTTTGTGAGGAGAATATATTGGCTATGTATGTTTGCAGAATAGGACTTTGTATGTGTTTGATTACATGAGTGGATGAGATATTAGATTTGGAAAGAAAGAGTCATGCTATTTTAATTTCAGGAGAGGCTAAACCAAGTGATGATGGAGAAAAAGAAGGAATCTAGATCAGGCATGGAGATAATGAACTTGCTTCAGGTATTGATTGGCTGACTTACTTAAATGACCTACAAAATTTCAAATTCATCCACCTAATTTTACCTTTTTTCTTCCCCTTAATATCACATGTGAACAGAAAGAAGGGCGGCAGCAGCGTGGAACATGGAATGGAAAGAAGACTGATAATGATTTTTATAAAAAGATTGTATGCAGCCTGATTTGGTTATTTAACCTTTTGTAGCCACTTCTTGTCTGATTTTTACTATACATTATCGGCAGGTGGATGCTTATGAGACAAAAAATCAAGAATTGATCGCAGAGAATGCTGATTTAAAGGCATTACTGCGATCGATGCAGGTAATGCTATTCATTGTAAAAGTGCTGTAATGATTATCAATTTTGTGGGTTCATGATTCCCAATTTTCACTAGGGGGTATGTAACTATATGTGGCAGCACCTAAGCATTTTTATTGACTGTTATGGCATTTTATGTTTTTTGTTTTTCTAATAGTCATGTGCCTGGTGCATTGTATTTTGCTATTTAATAACAAAGTATTATAGAAGATAGGTGCTCTTGTTTTTCAGTCACACTAACAACCTAAATGGATTAACGTTGTCTAATGTTCCTGTCCCAGTGGGTGAGGGAAAGATACCATAAATTTTGCTAGAACTTGGATGGTTGTGGTGAAGCAAGAACCTTTTAGCTATCTACATCAGAGTAAAGATTAAGAGAGTAATTTCCTGTGGTTGAGTTTCACAGCAAAAGTCATACATAAGGTTAAGGAAGATAGGTGAGAGTAAATTTGTTCTAATTTACTTGGGGGTGTCTATTGTCTTAATTTATTTGGGTTGTCTGTTGTCTTAGTTTACTTGGAGGAGATGATAAGTTTGCTTTTAGGACAGGCCATACCTAAAGAAGATTTCTCCCCTTTCTGGCTGAGGATTAAGGATCAGTTCATCATTCTACTACACTTTATTACAAAAAGTTACCTGCTACCTTTGTTAATAACAACTAAAAAGCAGGAGTTCAGGAACCTTTGTGTATGTGTGTGTTCACATTCTAAGTTAATTGTGGATTTTTGATGTTTATAAGTATAAGGACCCTATAAAAAAATTATTGAAGGACACTCGTGAATAATTGCCCTCTTAATGTCTCTAGTTTTTTTTTTTTTTTTTTTTTTTTTTTTTTATCCCCTTTCCACAAAAAAANACACTAGAACAAATACCCTGCATATAGGGTACCGTGGAATTGAAACACACTTTTTAACCTCTATCATTTCCCATGTGTCTGTTGTTTTATCTATTTTCTTTTTTCCCAAGCCAAATATGCTATTTTAGTAGCCTTCAATTTGCTGCCCTCTTCATCATGTTTGTTCATACCTTTTTAATTCTTATTCTCCCATTCTCTTTTAATGGGCAATCTTTTTTTTTTTTTTTTTTTGTCTGAGTTTACTTTCCTGCATATCCTATTTCATGATGGCACCTCTTCTAACGAACTGTGATTCGTTGCAAAATTCTGCAAACCCTCATTATACTAATAATAAATGCTGAAAGTTGGAAACTCTCTCTTTGCAAATTGGTATTTCTTAGTTTTTGGGCATTTATCCTCGTGCCAATGTAGGATACTGATATCATAAGAATTGAATGATATCACAAACCAGGGATTCTACTTTCTTTGGTATTTCTGCATTTTATGATTGTAGTTTTTGATGCAGTTGCATATGGGCATGTGAAGTGGTACTCTAAAATTAGTCAGCACCTAGGAACTCCTCCCCTTGCACCTCCCCTTATCCAATGTGTTAACTACACCAGATTAATTTCTTGTTATTTTATACTTCTAGTCATTAATTTTGTGGTGAAAAGTTTTCAGTATTCTTTTTCTACGTATGCCAATTTTTCGGAAGTTATACTAGAATGGTTTCCTTACAGATGGATATGCGTGATTTTATAAATGCTCCAAATGGGTTGTCGAAGCAGTCTCTGGCTGTCAATGAACGAGTTGAAACTGATCACTCACAGTCTCCATTGGGTGGGCGGACGGTATGGCATTTTCCAAATGATTTATGGGTAAAACCTTCCTTTGGTTCATGTGCAATTTGAATCACCAACAGTTTACTCCTTGCAGGATGTCTTTGACCTTCCTTTTCACATGGCTAGAGATCAAATAGAAGAAAGTCTCCGAAATAAGATGGCTTCCATAAAGGTAGTTTGTTTTCCATTAACACATGTTCGTCTTGTGATTCTTGCAAACAATGAACTATTGATGATTCTGTTGCTTATGTTATAAATTTGAAGGAGCGCATGGTTCAATTGCAAGATGCACAAAAAGGAGCAGAGGTCACATCTGAAGCAACTGAGAGGGAGCTTGAGCTTGAAGCTCAACTTGTTGAGGCGAGAAGCATAATCCAAGAGCAGGTCTTGTTCTTTTACTCTTGTGCACATCAGAATTTATATGTGAGGCATTCTACTTGTATGCATAATAGATGCCTTTGCATTTAAAGTGACACTCCATGCTTTATGTGCTTAAGTCATGAGCTGATTTGCCTGTTTGTGTTTTTGTCCTTACTTTTCCGTTTAGTGCGTATTGTCTAAGTTCACCCTATTGTTGGATAGCTTCATAATTTTATCCTTGCCATAAAATGTTTATAATTTATCAAGGCCATAGCTTCTTTGGTTGGTTCTTCTTGGACTACTCAACTTCATAACAATCAATGTCTTATAGGCACCCTTCCTAATGAAAAATAAGTTTTCCAGACAGTGCATGATGATTTCAGTCGTTTTGGGCTCTTAAATTATAAGATGGAATTGTTACATTGTTCTTTCACTTCACAAATTTGGAGTTAGATTGTTGTATGTGTTTTGAGTGGTGTGGGTTGTGTTAGGACATTTTTGTGTGTGGGGGGGCAAACAGGAAGGCTTATTGCTCTTTGGCCTTTTGCAAAGGTGGATTGTTTGGTTAGAAAGGAATGAAAATTTTTTGACAATAGGATATAGGAGGTGGGTTATTGTTGATTATATGTTTTTGGGCTGTTAAGCATTTGTAATAGGCTATGCTTGGATGCACTTCTTTGTCCATCTTGCCTTGTATACCTTTTCTCTTTATTTATTTTAAGGTTCCTGTTAAAAGAGAAGAGTGTCACAGGAGTCCGGAGAAGTGCACAAACTTGCAACTTTCTTAGGAGTTGATGTGCTGAGGCATTCTGTTTCTTCAAATACTTGAATTTCCTCAAATTTATATCCCTGTTCAACAATGTTTTCTTGCCTTTCAATTTGTGCGAGTGCACTAAGGCATCTATCAATGCAGTTATATAATTCTTCCCTTTATTCTGTTTTTGGTTCAGCAATAAAGATAGGAATTGGTTTTATTGCAGGCATCCATAATGTCCAAACAATTTTCTAAGTCTGAGAGGCCAAGGTATTCTCCTTTCTCCTTTTAATCTTTCAGTGAAGTAGATATTTATATGGTTATACGTATTTATGCAGGAGTCTGAATGGCCATTTTAATTCTGGCAGGGAATCTATCATTTCGTCACCAGCTGAGGTATAAATACAAATTACATGAAATTTTTGGATGCTTATGAGATTGAGCGTCCATAGTAGATAATCATCTCTAACTTTTAATATTAAACAAGGATAGCCTTAGATGACAGCATAGTAAGTGCCTTCAATATTAAGTCTGTCATGGAATTCCTCTGTATGTGGTCTTCAATTGACAAAGATGATTTAGGATTTTCATATTCACTTATATTCTTGCACAGTTTCCCCTTACATTTGCCAACTGGTTTTACAAATTAATTCCCATCCTCTTTAAATGTTAATGATCGTGTGTATGAATTTAAAAACCACATAATGAGGTAGTATTCAACATCTTGATGGTTTGGATGAGAGTGCAAGTTGCAAAACTTTTGAGTACTTTTTACCAATAGATCAGTAGACACCAGTTCATGACCATGCTTTTGAAGGGCTAACTTGGAGGGTTGTATTGTGTGAGTGTGTGTGACACAGGCTTTTCATACAGTGAAATTTTGAAATTCCTCCCATGCTAAAGTGCAATTAAGACCTTATTTTCAAAAAATTGCTTTGGCAAGGATCTTAAGTTTCACCTCTCAAAAGAGATTAACGTAATAAAGTATATAGAAAGAAATTAGGTCAAATTATGATTTTGGGCTGTAGTTTGGGCCAAGTTCCACTAAGGTACCTGTTTTAATTCTCTCAATTTTGGTATGGTAGTTTACTAATTGTTTCAATTGTGGTCAAATTGCTTAATTTCGTCAATTTTTTTACCTAAAAAGTCTAATTTACTCCATCAACGTGCCTCTCATGTGCTCCTCACATGTTTATTCCATCGAAAAAATTGCACTTTTTGGGGTAAATTGGACTTTTTAAGTTGAAAAATTTGACGAAATTAAGCAATTGAAACAATTAGTAAACTACAATACCAAAATTGAGACGATTGAAACTTCGGGTACCTTAGTGAAACTTGGCCCAAATAACAGGTATCAAAACCTTAATTTAGCCAAGAAATTAACCAATGTATGAAGTGAACTCTGTGCTGTCACCTATGACCTTTCCATTGTTAACAGTGTTGGTCTGATTTGCTTCTTGATTGATGTTCAGGGAGTAAGAAACTAACAAGCCTATTGAAACCCAAAATTTTTGGCCGATGTCAAAGACTATTTGAAGTTGGCTGTTTGCTGAGATGAAGGCAGCAAGCTTGTAGACTATTATACGCTTGTTTCTGACCAGAGTATCTAGAACAATCTGTTCGGCTTGTAAAACCTAGAAGGCATTTTCATCTGTATTGTCAATGTAATTATTATCTAGCTTTCCTTACGAATGTATGCTTAAACCAATTTTAGTAGTCAGCTAACTCATGTTGTATGTTATTTTCATCTGCTAAACCAGTTTGAAATTTTTTCATAGAGTTGTGGATTGTCTTGTTGAGATTTGATTCAATTCGTACTTACACATTTCCCTTAAAAGAATGTCTCAAATTTAAATCTTCTATTCCTAACTTAAAGAATGTCTGGTATTATTGTTTCTGTAATGTTTAAGACTCAGTATGAGTTTTGGATTTTTATATACATGGTTGCTACTTGATAAAGCAAAATTGAGCTTAAACATCACCTTCATCGGTGAGAGGTTTATGGGATGCCAGAGGATTACATTCTTTTGTGTAGTCCATAAGTCTCATGAGTGGATGCCAGTTTCTCAATGTAATTTGGTTAACTACTTCCTCTCTAATCTCATTAATTAATAATGTCATACAAAACAAGAAAAGTCAACTTAGTACGTAATTTTTGGTTCATTGAATCAAGGTCCTCCACAATGGCACTTTTGTTTCGGTGACTAGAAAGTATGCAATTGGTGGCCAATAAATATGTGACAAATTGCCGTAGTTGTAGGAGTCCTTGGCACTTGACCAAAAATAATAAGGGTACTTATAGCCTTCTAGATTGTTCAAGTCTTCAAGATGTTGGTGTGGCACTATCTCATTCCAACAACTGGTGGATTTTGGGCACTTTCCCATATGCAGAAGTAAATAAGATGCAAAGGTACATGGCTTAAGGATTTGGTAATTGCACATGGAACAGAGGCCGCCCAACACAGCCAGAATTTATGCATGTTTAACGTAAGCTTAAGCATAAAGATAAAATCTCCTTTTCTCTTTGGTTTGCTTGTCTAGCCCTAACGAGTATCGATGGTATCACCAAATTTTGTACATCAAATAAAGGTTTGGAGGGGATCATCTTAAGAGAGGGGCATCCTTCATTTATTCAAATTTGACTCGCTCTAAACCTTATTTTTAATAGAATAATATTATATACTAATCTTTTTGGTATTGATTATGTTCAAATTACGGTTGTTTTTTAATTTAAGAATTAAGCATTTTAGGTTTAAAATTTAGTATTCAAAATTTATATTGGCAATATAATTTTGTATATAGAAATTTAAAGTCACACATAGTTTTAGACATAAGCACAAAATTGAGAACAAAAAGATAAGGAAAAGATTCAGATTCATTTCTAACTATTAGTTCACATATTTAACATACATATTCAAGTAGTGGCAGAAAAAAAAAAAAAAAAAGACATACATATTCAAGTGACTCGAAAGAGAAGTAACAAGAGCACAAGTAAATTGTAAGTAAATTAACCCTACTTTTTATATTCTCAATCAATCATCAAAACAACAGGATCATGCACCCCAAGACACCATCACATGCCATTAAACCCGGGATTTCAAATCCCCTCTTATATTTATATCCAACCTTGGATGAACTCATACTCTCCCATCTAGCTTTCACCAACATTTTCATCAAACATTTCCTCAAACACCCACAGAACCAAACTGTGAAAACACATTGATACCAAGTGCTCAATTTCATCTGCAATAAAAATGGAGAAAGGAGCAGTTTCAATACTTGGAGGGGATGAGTTCTTTTCCAACAGAAACCTCTCAAGAAACTCCTCAGTGGGATGCTCTTCTCGGATTTACTACAACAGAAGCACTGAAGGGGTCCCATTCAATTGGGAAATGCAGCCAGGGACCCCCAGGGACCCACCAAAACAAGAGGCAATCCCACCAATTGGTCCTCCCCCAGCAGTGATCAGCTTGGGCCTTCCTAGGCCCATCATTGACAACCAGCCAAATAAGCCCCCAACCCCAACAAGGCCCAGGCTCAGGTTTTGGAGAAAAAGTAGGAAAAATTGTAAACAAAATAAAAATATTGACATTCATGGTAGTGGTGGTGGTGATGGTGGGTCGGATAAATTTGATAAGTTGGAGTTTGGTAGCAGCTCGGACTGTGAATTCATGGCGTCGCCGCCGCGTAATTCGAGCTCTTCGTCATCGACGACTTCGTCTTTTTCTTTCTCCAAAGGAAGAGTGCTTTCTAGACAGTGTTCAAGTTTGAGGGGTACTCCAGCAAGGGATTCTTTCAGTGGTAGTAAAAGGGGTCATTTCAGCTGCAGTCCTTGGAATTTTAGTGCTGTTCTGGTTAGCATTGCAAGGCGAGTTTGATGTATAGTACACTTCAAATTTGTATGTAGATTAATTGCCTTCTATTAAATTTTGTATTATGTTCTGTAATATATATACAAAATATTTTTTTTTTTTTAATTCAGTTTCTTAAATAAATCTTGACTGGTTTCTTTAGTCATTAATTTAGGACATGAATTGTCAATGGCCATTTCCATTCAATCTTTTTTTTATGCGTCCTAAGAAATTTTACATTTTTTGTGTGGAGAAAGTCTAAATTCAAATATCACAGTTATTAGTTAGCATAATATCTAATTACTCCTTAATTTCCCTACTTCTCCCATGTAACATTGGTTTAGTTGGTATGACTTTGTAAATATTTATTTATTTATTCTATACGTACCACATGAATACTATAGTTTAACATTGTGAACATGATTTGAGTTTGGCTTTATTACACTTTATTCACTTAAACTTGAACTCAATTTTATTTCACTATCTAAAAAGATTGTGTCAATTTACTATATGAATTAAAAATTTGTTATAATGTACCACTTAGACTTATTTTGTCTAAAATTTTGATAAAAATAAAGGTGTTTTGATCTTTTCAAATAAGTTTTTTATTGTATTAAATCAGGTAAAGTGTAAAACAAATGTTTTTTTCTTCTAACAATATAAACTTGAAAAAGACTAAAACACTCTTATTTTTAACAAAAATTTAGACAAAATGAGCTAAATGTGGTACATTGCAATAAATTTTTAATTCAAGTAGTAAATTTGCACAATTATTTTTAGGTAGTGAAATGAGATTGAGTCTAAAGCTCAAGTGGATAAAATATAAAAAAGCCTTTAAGTTTATGATTTACTAGTTCCTCACTTTACTCTAAATATCACTTGAGTTAGAAGTTAGAACTCATGAAAACATTGTATACTTCAATATTTTGTACACTTTTTTGTTAGAACTCACAATTTTATTTTATTTTTGTTATATTTTCCTATTTTTTCTTTTTCAAAGTAGTCTTCTAATAGATAAAATGCTTAATTGGAACAGTAGTCCCTAAACTTTTTCTCGATTTCCATTTTGGTCCTCAAACTTGTTTTTTAAATCGAGTTGTCCTTACACTTTTTCATCATTTCCATTTTAGTCTTTTCTATTAACTTCGGTCGGTTTTCTATTATAAATGGTCATGTACCTCTCACATGACCAATTTTTAAAGGGAAAATTTGTTGATTCACATCCTATCTCCTTCTCCCTTTCACTCTCTTTTAACTCTCTTTTATTCCAATAAGAACTCTGCATCAATCTTCAATGTAAGAATAGGAATTGCTTTCCAAATCATCAATTCCAACATTCTGGTTATGGGTGTATTTTTTTTTTTTCTTTCTAGGTTGATGGGTGTATTCAGGTTTATGAGAACACAACAAACAATCCAATAATGGGGACATCAATTCGTGATGGATTTGTTTTTGTTTGGGGAGAGGTTGCTGGGTTTATTTTGTATACTACATAAATCTTTGAAATAGGCTTGTAATCAATGACCTAAACATTTCTGTAAAACATAATTTCTTTGCCAAACTCACTTGCTACCTAACTCTGCGAGCACAACCTGGGAAATTTTTAACAAAATCAACACATGCATTTCAACAATTCAAAGGATCATTAGCATGCTCCTTGTAGCAAACCAAGAAAGCATCACTCTCCGCTGAGCTGGGCTTAGGCTTTTGGTATGTGTAGGAACCAAAATTCTCGGTAAAAATTAATCAGCCCACGATAACTGAATTGGGTGAATTACTTGAATCAAAAGTGATTGAAAATGTATGAAATCCTTCACGTCAGAGAAAAGAGGGGTTGACACTTGCAAAAAGTGCTCTAATGCCTAAGTCAGAATTTTCCTCAAGATATATTGCCTGAATTAACTGAAATTGTGCATACCTTGCTACTCAACCTTATAAGCTATTTAAAGGATTCCAACTAGAATTATCTCTCAATTAATCTCACATTCTCTTTCCCGTTCCCTAAACCCTAAGGCTATGTTTGTTTGGTCGTAATCCAAAATCTGGAATAGAATTGGATTTCATTCCAAGAAGACTTGAGATTTAGTTGACTGAAAATGAAACAAAATTAAGGAATTGACTTTAAGTTAACTGTAAACCAATTCCTAGAAATACAACAGGGGGGGTGGTATTTCTATTCCATAGTTAATCTAAAATGTAAAAATTATCATATATATTATTTTATTATTTGGCTATATTGAAAAATTAGAAAATATAATAGGAAAGATTATCAAACATTGAGAAATAGGAAATATTGGCACATAATTATGGCACATATCTTTCCTATTATATTGATATGTGTCAATTACCAAATTAAAAAATATAATAGGAAATATTACCAATAACTTTGATTATGCTTTTGTTAAAAATTAGAATAAGAATTGAAAACCCATTGCTTTCTGAATAGACAGGAATAGGAGTACAATTTTTATTCCTATTTTAGGATTCCGTTTGTTTAAACGGGGCCTAATTGATAAGAATATTGCATTGTTTTCTTTCGTTGGGCGTGGGTTGGGCTTACTTATAGGGTTTGTATTTATGAGCCTTTTTCTTTATATTTTGTCACTGGCCCATTTCTTCCTTGGCCCGATCCTAAACTTATGATGATAATTTCAGCCCCCAATCCTCATAACTCATTTGACTTCCCTATTAATTAGTCAAAACGTAATTTGGGAAATGTTTTAAATCAATTGGAACAAAACTCTGAAAGAAAATTGTCAAATTTTCCCAATACAACGTCAACTTGCCTTATATATAATATATGGAAAGATTTTAGTTTCCAAACCTCCATCATTCTGAAAATTAAAGAGGGAGGAAAGCTATACTAAAAATGAAAGAGTTGACAAAGATGAACTTAAACAAATTGTTAGAGATACTTAATTAAGAGGAATTCTGCCTCCCAAAATACAAGCAAAAAGTCAATGGGGGCGATACTCACATTCCCAAAGAACCCACCAAATTAGCGGATTCATTATAGAACAATCTTCAGCCTTAATTTTCGTTCAATTTTCAGACTTTAAATTCCTTTTATCACTACATCAAGCGCTATGCATAGGAAAAAAAAAAAAAAAAAAAAAATTTAATTTAATTTATTTCAAGAAAAATGGTTGGCTTCTTTCCCATAAGGATCTAGTAATTTTTCCTTACACAGATTAACAAAAATTTGACATATAATGTCCACTTTGAGCCTTTCTTTTTGTACAACATTTATTTAATGTATTTTAGTGTTTTGTTTAAAATTGTATTTTATTTTAGGGAGACTTCCATTTAGGTCTTTTAATTTTGCAATTTGCTGACTAAAGCCTAGCTTATGGCTTTTAAAATTCTAACTAAAGTCACATAATATTGTAATCATTCAATATTATATAATATTGGTCCATTAGTTTCTATTTTTTTCACACATACCAGGCGCCGAGCGCTCAACAACCATTTTTGAATATTCGACAGTGCATTTTTACTTCTTCCTCAAGCCTTGATTTATCGAATTTATATTAAGTTTTAATTCTGAGATTTTGGAAAAACCTAATATGTAGCCTTTACAAACATCGTTATATATCCTAAGAAGGTATAAGGTAAAGCCGTATCTCATACCCTTAAAAAATAAAAAAATAATGACATTTCTTTGATAGGCAATGATCAAAGGGCTTTATTTAGAAAAAATCTATAAGGTATTTTTTTTTTCCAAATAAGAAATGTTAAAAGAATTAAACTCTAATTTTTTGTTTTATTTTATTTGTTTTGGAGGGCTTATGAATGAAAAAAAATTTTAAGTGCAACAAATCCATTTACAAACAACGTCACAATATGTTGGCCGGCGTGATACAAGAAACCAATGTTGAAATAATAAGCCCATGCATTGAATCATGTTGGCTATGTTTTTGAATTTAAATGATATAAGTCCCGCCAATAAAATAAATAAATAAGTGTTATTTCATCATTAATTTACCGATCGATATGTACATCTAAGATTTTTATATGAACAGCGTGGGATTGGATATATATAACACCTTTGAAAACACATCAGCTAGCTAAATTCATGGCTACCAAAGTGGCTATCATTATGCAAGAAATTAGGAATTCTTTCGTGAGAAGGAACATCCTCAAAACGGGAAAACCACATTCTGTCAAAAAAAAAAAAAAACAAAAAAAACAAAACGGGAAAACCATATGTTTCCAAACAAATATTAAAATGATTACAAAAATTAATTAAAATATAGAAAAATGAATCTAAGGGAGTGAGTGGTAATAATGTGCTATAACTAAAAGTTAGAAAAAGATGGATATAATCATAATTAACATACATATCCCATAACAAAATTTCAAAAATGGGAAGTGACCGTGAATGATTGATTTCTCGGAATTAATTCTCCTTAATATATGAAATTTTGGTATGACTTTGATTTACCTTCCAACTATGCTTTCCTCTGACCCCCTATATAAACATAAATGTGTCTGGTAAATGTAACGGACTGTTGATTTCTACTGCCAAACACAAGAAAAACAAAACCCCAAAAACAATGGAGAGGATCAAAGCACTCACCAAAAACTCTGATCAGAAAAACCTTTCAGTGTTCCAAGCCAATGAGTTTTTTGTGAACAAAATTCTCTCAAGAAATTCCTCTGTAGGCAGCTCTTCGCGTTCCTATCACTGTCGAATGGTCGCCGCTGTGCCTTTCAAGTGGGAAGCCAAGCCTGGGAAGCCCTTGGATTCCCATAAGGAGCATTTTGTGCCTCCGATTGTTGGGCCGCCACCGGCTGTAAGTAGCCTAGGCATGGCCAGGCCCAACAATGCAGGCCCATTAAGGAACAGGAGGGTCTGGTTGTGGAAGAAGTTTAGGAAGAGTTACAAGGCTAAGAAGAACAAGAAGGTTCAGGCTGCTGGTGAAGGGTCTAATGGGTTGGAGCTGAAATTTGATTATGAAGGTCACGAGTTGTGGAAATCTGATTTGGAAGATATGGGAACTTCTTCATGTGGGTCCAGCTCTTCTTCTAATTACAATTCCTCATCAGCAGCTTCATCCACTACATCTGAAGCTTTTGTTAATTTTTGTCACTCAAAGAATAAGATACAAATTATGGCCAGGGGATTCATTAGATGGGCTTTTTAGATGGGCCTGTTCTCCATTATATCATTTTTCGGTAATGTTCTCTTGTTGAATAATACATTTATTTAATCACATAAATGATTCAGATTTACAGTTTGGCAAAAATGTGTTCCGTTAATAATATTATCTAATTAACAATTATCCCTGTAACTTTTTGCAATTCTGGTGTTTACTATGAGTCTATATGGAATTAAGAGGCACGGGTTGTGTATAGGTACATGTGATATTGCAATAATTGTGAGAAGGTGATGAACATTAAATTCACCAAAAAGTGGTATTTGAGTTTGTAAGTGTAGATATCACTATGTGTACATAGTGCAGCCATATATGCATGCAACCCAGATTATATGTTACTGTTAGTACATATATGTGTCATATTGCCAATATTAGCTTCTGTTAACATTTTGCAACGTACCCATGTTGGCACAAATATATGTGTTTATTTATAAATTATTTATCATGGTTTAATATCTCTCCGAGACACTCCTCAATCTTATGTGACTGGAGATGGTTTGTGGTTTGAGATTAGTACGACCTCTCTATGTAGAAAACCATTTGTATCCATTATTGCCCACATTTCTTATGTGAGACTTATGTAAAACTCACTTGTACCAGAAAAGACGAGGTGTTGTGTTGTGTTGTTTATGTGATACGACATAAACAACATAATGTTTGCTTGACATTTAATTATAATTGTGTATTTATTATCTAAGAGTAGTGAACAAATTATGAAATGGATTCGTAACAATTTTTGGATATGAATGAAATTATATAAATCTTTAAATTTATATTACAAGATTAGGATAAAAATAAATAAAAACAAGACAAGCAATAATCCAAATCTCATAAACAACAATCTATGGATAATACAGTACATATAGCATTTACCTATCCTTGGACAAAAGAGAAGGAGAAACTTAACAAATTGCTATTATTCACATTTGCCATTATGCGACAGTAATTATTTGAATTGCATAAAACACCTGTATTATACTGTTATTAATTGATACTGTACAACAATGATAATTTGCCCAGTTAAAAAAAAAAAAAAAAACTCCAAGTGCTCGACACAAAAAATACGGAAAAAAAGATAACGTGAACTTTATTTATACAAAATGGACCTATTTATCCTTGCAACTTTTTATGGGTGAGTTAATTTGTATATCATTAAAAACTATAAAATTGACTTTTGAATAATTTACTTAATTTTCAAATTTGTAAAATATGAAAACCCAGCACAATCGACTTCATCACCAGCTTCGGCCACATCACTCCCATCGAGGCTGGACATTCTGGTTTGGTAATTGGGTTTCTGGGTTTATTTGACCTTTGGGTTTCGGGGTTGCAGAAGGACGGGGAGGACGAAGGATGGGGAAGATGAAGAAGGAGGGGATGGGGGCTGGTGGGATATCTGCACACATGGGTGGGGTGTGGGTTTTTTTAAGTTTTTAAGTTTTTAGTTTTTTTTTTTTTTTAAGTTATCAATATTTTAAAAAAAGCTTTGATGATATTTTTTAGAGTGCTATTATTCTGACCCTCGTGTCCTATTTTTTCACCCACCCTATAAATTTACCCCCTTTTAAATTTTAAGAAATAATAATCCTCTTTTTTCACCCCCCCCCCAATGTCCCTAAAATACCATTTTAGTATAAACACTATTTCCACCCCCTTTCTTCCTCTATATTTTCTTTATTCCATAAACCATAAACTCTTTTCACCCACCAAATTTTGAAACCATATACAACCCCATACATACTCCTAGATACATACTCCTAAATTAGAAAGGAAGAGAGTGAGAAAGGAGGGGGCAGAGTTAAATCAACCCATAAATTGTAACTTTGTAATGTGTCCAAGAACTTTTATGTTTGGATGAGATTTTGAATAAAAGAATAAATTAAACAAAATAACTGATAAAATAAAGGGGATTTGGGAATATGAATGATGGAGACAAAATCAGATATTGGAAACAATATTTTAGAGGCCCCTAAATACAATTAGCTTTGATAAACCGACTATAACTGACAACTAGCAGTGCTTAACAACCTAACAAGTTCATTAACTAGCTAACTATTCTTTGACTGGTTCAAGTTCAACAGTAGTCGATCAGCAAGTATGCAGTTATACTAGTTTGTGATGCAGGTCCATGAGTTTGTGACGCAAAAGCATAAGAAGAGCCATCTCCGATTGTATAGTCCATGGGCTCAATTAATGAGCCCTCTTTACATAATTCAGAAACGAAAAATTATAGAAGGGCTTGGAAAAATAATGGTACGCATGCCAATTTCTTAACATATATATATAATATATGTATGAATACATATAAAATAAAATAAAAATATTCATAATATTTGTGTACCTTAATCAGTGCCAATCAAAACAAATGCCTGTCATGGTCCTTTTTTCTTTTACAGGGTATGCAGAAGGTCTGCATATAATGGTGCAAGAACCAAACAAAAAGCCAAACTCACACTAAGAATATTCTAATTATTACCCACCAATTTATGGTCACCATTATTGATCATACTAGTTTCCCATCTTTTACTAAATATGTACATCCAAGTGGGAAAAATATGTACACTTGAATTTAATTCTCCCAACTGCTAAAGCACTTGGTTTCCAGTTTTGGGGTTTTGAAAGTTGTACCATTTACAGCTTACAACTGCAATATTTCTACAATAACCATCAACTCACTCTCTTTGCCTCTTAATGCATTTACTTACAGAATATATGTTAGCTAGCTATAGCTAGAGAGAGAGAGAGAGAGCATTTTCTATGTCATAGTTATAGATATGGATCAAGTGCAAAAGGAAGAGAGCACAAACAGTACTGTTGAAGCTGATTATAATACCAACAAATTAGTGAAGAAGATCAATTTCAAGCATAGAAAGAGAGGAAGGCCAAAGAAAAGTACTAGTGCAGCCAAAGATGATGATGATGATCAAGTTTTGTATGATACAAAGAAAGCAGAGGAGGCTGAAGAATCCAATTCCCATGAAAAAGAAGCAGTTGATGCTGAGGAGGAGACTGCAATTACAAGTCCATTGCATACAAAGAGGCGTAGAAAACGCAAGGGGACACCAAGACGAGCTGCAGTTTAATTAAACTTTTCTTTTAAATTTTTTCATCTTTATTTATGAGCAGAAAAACTAAACTTTCTAATATATGTTTGTTTCTTGGAAAACTTCATATATAGCCTATTAGTCACTTAGATTTTAATAATATTTATGAGCTAGCAATTTAAGGGTTGTTCTTGATTTCCTCATCATACATATAAGTTACACAATCTAGCTAGAAATATTTTCTGAGTACCATATATCATATATGCATGTTAGTAGTTGTTATTTTATTTCCTGACCACAATTGCGACAAAATTGGATTCACATGATAATACAAATTCTCATCACATGTAGTACTACGAGCCTTACACCTTGATATACAAAAGTAGTAGGCATAAATTCAATTTAGACACATAACTATATATGCTATTTCAACGGGGTCCACGAACTTTCAAATATTTCAAATATATACCTGATTTATTATGTAAATTGAAAAATGAAATTTCGTCCATCAATTTATTGAGAGATCAGTTAAATATTACTTTAGCTTTTACTAACAGGGATTAATTGGCGACGTGGCACCAACTCAGCATACATTTCCTGCCAAATGAGCAACACATGTCCACTTGACACGGGCCCACACACCCATCCCCTATTTTCCGCTCGTCGAACGCTTTCCTGACCATTTAGTCTCACAAAAACATCATGTTTTTTCCCAAATTTGAATATAAACCATTCACTTGTGTTCAACGAGTGAGAAAGAGATGATGAGTTTGTGTACCCGTGTAAGGGGTTAGGTGGATCTATGTCGCTCATTTGGTGGGAAATGAGCCACACGGGTCCACCTAACCCCTGACATGGGCCCACAAACTCTCTCTCTATTATTATTAAATTGTGGGCCCGTGTCGCTCATTTGGCGGGAAATGTTTGTTGAGATAGAGTCATGTCGCCAAGTAATCTCGATCAGCAAAAGCCAAGCTGTCATTTAACTGATCTCTCAACGAATCAATAGACAGAAATTCATTTTTCAATTTAGATAATAGATCGGGTGTATATTTAAAATATTTGAAAGTTCATGGACCTAGTTGAAATAGCTTAAATAGTTATGTGTCTAAATTGAATTTATGCCAAAGTAGTATTATAGACCTTGCATCTTAATTTTGAGCTTCTTTGAATGCTCTGATTGGATTACAAAGACATTCAAGTAGAGAGTCTATTTAAGTGTTATGTTTTGAGAATATTGAAATCTCACATCGAATATTATTATAAGTTTTGTATTTCAACATATAATTCATTGGTCATTTTCACCTATTGCCAGCTGGGACATATGTAGTGATTAATGAGGAGACTATGTTCCCCTTTTGGTGCATGTTGCTCAATTTGGCATGACTTTTAACATTTCCAATTATATGAGACAGAGAGGATCGATACTACTGTTTTTCATGGTTGAACCTAATTTCTAAACATGCACCATCTACTTAATTACCTGCTCAATTTGGAAAGCAATTGTACTTTCTTTGAGTATCATAAATTGAGAATTATCGGTTCACATTGGCAGGGTAGGGGCCAGATCAATCTTCAATGTTATATTATGTTCATAATTGTTAAATTAAACACTTTTTCAAGAGGCATGTTGTACTTCTCAACCACTCATCCTCAACTCATTCATCCAACACTCTAATGCTTCATTGTTAAAATGAATGACATTACAGGAAAAAAAGAAGAAGCTAAAGTTCAATTTAGACGCTAAATTATAGGGGGTATTTCAACTGCATCCATTATTTACAAAATCATTCAAAACATTTCTCATCTAAAATCTAAATTGAGAAAATGAATTTTACTTTTTTTTCTTTTTTACCCCTCTCCACCTCCTACTCTCTCTCTCTTCCCTCTCTTCGGCCAATCATCCCAACCTAGCCCTTCTTGACCCTACCCCCACCACAACCCGCCACCCTCCATTTCCACTTACCCGACTCTCTCTCTCTCTTCTCTCATTTTTCTTCTTCTTCCCCGTGTCTCCCTTCTCTTTTGAGTGACTTCGCACAATCCGGTCATGACCAGGCCAACTTCGGCCAAGCCCAGCTGGCGCAACACCACCAACCCACAACTCCTCTCTCTCTCTCTCCCCCCAACCATCCATCTCTTCCCCCTCATCTCCCGCAAGACTCCCTCCCTGTTTGCACCTCAACCTAGCCAAGGCCAGCCATTTCTTGGCGGCCCAAGGCCACCAGCGGGTCCCCTGGTGCCGGTCATCCCCCCACGAGCTATAGTTGGGGTCAAGAAGGTTGTGGTGGGGGTGGGGTTGGGAGGGGCTGGGTTGGGAGGGTTGGCCAGAGAGAGTGGGAGGTGGAGAGGGGTAAAAATGAAAGAGGAAGAAAAATTCATTTTTTAAATTTAAATTTTAGTTGAGGTATGTTTTTGAATGATTTTGTAGATGATGGATGCACTTGAAATACCTTCTATACTTGAGTGTCTAAATTGAAGTTTAGTAAAAAAAAAAAGTATAAATTGATTATAAAACATTTAATATTATAATAAAATTCTATATAGTACATTATGATAAGGGAGATAATTTGAAAAATTTGACCCAAAAAAAAAAAAAAAAGATAATTTGAGCAACTAGATATGTAGGGGAAATAGAGTACTATCCTATGCATGGCAATTGATATTTTATCGAAGCTTTAGTCATAGCTATAATCTTGG
>QANW01006396.1:363056-429625 GCA_003254865.1 Dryas drummondii
TTTTTTTTTTGGTCTGTTGATGAGGTGTGCAAAAGAGAAAAAATGGAGTTGGTTTTTGGGTGTGAGAAGTAGAGATGTGTCTTTTCCTTTTATTTTTTATTTTAAAATTGTCAAAAGCGACTTTCAAATTAGTAAAACCGCTTTTGATAGCGTTTGACAAAAATAATTAGAAGTGCTTTTGAGTTATAAAAGCACTTTTAAGGGATTTTTTGAAAAGCGCCTAACAGGTGCTTTCTCAAGAAGCACTTTCAAGTGCTTTTGCATAAACAACTTAGAAGTTTTATAAAAATTTATATATGCTTCTTAACATAAGCGCTACTAAATAAAAGTGCTTCTAAGAAGCAGTGTCAAACGGGCTCTTAATGCTTTTCAGTGTTAAAAATGTTCACCTAATGATAAATAAACTCACCTTATAAAAAAAAAAAGTTGTTCAAATTTACAACAACAAAAAAAAAAAGCGCTAAGTGCACATAAGGTGATGTACAGTGCCGATAGCTATGCAGCAATAGTTACTGTTCGACAATAACTATGTAAAGATGAACATGACAATTGTTGATGTGACTCCAAGGGTGATTTTTTGTAGGGTTAAATACAAAAATGATACACAAACTTTACAATGAATCTCAATTTAATCCACTAATTATAAAAAGTGTCAATTTGATTTACAAACTTTTAAAGTTGTACCAAAGCAGTACAAACGCTAACTTTAATCAAAAAATTAACGAAATTAGTCACATGAAAATATGATGAATGGACGAAAATGTGGTCAATTGCTGTGCACATGATCAATTTTCGTTAAATTTTTCGATGGAATTTAACGTTTGTACTGTTTTGATACAACTTACAAAGTTCGTGGACCAAATTGATACTTTTTATAAATAGTGGACTAAATTGAGATTCACTGTAAAGTTCGTGAACCATTTTTGTATTTAACCATTTTTTGTATTATATATTGTTTTATGAACTTTTGACATATTTATATAAGAAAATTAAAGCCTATAAATATCATGTTTTTGCCTTTCTAATAGTTATTGTTGCACAATGAGCAACATGACTATATATACTCTCTAGTTTTGTTTACAACTTTCCTTGGATGAAGAAAAAAATCAAAATAGAAATTTTGTTTTATTCTCTAGTTGATGACAACTACAAAATGATATTTCTTATTGACTACGCAATAATAAAAAGAACCATTGTTTGAAAATGTTTACACCACAAATTGGTTTTGGGCCGGATTCACGACTAGGCCCAGTTTTATTGAAGCCCATTGGCCGAGCTCAGTGTTCTTGTTCAGGAAGGAGCCCAGTACGTAGCTGAGCCCAAGTCTATGTGGAACACGAAGATCTCGAAGTATCCTGGTCATTTGGCGCTGAGTTCTCCTTGATGGACTAGGAGAACTAAATTAGAGAATGGAAAGGAAAGCTTGGGCGTGAAGCTGAAGAAAGGAAGTTCAAGTTCAAGTAAAAAAAGGATTTCCTAGAAGATAGGAGGGGGATCACTATATATAGAGGCATCATGCATGAATAAAGCTTTCTTTCAACAACCTACAATCAACACACAACTTCAGAATTCTCAAGATCTCAAGCATCTCAATTTCTCAAGCTTTCAATTCTTTTTCCTTTGTTTTTAGCTTTGCTAGGGTTTACTTTCCCTTAGTATCAATTTTCCTTGAGTTTCAACTATTATTTTCATGTTCTCTTACCATGAGATTTGTTGTTAGATTTACCATTGTTACTCGTTTTCAAGATAATTAATCAAGTTATTTATACTTTTTTCATCAAAATCCATTACTTTTCTATTTGTCCAATCACTCTAGATACAATCGTATGCACTTATGAATTCGACGATTTGTAAAGTCCTTGAGGATCAAAGGATCAAAGCAAGTTTCTTGTTCCTTACTTGCTATGCAATTGTCTGGTTAGAAGTTTGTTCGGCGCAAATCATAACAAACATCATTTATTTATGCATACGACTCTTTGCCGAATGCAGTGACATGCCCGCATTCAAATAAACGACTGCAATGTTCTATTCAGAATTCTCGACAATCCATGCTGTGATTTTTTAGGATAACAGAAAATAACTGATTCTAAATGTTAATCAACCAAAAAGCTTTTGTACGGTGTTATTGTCAATCAATCAATAACATCAAAGTTATTATTGTTCAATGACATTCAAAAAATGGCATAAACTTGATACTTACATACATGAAGTGACAATGACAATCATATCATTGAGCTAGCTAGTGACAGTGACAAAGTATGATTCTATTGCGAGGCGTAGAATGCAGAGTAGGCGCGAATTGATCAACAGAGGAATACCAATAGATCTATCAAGCAAAACTTTAGAGCAATTTTTATCTCAGACCGATCGATATAAGTTGATCATAAAATGGTGAGCGGTTATTGGCTAGCAAGGTCGATGAGTGAACATGTTGTGGGTGCAGAGAGCTTGAAATGGCTGGCCTGTAATCGGTTTTGGAAAGGTATTTGGCAGTTGAAGGTCCCAGGGAAAATAAAACTATTCATATGGAGGTGTTGTCAAGAAATTAACGACAGTTTCATTTTCAGTTGGTTTTGGTTGGTGGAAGTTGGTTTCGGTTGGTGATAGGTTTTGTAGAGAGAGAGAGAGAGAGAGAGAGAGAAAGAGAGGGCAGAGGGCATTGAAGAGAGCTTGATAACTTGACTGGGTTTTCAAAATAGAGTGACGAGAATTCCACGAGAGGCAAAGAAGCGCAAAATTTTCAAAACTGGGTTTTCGTTTAGGCTTCCCAATGGTGAGAGCAACTCCAACAATTTTGTCCAAATGATAATCGCCACAAATATGTTAACTTTCCCAAGTAGTCTTCTTCATCTTCAGTATCAAGGTTTTTGCGGTTTTTTTCTCTGGTTGCCATTACTTGCAATGTTGTTTTGCCCTTAGTTTTCTTCTTTTGAGGACTGGATTGAGAGCATTCATCTCTAACAGACTGCTCTTCTCCAATTTCATGGCCAGCTCTTTTTCTTCCTTGATGTTCGGACTGCACAATCAAAATATTTGTCAAAATTACTATAAAAAAGGAAATGAACTAAAAAATGTATTAATTAATAAATAAAAAAAACTTGTATTGCAGCTAGCTCACCTCCCCCATAGCGTAGGCAACAAAGCTCATAATTTGAGGACAACTTTAATAAGTTGGGTACTGCAACAACAACCACACCAAGAACAGAATCAGTTTTCACATAATCATACAAGTATAACTTGAAAAATAAAGTAAGGTCTCTGAGCTATGAATTGAAAATATAAGCAATTAATTGAGTTAATCACTTTATTACCATTTTGCAGCCTAAATTTAGTAACATGAGTAACAAAAATATGAAATTCATTAAAGGACAACTGTTATCACTTTACAAACTTAAAAACTTCACAAGATACAGGAATTATATTTCATGACAAACACTCTTTAGTGCCTTAACAAATATACATTCGAAATTCCTCAAGTTGCCTTTAACACCTGGCAACAAGTTAAATTAAATATTATATAGTTGTCTCTATTGTCTATAATAAGTGTGGATACATCTTGTGGCATATATGATGTATAAACACTCTTATAATATAGATCCAACTCATGAAAGCCTCTTGGTTGTGCCTTTAGTACTATATACCAATTTGAGGTTTCACTTTCTCTAGAATAAAAGATTTGTTTAGCCTGTGAAGCTAGAATGAATGGATTCCTTTCAAATTTACTTAAACCTTCATGAAGATTAACTAATGTGAAACCATTTTTTTTTTCACACCATTAATAGACTACAAAGTTCACGTGAGTGAGTATAGTGTAAAAAAGCTTCTCCTATTTGAACTAATATGTCATTTACCCTTTATTTTTCTCTTTTCATAAAAAATGGTGTTAATCAAGGAGTAAAATTTCGGTTTCGAGGAAATTTTCGATGGAAATTTCGACGGAAATTTTCGTGGAAATTTCGATTAAAATTTCGATTTCGATAAAATTAGATAAAAACGACGGAAATTGTTATCAAAATATGGAAATTTTGAATGAAACTTGACCATATGTTTATTTAACATATTATCTACTATATTAATAAAAAACATTGAAGAAACCAAATTATATAATAGGTTTCATGTGATATAAGATAAATATAATGCGCGTTGGAGGCAAAAACTGTTAAACAAAATTAGTATAATGAATAATGAAATCAGTATATTCTTTATACTCTATAATTTATACACTAACCCTAATACTAAACCCTATATACTCTATATATTCTAATACTCTTTATACTCTATAATCTATGCACTAAACTCTATATACTGTATGTTCTTTAAGATATGGACCATATGGTATAAGATATTATGATTTAGGCCCTTTAGGGTATTCTTCCCCACCAAGCACCAGCCCCCTGCCTCTCTCCCCCCAACCCAGTCCATCCCCNTCTCCTCTCTCTCTCTCTCTCTCTCTCTCTCGCGTGCCTCACCTTCGCCGCGCCTGCCACTGGCGCGTGGCGGCGCGTCCAGCCATGGCTGGCAACGGGACCGGCCCAGATCTCCTCGCCGTTCTTCCTTCTTCCTCCCCCTGGTGGCGGCGCAGCCCAGAAACCTCCCCCGAGTCGCGAACCAGCTGAGGCCGATCCTTGGAGCTCCAGCGGCGATCTCACTTTTCCGGCGACGACGCGACCTCCCATCACCTGGGTTGTCTTCCTCTCGTCACGGTGAGTCTGCCCATGTGCTTCCTTGGCTCCGACGACCCCGCACGGCGGCGGATCGAAGATTTTGCCAATTTACCTGAAACCAGCCCCCAAACCCAGCCGAAATTTCGCCAATTTCGCCGAAATAATTACCGAAAATAATTAGGTATGTGATAAAATTTCGATGACCCAAAAAAACGAAATTTTCGGCGAAATTTCGTCGAAAATTTCGAAATTTCATTCCTTGGTGTTAATAAACTCAATTTTCTTGGGGCGTTTTAATTGGAGCTAAAATAAACTCAATTTTCATGCCAAAATCAAACTCAATATTCATTCATTTTAATAAATTAAGAAATGGAAAGAGAATAAGATAATAAAGCAAAAGGAACAAAATGTGGCGGGAATCCAATTTCTTATACGGTTATACCCCCATCGGCTCTAAGGTTTCACTCCTTTAAACCAAAAAACGTTTCAGTCTTTCAGCGAAGGAACTTTGATCTTAGGGTTTTCCACAGAAACCCAGAAAGTCATGAACATAAGCCAATTCGATGGCAGTGCCGCCTTCTCCGGCGGTGGCTTCATGCCCCCTCAGGCTACCCAGACCCCCGACCCCTCTTTCGCTTCCTCCTCTAAGGTAACAACTCCCACTTGTGTTCACTCTCTTTTTGGTTCCAAAGAAACCAGAGGGAAATTGAAATTTTCAATGGAGCAGCAATTAGGGGTTTTTGCCAATTTCTCTTGAGGGGTTTGTGGACTTCTAGGGTATTAAACTGATGGGTATTGGGTAGTTTAAGAAATTGTTCATTTCTCATGATTTCCTGTCAACCAAACAGAGACTTAGGGATATGCTTTTGGTGTTTTGTGAAAGGGCAATGCTCAATTAAAGCAATTTGGTTGTATTATTCATTAATGTAAGTGCGGTTATGAAGGTTTTTGGTGATTCTTTTGCAGAATCGTGACATCCAGGCATTGCTTCCACTGACCGTGAAGCAGATAAACGATGCGATTGTATCAGCGAATGATAAATCAGAATTTTTTATTGACGGAGTTGATGTGAACAACGTGGGTTTTTGTTCTTTTTTTCTTATAAATTTGTGGTTGGATTTTTTTGTTTTTTGTTTTTAATTTTCTTTGTCTCTAGGTTAAGCTTGTGGGGATGGTGCATGACAAAGCTGGAAGAATTACAGATGTTACTTTCATTCTTGACGATGGGACCGGACGGATTGATTGCAACAAGTGGTGAGTTTTCTCGAGCCTTTTCTTATTATTGGTTTCATAGTTTTGTGTTAGTTAATTTCTTGATTCTATGTCAATGATGGCTTCTTGTGTTCATGCAGGTTTCATGAAGCAATAGACACAAACGAAATAGAAGGAATCCTGTATGCTTCTTTCTTTCCTGACCAATTGCACCCCTTTCCTTATTGTACATCCATTGACATGTAGCTTTATATGGGTGTTTCTCAAACATTAATAAAGCCAATTCTCTCAATATTTCAAGTTTCTTTTTCTTAATTATCTACGATAGTAAGATGCAAAGTCATATATATTTCCAATTGCATTTTGTTCCATTTTTTCAAGATTTATTGGATATTTTCCCCATCTACTTTACTATGAAATTAAGTGAACTTTTAATTTATTTCATTTATAACATCAAAATATTTATCTTTAATATTAGGGATGGAATGTACGTTCGGGTTCATGGACGCTTGAAAAGCTTTCAGGGTAAGAAGACCTTAAATGTCTTCTCTATTAGGTACAACTCCATTCCCTTTTGTTTCACACTTCAATAGATTTTGCTTCAGAGGAGTAGTCCTCTTCATCAGTCTTTAGGTAAAGTTTGTTGTACATTATGGAATTTTTTGTCTTAGGTTATTACTAGGATTGTGTTTAAATTTGTTTCTTTCTCTTGGGTTATTGTTAGCGTTTTATTTTCCTTTTCATGAAGGTTATTTCTATTGATTGTTTATTTGCTACTGGAGAGATTATAGGCTTGAATATTGTTGATAGCTTGTTTAGCAATTAAATTTATTTTAATAAGATAAATAATCATTCCATCATTAGAAGGAATGAGTCAAGAAAATTGGTTGATACTAGGCAGCAACTTCAGTGATTGATTTAAATTTCCTTAGAAAAGGAATAATTCATGTCTTTACCAAGATTATTTGTAATTAGTATATTGATCATTCAGAGGTAGAATCTGGCCTGTCAACTTTTGGTACCTATATTTAAGAATATATGCAATCAAGTTCAAGTCTAAGCAAAGTTGGGGATTAAAAATAGCTTGGTTTTTCTTTTAGAGGTAGCGCATGACCTATTATTTAGGGCAATATGATGGAGAAAATAATAAAAATAATTAAGGAGCTAAAATTAGTTATATAATAAAAAAAACGTCTCAACTTTTATCAAATAGTTTTTGACTTTTTGTTATCTTTTTGTGAAAAAGGAGCTTCAGAGGAGGTTACGAGATTTCTTGTGATATGGTACAGTTGAAAGGAAAATATCTTTTAGTATGCCTGGTTGTACGTGCATCTCTTAGGATATTGAGTTCTTTATTTGATGAGAATGCTGTTGCTAATATTCTAGTTCTAACAGGAATTTGAGGTCTTCCCTGTGTTGATCATTTACCATCTAAAATACCCTTGCAATGAGATACTCAGTATATGTCATTTTGTGTAAATACAATATTTCGTCCCGAGTATTTGCTTTTCATCCTTCAGGCATTGTTTTTCATGACAAACAAGGTAGCGATAACAACCTTATGAGGAAGGGTTTTTTTTTAAACGAATTAGTAAGTATTGGAACTGTATTTTTGAGTGACAAGGTAGTAATGTAAAATTTGTGAGAATGTTGTGTTCCTGATCTTATTAAGTAATCATGCACCTAAGTGCCACGCAGTAAAGTGGAGCTAAAAGCTTCTTTTGAGTATCATGCCCCTAAGGGCCATGTAGTAAAGTGAAGAAACACCCTGAGATGTGACCACTAAAACCAGCATCCTCATTCTGTGAGCCTTTTTCGTTTTTGTTTAAGGCTGTTAAGTTGGGTCCAAATGTGTGCCATGGGTTACAGGACTTGGAAATAACTAAGTCATCAATGAAGCAACCTCATGAAACAGGATTCGATTCAATGATGAACCTATACTTTCTGCTATTGTTCATATTGAGGTTCTAACATTGAAGTTGGTGTGATTGTCAGGCCTGTGGATGACTATAATGAGATTGCAAGCCACTTTATTGAGTGTATATACGTCCATTTCTACAACAGCAGGTTACGGGTACTGGTCTAACCACTGAAAATGTGATTGTAACTTTGGCATTGCATAGTGATGACATTGTTATGTGTATACTAGTTTTCTGATGTCTTTGTACTTGTGGTGATAGAAACCACAGGTTGGTGTTGGTGTCACTACTCAGCCACATATGACAATTCCAACAAATCAGGTTAGATTATTAACTATAGATTTCAGTCTGATTTATCCTTTATTATTTGCTTTACTAGTCCACTTTATTTTTGCCTTCAGTTTTCTGGCCAATATAACTTCGATAGCTTCGATGGACAGAAGAGCACTGAAGTAAAGGTCCTAGAAGTTTTGTGCCAGCATTCATACCTGTGAGTAACTATAAACTTGAAAATATTCATGTTCATCTATAAGAATACTGCTGTGAAGTGGCAAAACGGTCTCATGGTCATGTATTATACAGACTTGGTTTGTAGCTGATTGTTCATCAGGAAACTATGGTCCTGTGTCCAAAGCCTAAGAAACTAAACATTAACATTATATGGGTCTTTAGGGACAATTCAGCAAAAATTTATTAGCATGTTTCAATCCAAATCTTGTATGTATGGATGACCTCTCTTGGTTTATAAGCACCCATTATATTGGGCCAAAATATATTTGGTTTATGTAATTGATGAGTGCTGCACAAACAGAAGAAACAAGATCTTCTAAAATGAATTGTCATACTTTAATTGATGCAGATAACCTGAGTAAATGAGAACACATTTGTTTGGATAAGATTGAGACAGATTTTGGCCGATGAGAAGATAGTTGGTCAAAGTATCTATTTATTTTGGATATTACTGGGGACAACACACACACACACGAGGAAAAAAGAGCCCTGGACAACATTTTTTCCTATAATATTCTGTTAAATGAATGGGATAATTTGATGTAGGTATTTCCACTCGAGCAGCAATCTTATGTTAATAAACGGTCCATGCGAAGTCATAATTATAAAATCATCTTTTAAATGCACAGCGTTCCTTTGTTTTGGAAGTTGCTAAAATTTTTGACAAGAGTCTGGCTATTGCTTGTCTAAAACTCAAGAATGTTTATGTGACATTTCTATTTTCTGTAAAATAAATAGAATAATTAGTTTGTTTTCACCCAAGCAACAGTCTTCTTCTGATGCTTGATACAAGGCCATTGCCAATTCACAATAATAGAATCATCTGCTAAATGCTTAGTATAATGTTGCTTTCTTTGGGCATTTCTTTAATTTTTGGCATGATCTTGGTTGTTTTAAAATTATTTTGTAGTCCATGCTTAATTTTGACAGATTTTAAATTTGCACTAATTAATTACCAAATGCCAATGGCCTAGAGGCCTTGTATAATGCAAGGAGGTGTTTCAAGTCCTCAGTTTGAAACTAAGGGATGGGAGGGGTTTAAGGGAAGGGAAGGACTATCTCCTCTAGCCACTGTATGGAAGAGAACAAAAAAGAAAATATTTATATATGTGATTAAGAAATTCATTGCATGCTGATTATTGGTATGCAATACAATTTTGAACATAAATGTATAAATGATAGTGTTATTTTTTTTTTGTATGCAGATGTGTGAATTTCATGTACCCATTTCCTTTTCTTTCCTTCCTTTTTCCTACTTAATTGTAACTAGCATTGCATGTTTCAGTGCAAGAGAAGAGGGCGCACACCTTGATGATATTGCCCGACAACTGAAAATTCCAGTGAACAATCTCATGTCTCTCTCTCTCTCTCTCTCTCTCTCTCTCTCTCTCTCTCTCTCTCTCTCTCTCTCACACACACACACACACACACACACACCTACCTGCGCACTTGCCCGTCCAAACTGATATCTAAATCTTAAATCTTTTTGCCATTGGCAGGCCAGCTATTGATAATCTTATACAGGAAGGCAAAGTTTACTCAACAGTTGATGATTATCACTTTAAATCAACTGCCAATGCTTGAATAAAGGCAAATGAACATAGTCTCAGCCTCAATTAGGTTGTGCTCTTTTTCTTTGTTGTGTGAAATCTTGAAGGTATACTAGAAATTTGAGGTGCAGAGGATTGAATGTGCAAGTAATTGTCACCACTTTGTTTTTAGATGTATATCTTATAGCCTAGCTATCTAAACTATGGGACTCTGAGATATTACTGACTAGAGTAATTTCCATTTCCTTCACCCATCCTCTATTAGAGTTGCATGAGTCATGCAGGTAGTGAACAATTTGAAGTTTAGGTTAATATAGTTTACTGAGCTCGTTTAAGCTTATGAATGATACTCATTAGTTTGTTATTAAAACTAGTGAACAAGTTCTATAACAATTGCTTCTATTATTCATATTTTTCTTTTGATAAGAAATATAATTGTAGTTTGAAAGAAGTGTAATGCATACTCTATTTAAGTAACATATTACTTAATAAGTTAATTAACTACGTTTAGAATATGATCCCAATTAAATTCCAAACAAAACAAAAGGCCGAGCGTGAAATGATTCATTGAGCTCATAATGAAATTTGTTTGTTGAGCTTGAGCTCTTCTGAAGCTTAATAAAAACTCACTAAATTTAACCTTTATTATGGTATCGTAATAGACAATCTACTCGTGCTAAGTTCTGTTTAGCTACACGTACCCAATAAAGTATTCTAAGCCTCTCATCTCAAAAGAAATAGTATCACGATGTTTAAGTCAAACTCAAGTTTGGCATAACTGGGTTTAAGCTCAATTTGTTTATCCTCTAATCACCTTTTTGTGTATATAAAAGTTTCATTTATCAAATAGTTGAAAATCATGACACAGCCACAGGGCCCACGTGTCCATACATAAAGACATGTTTCAACGATTTCAACTCAGACACAGTCTTCTCCCATACACAGAATGTAAATATAATAAAAAAAAATTATTGCAATGACAATAATAGTATCTAAACCAAAAAATAAAATAAAATAGTTGTAAATAAGAAACAAAAAGTGAAAAAACAAAAGATGTCATGTGAGATACTGAGATGTGATCATGAAGTAATAATAAAGAAATGGGGTGCGAACGTGAGGAATGATTCTTTCTCTGACCACAACAAACCCACCATTTGCTTTATTTACTTTAAAGTTTAAACATAGTTTGACCGTGGACAAAATTTGGGGATTGAATTATCAATTATGCAAGCCAGCCAATTTCATACTAATATTTTATCAAATTTATTTATTAAATATGTTTGTTTTGGCGAAATTTATTAAATTTCTTGACTAAATAGAAAAGTTTTACTCAGTTATGTATAGTATACAAACGCATGACCTTAACGGGTTCGTTTTTATACACCAAAATTGGTTGATTTTTTTAGAGAAAACCTTTAAAGTCCAATTTTTAGAAATAATTACATGACCAAGTTTTGATGGTAAACTACGATATACCAAATGGGAATGAGAATGTAAAAAAGAGAACATAGCTACCTATTTTTTTTATTACTTTGAACTTTTTACTGTAAATAAAATGCAAACTCCGCCGAACTCTCTGCCAATGTGCTTTCTCTTTGTTGGACTTGAACACTTGCATTGCATTGCACCCTTTTTTGTATTTTTGTGGGAATGTGGATTGCTTTTTGGTTGCTTAGTGTAAAAGCAGTTTTAACTCTTATCCGGGTTTTGAGCCCTTCTCTGCTCTTGTCTGCCCACCTTTATACCCAATCAAAACTTTTATATTTTATTTTTGGTTTCTCATTCATGTGGATTTTGCTTTGTCCTGCAGATAACTGGATTGGGTGGTTGGTCAACTTGGTTTTGTCCCTCCCTCACTCACGTACTATGCCTAGCTAGCTTCTGCCTTATATTAAACACTTGGGGGCATGTGGCCGCAGCTTCCGGAGGTCCATAGAGGTGGCAATTGGGTGTTGAGAGAGAGAGAGAGAGAGAGAGAGAGAGAGAGAGAGAGATTACTGTTGCAAATAAGTGAAAGAACAACATATATGATAACAAAGTATTGTAAAAAAATAGATTGGATAGCCAATGAGAACCGTCCTCAGTTCCAATATGAAAATCAATGAATAAAATGCTTATAGAGTTATCTAAGCATTAGAAGATGCTGGCTGATAAACAATCAAGATGAACCTATATGTTACAAATCAAGAGGCTAAAAATGAGTTTTCACCTCAATTCAATTAAGTCAGTGTAAGTATATGCATCTTAGGAGTTAATCACTCACCACATGCATGTGAGTATGCAATCACATCTAATATACAAAATTTGTTCCGAAAGAATATACTTCAATTTCCATCCACAACTTATACTTGAGAATGAGAATGATAAGAAAAACCCAATTTTGTTATTGTATTAAAATAAATAAATAAAACCATTAATTCATGAGTGTACTATATTTTATTGAGTATCTATATATGGCCACCAAGAATATCCCAATAATTTAAGAGCTAGCCAAGTTGGGTGACGATGCATGGTAGCATATATTGCATGCATAACCCCTGAGGCAGCCAACAGATCAAAGTCTGGCATGGTGTCTATAGATACCACATATCTCATCATATGATGACATGCCCTCTCATCATTAATTTCATTTCAATTTGTTATCTCATATCATATCATGACTCATGAGGGGTAGATATTATTAATCACAACCCAAATGATATCATTCATTTCATGCATGCAACATGGCATTCGGCGTTGGCATCTTCAGATCCAGCTGACACGTGTGGATGATACTTATAAAACAATTATATTTGAAGTGCACACGTGTCGCCGAGATGGACATGCAGCTAGCAACGCACGCATGTGGATGGCATTACCAAATCTATCCTCTGGCAGAAGCCACCACACCCACCGTCTTCAGGCCTCTCTCTCTCTCTCTCTCTCTCTCTCTCTCTCTCTCTCTCTCTCGCCCTCTATTTCCTTATTTCTTGGATGCTTATAGACTTATAGTAAGCCATGCTCACATATTCAACACTTTCGAATATCGTCTCACATCTCACCCTAGGGTTTGCATGCAAATTTTATAGAGCGTCTAAGAAAATGTATTTGTTTATGCCCCATGTATCGTATCTACTTAAGTGTAGGCACTTTTTCAAATTGGTTCGGTTTTCTCCAAAATTGCAAACCTCGAATTAACCAATTTAATCGGTTTCAGTTTTTTCCAAATCAAAATTGACCAAATCATATACTAAACCAAAACTATCCAATTCATTCACCGTCGGTTTGAGAAAGAGGACAAACGAACCCAAAAAAAAAAAAGACAATAGAATAATGAACACATATGAGAAAAAATATGAAGAAATTAAAGAAGATACAGAGAAGTTTTGAAGTAAGAAAGGAATGAAGACATTGACTAAAAGGAGATTGAGATTGACAGGGGAATTAAAGGGATGAAAAAAGTGGAAGAAATTAAATATGCAGTGAGTATGACCATATTAAAAAGATCTTATTCAGTTTAATTTGGTTTGAGCAGTTTACAAATAGTTTAAATCGCTTACTGAATCGTTAATAACAATTTGATTCAGTTGATAAATCGATAATCTTTTTTTATTTTGAAAAAACAAAAAAAAATCTGACCCCTAGACCGTCCCTAATGGTTTGATTTGATCGGTTTAATCAATGGCAGCTAATTCTGCTTCTCCATTTTTTAGACACAATATTTGTTTGAAAGTCGATCATTATAAGTTCATCTTAATTGATGTTACTCCACACCTCGACTTTTTTTTTTTTTTTTTTTTGTAGAACTCCATCTGGAAGAAAATAGTATAATGACATTTCTCCAAAAAGAGAAAAAATAGTTTGTTATATAACATTTTATAAACAAAAAAAAAACTTACTTATTGTGCATGTATAGTAATTTCTATTATTGATCATCTCATCATACAACCCTTGGCTCGTCAATTACATTTAAGCTTGACTTGCTTGATAAACATTCCTAAAATATCTTTCCAACTTTGGAATCGAATGAAAAAGGAAGAAAATTACAAAAATCGAAATGATGAATTCATCAATTTAATATTGTTTACAAAATAATTCTTGTTTTTATAAATGAGAAATCTGTGAGCCATAAATTTCATTTAATATAGGCCCCCTACTCTTTAAAGTTCATTTATTATCATTGGACAATCTTGTCTCACCCGTGTGGGTTCTTTACCTACGAAACCGAATGAGTTTTGAAAAATACAAATCCAGGCTCTTCTCTAGGATTCCCAATCCCAAATCTTCTTTTTCCTGTCTTAAAAAACCATCACTTTTTAATTATTTTCTTTACAGTCTGTAGAAAAAATATATTTCCATTTTACAGTTCCACTGTTCCAGTAGCAAAAGTGAAATTTATTTGAAAAAATTTAATGACCGTTAGGGGAAACATTTCTTTATTTTTTATTTTCCGGCCCATGAGATTTCAACCATTGAAAATCATTAAGGGATATAGTATTTTGTATCATGATTCATGAGTACGTACCATTACACTTATCAAAATTTTCACTAAATTCGCCAAATGATGTGGTAGTTTTTTTTATTTAAATATGGGCCATGGATCCCACTTTAGTCTTGATTTATTTTGAATAAATAAATAACATGTTAGAGAATAATAGGGTTATTCTATAACCAAAAGAAAATACCACATTCCTTCACCACAAAGCAAGCACTTCTATTACGCTCTCTCGGCTTATAACAAAAACCTGAGAGCTAGATTGGCTAGAGCAAACAATGACATGCATGACCTCCTTCGCCTGATTAACCATTAAACATGCTTGAAAAGAGCCTAACTCCATGATAAAAGGCAAATAGCTTGTATCTACAACAAGTTGCACGCCCTGTTTGACGCTAAAAAACCCAAAATAAGAAATTCTTTAATCCGCAATCAATATGTAGTTTTCCCAATTAAGTCGTAGTCATTCTTGATTCAATTGAGAAAATCACAATAGGCATGTTGTCGATATTTTTTTTTGGCCAAGAGGCGTGTTGTCGATATGTTTCAATCAAAATCTCTTCATTTTCACTTAAAGGCTACGAAATACGATGTAGGCTTAAGAAAAGGCATAACCACAGTCGCTGCAAGAGGTGCGGCATCACTCAAGCCAAAACAAAACTAGAGTTTATGGTGAAACTCTAGACAAACCCTCTCTAAAATTGAGTAATAGACAACCCTTTCTAGAATCAAGAAGGGACAAACCCTCTTTAAGATCAAGAAATGGACAAACTCTCTCTATAATGAACAAGTGGACAAACCCCCTCTAAGATGAAGAAAAAGACTCTCCAAACTAAGAAGGTCAAATTGCTAGCCTGCGGCAGCGTAAGATACCGAAGCCGCCTTCGGCGAAAATTTAGAATTTTTTTCCTCTCTAGTGGCTAGGGTTTTTTAAATATACAAAATGAAATATAAGTTTTTGTAGTCAATTTTCTTCTTTTTTGTTAACATGGTATCAAATCCATTCTTTGGCCACAACCCACGACTTCTAGAGAAAATGATCAATCTAGCTAGACATAATATTTTCTAATCTCTAATATATTATATTTGAACATATTCAACCATTCTAGTCCATCATGCCTGTAGTTATTGTACCAGTTATAGTTCTAGTCACAATTCTATTTATAATTCTAATCATAGTTTTAGTTTCAGTTGATAGTTTTTTTCTTAACAATATCTACGTAAAACACTTTATATCTTATAAACGTATCTCAAAATAGAGAATTTATGTTCTAATAGTCAAATGGTGAACCATCCAAAATTTAAAGTTTAAAAAAGTCTGTATTACGTATGGTGTTTGCATTTTCAAAATTTTAATTCCTATTTCTTATTGTTTTTGTTCCTTGTAGAATGGCTTTTTCTTATTGTTTCAGGGATTAATTGAAGGAGTTTTGTAGGCGGAAGATTTGAGCGGCAACACATATATATGATGTTGAATTATTAGCTAGGTAGGATAATTTTGGTTGGGGTTTAAAAAGTAAGGGCGCCCGAGAGGTGCGAGTTGTCTTGGCATGAATCAAAGGAAAATAAGAATGAAGGTATAGAACTATGGAGTAGATAGAGGAGAGACTTTCGATGGGGCATGTCTCAGTGCGGCATCTTTCACGTGAGGTGGGATTCATATGGTGACACGCCCCATACAAGATTTAGTTATAGATAGAGGGACAAAAAATGACACGCGGCCAACGCAGGGATATATAGAAATGATTTAATCTTACGAGTCCTAAAGTCCTACAATACACATAGCAATATAGCATAGTCCTCTACTTAGGGTCACGGTGTCCCCTCTCTCTCCCTCTTGCTTCCCCACATTCATACACATAATATCATCCACACCTCAAAGGAGTCTTTCCCTCTCTAAAACTCTGAATTAAAAAAAAAAAAAAAAATCTCAAAAACCATAAAGTAATGCTTTCTTGAGTTCTTCGGTCAAGACCCAAGAGAGAAAGATAGAGACACACCGCTCAGTCATCCCATCAAAAGCTTCCACTTTGCTTTCTCTGCTCCCTCCCTCTCTCTCATCCATTTATTCTGATATTTAATCTCATTACTCATCAGAAAAAAGAATCTCGATCCTCGTGTAACCCTTAACACTAGTCATCTCCCTTCTCTTTCATTCATTCATTCATCTCTCTCCTCCTCTTCTACTACAAGTCTACAACTACAACGAGTGAGTGCTACATAACATAGTCTGCTTGCTTGCTAGTTACTACCTCTCCTCAATATCTGTGTCTCTCAACCCCCTTCATTCACTCTCTCTCTCTCTCTCTCAGAGCTCTGTTGCTCCCATTTCCCATATCCTTTGCTCTATTTCCGAAGACAAAGAAAAACACACACACATACCCACATATCTCTTTCACCCATGGACTCTTCTCAGTCTCATCACCCCCATCACAACTGGCTCGGTTTCTCTCTTTCCAATCACTCTCTCTTCGACGCCTTCACCTCCTCTCCCAACAACCCAGGTCCCATTTTCTCTCTCTCTCTCTCTCTCTCTCAAATATTATTCGATCCAAAAAAAGTTTAATTTCTAAATGAACCCAAAATTATTTAACATCATATTTCTTTTTTGTTTGCTCTTACAGCTAGTCTGGATCATCATCATCATCAACAACAACAGCAACAGCAACAACAAGATGCAACCGACCTATCCATCTTCAGCTCCAGCGTGGGCGGCCCGAAACTCGAGGACTTTCTCGGCGGCTGCAGTGGCGGTGCCGCCTCTACCACCACCGCCACACCGACCTCACTCCCTCACTTTTCTACTGAAAACGAGATGTACGACTCCGAACTCAAATCCATAGCCGCCAGCTTCCTCCGCGGTTTCTCCACCACATCCACCGCCACCACCACCGCCACTGCTCCCCAAACCAAACCCCAACAAAACCACCTCCAAGCTGTTGTCCCCATCGAACCCGCTCCCAAAAAGACCGTCGACACCTTCGGCCAACGCACCTCCATCTACCGCGGCGTCACAAGGTAAATAAAATAAAAAAATATTCTTTTTTTTTTTTTTCTTTTATGGGTTTTTATTCTTTTTTTATTCTATATTTTTTAAAACAAAAATGCTTCATTTTCTTTGTTAGGCATAGGTGGACAGGAAGATATGAAGCCCATCTGTGGGATAACAGTTGCAGAAGAGAAGGACAAAGTAGGAAAGGAAGACAAGGTAATTTTTTTTCATTTTTTATTTTATTTTTTAAAATCTTCATAGGGTTTTAAGGTTCTTTGTGGTCCTTAGTTCTAACGTGCGCCTAAGGTGTACTACAATGCTCAAAATCAATGGGTCCACTGGATCTAGCTTATGTATAGCTCTTTGAACGGTCCTGATCATCTTCCAGAGAGCCCACACCGGTTCTGTGATCGGACATAAATGTGAGAAGAAGAACAAAAGAATATCATGATATATCTTGGCCAAAAAAAAGAAAAAAGAATATCATGATATATGGGTGCAAATCCCAAGAAATTAAAATGTATTAATTTAAGGGCTCAGATCATTGGATCTTCCGGCTTTGAAACACCTCAGGCGCTAGTTAGTTTTGAAATAGCCACCCTTGCTATTGTGCGCGTGCGTTTGTGTTTTTTGAGTGATAATCATGAGTGGTAAAGATTCTGATGTGGGTTTGTTTCGTTTGTGTGCATGACGTGAATGATTGCTGCCATGGATGCTATAATCATCAACTTGACCTCCATCGCAGTTTATTTGGGTGAGTTTTAGACTTTAGTACTATTTTTCCCATTTTTATATTATATATATAATTTAAAAACCATCATTTTATTTTACTGTAACACATGAATAAGAAGTACATCGGTGAATCATATCTAGTTTAGATTCACTATAGATTTGGGTCACGTACTGTATCAGAAAAATATTCCATGCATGAATGCATTATCATGGTTAGATTCTCATTGTTGATAGAAAATGTGAATAATTGTTCTATCACATCGGCTGGTATTTCACTCACATTTTTTTTGTCACACCATAAAAGTATAAAAGTATTATGAATCCACAATTTTTTTCTTTGCATGTATTTCAAGACATACAAATTTCGTATATGCTAGAATGACCCTTGAATAAATTTGGGTATAGGTGGTTATGACAAAGAAGAAAAAGCAGCAAGAGCATACGATCTGGCGGCTCTGAAATACTGGGGTCCGACTACGACCACAAACTTTCCGGTAATAATCAGCTGCATGCATCATGCATGTCTTACTTTATTATTTTGTTTCCTTTTATTATATATTTTCTATTTGATTTTTTTTGTTTTTACATCTAACTCTATGATCGATTTTTAAGGTTTCTAACTATGAGAAGGAACTGATTGAGATGAAGAACATGAGTAGGCAGGAGTTTGTTGCTTCTCTTCGAAGGTAATTAATTAATAAACATTTTTTGTAAATATTTCTTTCATTTCTTTTCTCTTGTTTCTTCTTTATTGTTTCTGGGTTTTCAATGATTTAGTTGTTGATGTATTTTTTCTTTTATGTGCTGTAGGAAAAGTAGTGGATTTTCTAGAGGAGCCTCTATCTACAGAGGGGTCACGAGGTTTGTATATAATATACCCCCTTTCTTTATTATGTATACTTGGTTGATAGTATAACTAGAATCTAATTAATTAAACTAAATAATATTGTTTTTAATTCCTATAAAACCCAATTTTTATATCAGGCACCATCAACATGGTAGATGGCAGGCAAGAATCGGAAGGGTTGCAGGCAACAAAGATCTCTACCTTGGCACTTTTAGTGAGTATTCCTTCACTTTCTCCTTCAAAAATTAAAAATCAAAATTAATTAAATATTTTAATTATGTTAATTAACAATGACATTAATTAATTTGTGTTGAATGTACAGGCACCCAAGAAGAAGCTGCTGAGGCCTATGACATTGCAGCCATAAAGTTCAGAGGACTAAACGCGGTGACCAACTTCGACATGAGCCGCTACGACGTGAAGAGCATTGCCAACA
Source organism: Dryas drummondii (assembly GCA_003254865.1). NCBI lineage: Eukaryota > Viridiplantae > Streptophyta > Magnoliopsida > Rosales > Rosaceae > Dryas > Dryas drummondii. Next base: position 382,393 of record QANW01006396.1, read on the forward strand.
GCAACCTTCCCATAGGAGGAATGTCTGGAAAATCCAAGAACTCCTCAGAATCCATCTCCGATGGCAAGAGCGTAGATGGTAGCCGCTCGGTCGATGACCCGGACCTCTCATCTGCGTCCTCCGTGAACTTTGCATCTCAGCAGCAGCAGCCTTGTTCATCCAACACATTAAGCTTTGCAATTCCCATTAAACAAGACCCATCACCAGATTACTGGTCCAATATCTTTGGTTACAACCCTTCTCTAAACAGTGCCAAGAACCCTAACACTGTTTCAGTTGCGCCATCATATCATCAATCCTCATCCAATGGGTCTTTAGTACCCTTCAACATGGACTTTTCTACAAGTACTCCTAGTACTTCTGAGACCAACATTAATGGGTTCTTTGGTAATTACAATGCTCATGGCCACCAGCAGCAGCAACAGCAACAGCAAAGTAGTACTGGTACTAATTCAATCCCATTTGCTACACCCATTGCCTTAAATAGTACCAATGGTTATGAAAGCTCTTCTGGCTATGGAAGCTGGATTGGGCCAAGTCTTCACCCATTTCAGACATCCCATGCAAAGCTGTTCCAGACACCAATTTTTGGCATGGAATAGTTGAGCTCATTACATGATACACATCAGAAGCCCCGTGCGAATTATGAAAGGGAATAATCAAGGACAATGTTTTTGGGCTTTGCATTGCATGCACATGGGAGTCAACAACTTTAGTTGAATTGGTGATGAGGTGGACTGACAATCATAGATCATAATTCACAGGATTGCAGCAGCTGACACACTACTGTACTAACTCAACTTCTTTTGCTAAGATGGTGCTTCCTTTTTCTTTTGTTTTTTAGTGTACCCTTTGGTTTTTTTTTTTGGTTCTTTTAGCTTTTTCTTTTTCTTTTTACTGACATGATTTTATATGGGTATAATGAGAAAGAAATCCTTTTGTAATCCCTTCTTCTTGGCTAGTATCAAATTATCCATGTGAAAGAAAAAATTGAAAAACAAATCCATTTCAATTTTTTGTTTTTTTCTTTTGTATGATGCACCTCCCATGTGATTAAAATGCATGCAACATTTGTGCATACGGAGATTGAAGAATAATATTTGCACAAGATCTATTCTGATCCTTTGTGCAAGTGCAAGTGCAAATAAGACAATCTTATTTGTACTCAATATAGAATTACCAAAGTGCGAAAGGATCCTGTGTGAGTGCAATTTTAGATGAACAGCTAGGCGAAAAAGGAAAAGAACAAAGTAGAAAAATTAAAGTTTCCATAGTATATATCAAATGGTGTCGCATGCTCATATTTAATTATCAAATATTTTATTAAAAGTTTAGGGGGTTTGGTTAGAAGGGTACGTGTTGAATTTATTATACACTTTAGTACGTCATTCAAAGCCAACACAATTAATTAAGGATAAAGGTAACAATAAATACTTAGATTGAAGCCTAACTTTCTAAAATTCTCTTATTTATGTTCTATATATTCTTCCCTTTTAAGTCTCAATACTCTAAAGCAAGAGTGAGAAAGCCAAAACTAACAAACTTTAACAACATAATAATATATAATAGGACAAAAACGAAACCCAAATTCTTGCAATTGCATGTTTTATGTAAGCTTTTTGTAGAGAGGTCCAAATGTAAAGAATCCTGTCTTTTCTTGTCTCTTACATCCCTCTTAAGATGATGGCAGTCCTTTCCTTTGTACTTTCGGCGCCCATTTAGATCTTCACCTTTGACTACTATTTTGACCACAATTCACAAACATGTGTATATATATAATCTTTTTTTCAAGACAGTTTCACTATGTTATATAGTAAGATTGTCAAAACGAACTATATATTGATTATGTAGAATTTGTAGGATGTAAGGTTTAGAATCACAAATGAACAACATTACATTTTAGATTGTATAACAAGAGTCAAAAGGGAGCATTACCTATGTATAAATCGTATATGCATATTGTATAAGGGTGCAATTTGATCGGGTGGGTTGGGCGGGTTTGCTTTATTTTTTGGAATTTTGGATTTGGGTTAAGATGGGTTGCAAACAATTAAGTTAACTCAACACAATTCAACCTAACCCAACCTAAATTTGGGTTAGGCTTAGGTTGGCTTAGTTTCAGATTACCCAATTTTAATTGCCTTAGTGAAAGCACTAAGTAAGCAAGCTACCTTTAAAAGAGGATGTTTAGGGTCAATTCATAGTCACCTTAGCGAGAGGGTCGGAGGCGAAGACTAGCAAAGTTCATCATTCAATGGTGGAAGGTGACAAGATCACTAGAATTTTACGAGCAAGCTCTTAGCTTTCATCGTGAGTGAGAGAGGAATTGAGGCTGATCCAGCTAAGATGAAAGCCTTATGATAGGCCCTACCCCGTCTCCATTGGATCTGTTTCCCGTCGAGACGCAAACTTTGTTTGGAGACCAAATGACTTATCAACATGGGTTTTGGGGCAGAACAAACTAGATTGCGGATCAAGGCATAAAATGAAGGCTTATTCATACCATTGCCCCCTGTAAGATACACTTTTTTTCACTTTACCCCCTGAAACTTAAATCCTCTCAGTTTGCCACATGAACTTCAAACAGTTGTTGCAAAAAACTCTACGCTGTCAACTCTGTCAATTTTTCCGTTAAAAAAAGCAGACGTGGCACCTATATGGCATAGGTGAGATCCTTTTCTAGTTATGTAACATCCATACAGACACTAAAAATTATAAAAAAATTGACACTAAGCTCGAAATTTGCAACGTTCTCTACTCATATAATCATATTTTTTATAATTTTTTGTGTCTGCATGGATGTTACATAACTAGAAAAGGGTTCCACCCATGTCATATAGGTGTCACATCAGCTTTTTTAACAGAAAAATTGACAGAGTTGACGGTATAGGGTTTTTTGCAACAACTGTTTGAAGTTCAGGTGGCAAACTGAGAGAATTTAAGTTTCAAGGGGCAAAGTGAAAAAAAGTGTATCTTACAGGGGGCAATGGTATGAATAAGCCTAAAATGAACTTATTTGGTTGTAGGTCTGTCACTTTCATTACATCAATGTGGTTATCTGAAAAATAGAGCCCTTTGACTCAACCCGCAAAAATATATAAAAAAATATAAGATAGAATACACATTTCGACGTCCTTAAAGATCTCTGACTTCTCTTCTATATCAATATATAAAATAAATATTATATTACTAATTTAAACTAAAATATAAACTATTATATATATATTATAGTATAATACTAACACAATTCGAATTCGAAATTTGGGTTGAAATTTGAGCTCGGGTTTGGGTTAGGGTGGGCATGACCTCTACCCAAGCCCAACCCAAAAAATTTGGGTTGAGGTCGAGCTCAGGTTTGGGCAGCTTTTAATTTTTTAAAATCCTCTCACACGGGTCAAACACTGGATTAAACCAAGGCGAGTTCGGGTTGAACCGGCCAAGTTGCACTTACCCCTAACATTGTTGCACCCCTGACATTGTTAAAGGCTCACTTATGAGATACTCTAGCATGCCATGTTGTTGAGCAGTGATTTCAAACCGTTGGATACATTATTTGTATGTGCAGTCTTGATTTATATTTTAGCTTGTGAGCTGTATTTGACATGTTATGACATATTTAATTAGACATAATTACATCTTATCAATTATATTCATTAATATATTGGTAACATAGCAAGAGGTAGAGATCAATATTTTGATTCATCGATTATTTAGTTAACATATATATATATATATGCAATTATGGATGGATTTCTAATTACAAATTGATTGATGAGAGACCAACATTGCAAACGTATTTGTATTTAAGGATTTGAATTACCTACTTGTCTTGTTTTTAATTTATTGTTTTAATCTTCACTGTGTAATATAAATTCAAAAGTTTATGTAACTTCATGCATTCACACTCAAAAAGTGCTACAAATCAATTTCATCAATTGCTCTCTATGTTTAGATAATAAATATACGATTATGATTAAAAGTCAAATAAAAACAAGCAAATAATCCAAATCCTATAATTAAAATAACATTATTTTGAATTTAGAATAATCATTTTGGATATAGATAAGTTTATATTAAAAAAAAAAATTTAATTATATGATATAGTCTGAACGTAGTTCTAAATATAAGCCAAATATCAACATATTTCAAAAATTGTTAGAAAAATGTGTTTAATATTCATGTAATGACATCAACTAGCTGTTAGTTTAGTAGTATTTCTTTTTCTAATATTGAGAGAGGTTGTAAATTCGAATTCCCCTAATATTGCAAGTTGAATGTTGTTTAGCTGCTGTGTTTATGTGTCGATCCATTAAATAATTTTGAATTGTAATGTATATTATATTAGGAAATTCGCAGTTATTGGGTAGTCCAGTTAAAAAGACCATATAATTATCCAGAATATACACACAAGTTCAATTCTCCTCCCCCTCCCTTAACTTCAAAAGAAAAATTATATATAGGAAACTCGGCTTCACAGTATATATAGTCCAATGTATGTGTACAATATTGAGCTAGTTAAGCCTATGATCATGACGCCCAAATTAAATTCAACACGATGGCCAAAGTTATAGTCAAACATATTGATTAAGATTGTTGTATGCAAAACAAAAATTAAGGAAGAAATAATTAAGTTGTCGGGAATGATACCAATAATGTAGTCTCTCAAACATTTAATTTCTGATGCCTAGCTAGCTAAGTCAGTCAAACTAGCTAGTGATATATAGCCATACCTGTCTTAATTAGCTAGCTAGGATTCAACAAAAAAAAAAAAAAAAAAAATTGTAGCTAGGGTTCTCCTTGGTATTATTTTCATGTCGTCTACTGAATTTGATCCATGCTCAATTTACATGCCTAGCTATATACCAAACTGTGATCCACTAATGTCAACATGTTTTTTAAACTACATATATAGGACAAGGGGTTCTCGTGAAATGAAAGTTGATGTGTTAATTATTAATATATTATATATGATACAATCGATTAATAATATAAAAATATGGTTATTCTAACTTTATTCTCATTATTAATAAGATGTGTTATTGAGATTGATCTATATATTGATATATTATGTAAATAAGATCAAATATTGATTTCCATGACTCTTGATCAGTTGCTATTTGATTAATTAACTCCAAGCCTCCATTTAGTTAGCTAGGAGCCTAGGACTCAAGCTATATGTTCTTTTTTTTTTTTTTGGCCAAATAGGACTCAAGTTATATGTTCATATATATAATCATATGCTATTTGTAAGCTATTTACTCAAAACTCAAAAGGCTTTTACTAGATGTTAAATTACAGATATCGATCGAACATAACCAAAAACTTTGTGATATATATTAATTTTAGCTATAATAAAGAAATATTTCTAAAAAAGAAGACTATGTTAAATGCAAGAAGTATACGAAAGAAGGGTCATTTTATGGATGAAGCCAAAAAAGTTGGATCTTTATTTTCGGATTTTTCTTGTTCTTATGTTAATTTCAAGGAGATGTAATATTGGTGCAGCTCATTTTATGTACTGATATGTCTAATTAGGTGGATGTTAATTGTTCCGAAGAGGCTTACTGCTCAAGTAGTGGCTGTGATATTATAACTTCCTAATCAGCTTCAATGAAAATCCTCTTTTAATAATAATAATAATAATAAAAAATCGAATAAATCATCAAATTGAATGTTTTTCTCTTTTTTTTTTTTTTTTTTGCATTTTATTACTTCAATAGAAGTATTATTATTGTACATTCATGGGGGAATCTAGTACTTCTGGAATCAAGCCAAAACCGGTAGATCATGATCATCAAGTACTGGATGCTCCTTTGATTAAAAGAAAAAAGAAAAAAAGAAAAAACAATAACTCATTGATGAGCTTATAGAAAGTGGACCCAACCCAAAAATAATGGATTAAAGTTTTTACCATATAAGAAAAGATTGTAATTAAAGAATAAGTGAAAGGGTACCAAACCCTTTGTACTACATCATGCATGTCTAACAAAACTTTGTCTTCATAAAAACAAGGTCACCACCACACCACATCACACCACTCAGCTCAGTAGCGCGCACATGACATTTCCTGAAAAGGCTACGTTTTAAAATGCAACCAATGCTAGTCAAATTAATTCAACAGTACTGCCAAAGATCATCATCCACAATTTATTACCTTTTCTTTATTCTCTTTATTAAAACAATTGTGGGGGACCCTTTTCCTCATTTTTTTGATTGTTTCCCTCTCTTTCTTTTTTGGCCTACAAACAGGTTATGTCGGCCACACACCCTCCAACCCTTTTTGCTCATTTGACTGACTGAGCTAGCTAGCTAGGGCTTGATAATAATTAATGAATACACAATCAGTATCTTAGAGACCAAAATCACTGTTTGCTTTGGTTAATTTAATCATGAAAATTAAAGATATTGAGGTCTAGCTTAGGCTTGTTAATGTAGGATGCGTACAAGGACTCGTGGATCAAGCACACAATAATAATAATATATAATAACACTACTCATGATCTTGATTGAACTTTGCTTTCTATTCTTCTTTCCTTTATTTATTGATGTGTAGTTGTGATTAATTATTTAAATAATTAATTTGTTTATGTTTTAATTATCTTGCATACAAATGTATATAATAATGATGGGGTGATGAGGCCGCACGTGCTGGCTGACTAGGGTTTTCGGCGACGTGTGCGGTTGAATGTTGGACTTGGAAGTCGAGTCCTCTTCATCACCTCCACACAGCTTCTTGCTTCCTCTGATAAATTAATATATGGTCCTGTGGAGTTTGGATCGATGTTACATTTTAATAATGGCTACTAGCAGTGAAAGTAGGCTCCTCCTTAATTTATATACATTGGTGATAAGTGAAGACCGACCCCAACAAGTAACAAGAATAGGTAAAGATCGTGTGAATCATGTAGTTGTACATGTTATTTTATTGTTTTTCTTTTACTCTTTTTAATAGGTAAATACACATGCATCAACATGGACCTTCAACCTCACTCTAAGTTCACACTCTTTATTTTTGAATAATGCTGAGGGTGCTAAATTAGTGTACTAAATTTGTATTTCAAACAACGTGAATCAATTAATTTTAAAAAGAACTCAGATATAAATTAATGAAACACTATTATATCATTTGATATATCTAATAATTTTTTTTTTGGTGAAGAAAAAAGATGGTAATTAATAATCGCGTTCTTATTAGGAGTGTGGATTCTGCCATTGGAGTTAGAAGTGCCTGCTAGTCTCAATGTTTTTTGTCTAACTCTCGAGGTACTTTGTGATATTGTGTTCTGTGAGATTTGGTAAAAGTCCTTAATTATCATTGATCAGGTATAGGTATTTATACAAGTGATTACATGGGCTTAGCTTAAGGGCTTATACATACAAGACTTAAGTAACAAGAAATAACATATAATAAGCCCATTATCCAAAACCCTCAACACCCCCCCTCCCAAACTGGGCGATCTTGGATAGACGAGTTTGGAACGTAGAAGCAAATGGGAATACTTGGAGAGAGCTTTGGTGAGCAAGTCTGCAACCTGATCAACATAAGGAACAAAAAACACCCGATGACTACCCAATGCAACACGCTCGCAGACAAATTGGTAGTCAAGTTCAATGTGCCGAGTTCTAGCACGGAAAACCTAACTCAATTTTTTCTTTTTTGGGTCTGATAATATCTAACTTTAAAACTCTACTATGTTTGATGCATCAAGTTTAGGGTGCGTTTGGTAATCTATTTTTTATTTTTATTAATCAACTGTTATCCATGAGTTTTGAACTCATGACCTACTCCTACATAATCATTGGCAACAATTTTCAAATTTTATTTCCTATTTCATCTATAAATGTCCAAGATTTCTGGATAAGTTGGACTGCTATTATTGCTTGGTCTAGAGTTCTATAGTTGTAAATTGAAGATGGAAAGATGAATAAAAGCAAAACCTTTATTTAAGGCAATGAATGGATCAGAACAAAAAAGATCAAACAGCCAAATCCAATTAATCTTGTGGAACCAATGGTGTGGGCTGAGCAGCCCTAGCTAGTGACCTTATTAGTGGGCCTCTATATAGAGATTAGGAGGACTTCTGGGTGTCTCTGTTCTATTGAAACATTATCATGGAGATTGGGGTCTCCCCTCCTTAATTGTCCTACGCATTGACCTCTTCATGGCACTAAAAAATAACATACTTTTATTGGGCTTGGAACTTTTCTTTATGTTACCAGTCAGGCACCTAATTATTCTGTTCACCTCAAGGTCCATCAGTGCCCATGCACCTCGATCTAGATGGATGAGCTAATTAAAAAGAGATGGGCCATCTTCAAGAAACCTAGGCCGGCCTGAGGAACAAGATTCTTATTAGGCCCAATAGCTCCTAGACTTTTCTGAAAAATTTGATCTTCCAATGTGTTGAATATTGATTTTGGGCTCTCAGTCTGGAGAGTTATATTGAAACCTGGACACCGACTAATGGGGAGGCACAAATGTATGTGTAGCTCGTTCTCATGAAATTATTCAATAATGGTTCAATTCTAGCTATTTGGAGTACTAATTTGGTACTCCAAATAGAACATCCATATATTTTTAGAGTGAAAACATAATAAATTTGGGTATATGTACCATTTGGGGACTAGATGGGACACCAAATATGAAAATGGTCCCCAAATGGTAGCTCCCCATTGTGAATGCTCTAATACTGACCTATATTATTACTGTACAATGTTTTGGATTGAATGAAGCTCAATCCACATGTGGGTCCAGTGAGTGTCACATAAGAGGTTTCTCTCCATGCATGCAGGGTTTGTGAGATAATACCCATTATCTTGATTCTTGAAGGCGATTGGGTGATTTTTTTTCCTTCATTTAACAACACTAATTGTGACCCAAACGGCAACCAGTTTTCATAACTTCTCATAAACACCGATTCACCACAATTGAGAAAAACGAATGCTCCTAAATATGTAAAAAAATCTTAAGACTTACCTAACTTAGAAACAAATAAGAAAATAAATTTGCTTTTCGATATATACGACTGAAGTATACTTTTTAAAAACAACTAAAAAGATGAAAAATGTAAAAGTATGTGGAAATTAGGGTTTGTGAAAAAGGAGGCAGAGAGAATATGATCAGTCTCTTTCATTCATCTTATAAATATCCTTATATAGAGGTAGGGTTTACTAGGTTTTGAATATTTACTAGTATGCCCCTACAACTAATTACAAGAATAGCCACACACAATAATATATTTACAACACTCCCCCTTGGATATTCCATGTCATTAGTGTTGTATCTGCTATGCGCTTCTAAGTTGCCTCGTTAAAACCTTGCCAAGTAATAAAAACCCTGTGGGAACAAAAACAACCTTGGTCGAAGGAAAAAGAGTGCAACGCGCGTGAGTATGAAGTAGTCGCATCAGAACCTCGAAAGTAGGTGAAGTCATATCTTCTGGATCATAAGCAGATAGTATGTCTATGGGAGCGAGGTGCATTAGAGTTGGTACACCAAAACCTTGCCCGGTAAACCCAATGGGAAAAACCCGTGGTCGAAGGGAAAAGATGAGCAAATGCATATATATCAGATCAACACATCTTCAGGATGTAGTATGAGTAGGGTGACCATGCCAAGATGTGCCTCATTAAAACCTTGCCAGGTAACAAAACCCAGTGGGAGAAAATAACCCTGGACGAAGGACAAAAGAGTACACGATGGTCAAGCGAGTATGCTTCGAAATACTCCCCCTGATGTCGACTCCCCCTGAAGACTACATACTTGGTAAATAAGCCAATCTACGCAAACCAATACCTCTAACATGCATCAAGAACGTGGACTTTGGCAGTGACTTGGTGAAGAAGTCTGCATGGTTGTCTTGAGATCAGATCTGTTTGACTTCAATCATCTGATGCTCTTGTTGCTGTTGATTGAAGAAGAATTTCGGTGCAATATGCTTGGTGTTGTCTCCTTTGATGAAACTCGTCTTCATCTGCTAGATGCAAGCGGCATTATCCTCATAGATAATCGTTGGTTCATCAGTGGTGGAATTCAGCCCACACGTACTTCGAATATGTTTGGAAACTGCTCTTAGCCATATACATTCATGAACTGCTTTGTGAAGGGCTATAATCTCAGCATGATTCGAAGAGGTAGCAACAAGGGTCTGTTTCGTAGACCTCCAAGATATTGTTGTATTCTCAATGGTAAAGACATAACCAGTTTGAGAACGCGCCTTATGCGGGTCTGATAGATACCCTGCGTCAGCATATCTAACAAGGCGGGCATCATTCTGAGGATCGAGGGGGTTCGATCCATTCCTTGATGCGTAGCTAGGGATAGAATAAGCCCATATCCGTTGTACCTCTAAGGTAGCGGAAAATGTCTTTTATGTCATTTCAATGGCAGCGTGTTGGCGCAGAGCTATATCTAGCTAACAAGTTCACAACGAATGAGATGTCCGGTCTAGTACATTGAGTCAAGTACAATAATGCGCCTATTGCACTTAGATATGAGACTTCTGGTGCCAATATCTCTTCGTTATCATCTGTGGGACGAAACAGATCCTTCTTGGGATCTAGACTACGGACAATCCTGGGAGTGCTAGAAGGCTTCGCTTTATCCTCATTAAAGCGCCTTAACATCTTCTGGATGTAATTCGATTGATGGACTAGAATTCCATCTGCACGGTGCTCGAGCTCCAGGCCGAGACAGAAAATCGTTCTCCAAGATCTTTCATTTCGAATTCTAACTTCAGGTGTTTAGCTGTTTCCTTGATCTCTTCAAGAGTACCAATTAGATTCATGTCATTGACATAAACAGCTATAATAGCAAAACCGAAACTTGTTCTCATAATAAACACGCAAGGGCATAGATCATTATTCACATATCTCATCCCGATCAAATACTCACTTAGACGGTTATACCACCTCCGTCCGGATTGTTTCAATCCATAAAGTGAACGCCTCAAACTATTGGAGAGCGTGTTCCGTGGTCTAGAACTATTTGTATCGGGTGTCTTAAGTCCTTCGGGAACTTTCATATATATCTCTGTATCAGGATCCCCATAGAGATAAGCAGTGACCACATCTATAAGCTGCATACTCAGTTTTTCGGAAACTACCAAACTGATAAGGTATTGGAACGTTATAACGTCCATTACGGGGGAATATTCTTCCTCGTAATCAATCCCAGGGCGTTGAGAAAATCTTTGCGCCACTAGACGAGCCTTGTATCTCACAATCTCATTTTTCTCATTACGCTTCCTTACAAATACCCATTTAAATTTTACAGGTTTAACATGGGGAATGTGTAGGAACGACATACCCAAACACCTTTCTCTTTGTCAAGGAATCTAATTCGACCTGAATTGCTTCTTTCCATTTTGGCCAGTCGTCTCGACGTTGACATTCATCAATGGAGTGAGGTTCGATGTCATCGCTAGTTATAATTTCGGTAGCTACCACGAATACAAATATATCATCGATGATAATCTCTTTTCGATTCCAGAGCTCACTTAAGCATGCATAATTTATAGAGATCTCTATGTTCTCGGGAGTGGGTTCAAACGTTGGAGCGTCCCCCAACGCCGTCTCTTCTGGGACGGACCCATAATCCGGAACTATTTCGTGAGATGGATCGGTTGATATCGCGATGTCAATGGGACTCGTTTGTGCCAAATTTATCCTCTTCCAGGGATAAGAGTCCATCAAACCTAGTGGTCAACCTCACTTCTGGGCAGGGACATATGACTGGTTAGCCGCTATGGTTGTACCTCGTCCATCTGGGACGACACGTCCTCCTGGGACGATACGTTATTCGGGACGGATATCCTTGCAGGCACGTTTGCAGCAGGTATATTTGATCTCGTCACTTTAGCTAGATCAGAGAATGCTTCTGGAATATTATGTGTTATACTCTGTAGATCTAGAATTCTCCGCACTTCGCTATCACATTGTGCGGTTTGGGGATCGAGATGAGACATAGTGGGGACATTCCACGTAAATTCACGTCGTTCTTCTGGAACAGTGACGTTCTTATCTCCCCCTAACGGCGGGAAGACTGTCTTATCAAAGTGACAATCTGCAAATCTAGCGGTAAAGAGATCGCCTGTCAAGGGTTCTAAAAAGCATATAGTAGATGGGGATTCATAATCGACATATATGCCCATCGTTCGTTGAGGACCCATTTCGGTACGTTGTAGCGGCGCAACTGGCACGTAAACTGCATACCCAAATACGCGTAAGTACGAAACGTCAGGTTCGTACCCAGTCACCAGCTGTAACGCGGAGTAATGTTGGGTAGCAATGGGCCTCAACCGGACCAACATGGTTGCATGCAAGGTTGCATAGTCCCACGCAGAAATTGGAAGCTTGGTGCGCATAACCAAGGTTCGTGCGATCATTTGTAATATTTTAATGAACGCTTCTACGAGACCATTCTGGGTGTGAACATGGGGAACTCGATGTTCAACATTAATCCCAAGGGACATGCAATAATCATCGAAAGTTTTCGATGTAAACTCTCCGACATTATCAAATATTCTGGACTTTATAGGATAATCCGTGTGGTAAGCCTTCTAGGCGAGAAGTTTAGCAAAAGCAGCATTTCTTGTGGACAATAGTGTAACATGTGATCACTTTGTCGATGCATCAACCAAAACCATGAAATATTTAAATGGTCCGCATGGTGGTTGGATAGGTCCACAAATATTCCCTTGTATCCTTTGCAGGAAAATGATGGAATCTTTACTAGTTTTTGCATTTGATGGTCTAGTATTCAACTTTCTGAGCGAGCAAGTTTGGCATAGTGTGTCACTAAACACAAGATCCTTATTAGTAAGGGGATGCCCGTGTGATGAATTGAGGATACGGTGCATCATACTTTGAACTGGGTATTCCAACCGGTCATGCCATAACAAGAAACTGCTCGAATCAGTTAATTTCTGGGTAACTATGTGATTGGCCTCAATCGATCTAATGGTGGTCATGTAGAGACCGCTCGATAGACATTTCAATTTCTCCAATGTACGCTTCTGGCCATACAAATTGGAGGTTATGCAAAGATATTTCACTCCATTTTCCTTAGTGGTTTCAACGTGATAATCGTTGGCTCGAATATCCTTAAAACTCAACAACGTTCTTCTGGAACTTGGAGAATATAAAGCCTCATTAATGGTAATTCAGTACCCTTGGACAACATAAAAATAGGCTTTGTCATGGCCCTCTATCAGGTTGGATTGGCCTGATATGGTTGTCACAGAGGTATGATTAAGCAATAAGTTTAAAAAATACTTCTGATCTTGAAGTATGGTGTGCGAAGTAGCACTGTCTGCCAGACAAAAAACTTCCCCACTAAACATGCTTATTCATACATTTAATTCAATGAATCACATGTATGAAAATAACTTGATTGAATTAAATAATATTCGAGCATAACCAAATTTCAAAAACAAATAATACAAGTCATAAATCACCAAAATAATCCGAATAAGAAACATTATCCATAAAATAAATACGGCACAACTGCCAATCATATCCATGTCATTGAGTTTCTAATTCTCGAAGTGTCCAGATTCAACCTGGAAATCAGTGACCTCTAGGGTGGTAGCCATAGGAAATGATTCATCAACGAGATTGGTCTCTCGAGTATCGCGACTGGCGTAATACTCATCTACAGCTTGCGCTGATGTAGGGCAGGTGCGGGACCAATAATCAGTTCCTCCACATCTGTAACAGAGATCATTCTGATTTTGATTTTGGTTCTGGTGGCGACGGGCCGAACCAGTGTTCCTCTCATTTCGAGTTCTTGGGGTCGAGAGACCGTGGTTCCTACCACGTTGGCCTCGGTCATACGGGTCATTCCTCTGACAACCTTTCCTTCCATATCTCGGGTAGTCGGACTTTGTGCCCTTTCCATGACCTCGGTATCCTCTTTCGCGGTTTGAATCACGATAAGCAACAGCGTTTGCTTCAGGCAATGGTGCTGCTTTAGTACTGACATGTCGGGCTTGATCATTTCTCATTAATAAGTTGTTGTTCTTTTCAGCGAGCAACAGAGTAGTGATTAATGCCGAGAACTTGGTAAAATTCATCTCCCTGTATTGTTACTGCAGGACTAAACAGGAGGCAGGGAAGGTGGAAAAAGTCTTCTCCTATAGGTCAGCTTCGGTGAGCTCCTCCCCACAAAATTTAAGGAGTGACCGGATCCGGCAGATCTCCGAATTATACTCATTCACAGATTTGAAATCCTGGAAACAGATGTTCTGCCAATCATGTCTTGCTTCAGGCAAGAAAATGGTATTATGATGGTCAAACCGCTCTTCTAGAACAACCCAAAGAGCTCGTGGATCCTCTTCAGCGAGGTACTCAACTTGGAGTGCTTCCTTCATATGTTTCCTAATGAAGATCATGACACTTGCCTTAAGGGACTCTGCGACAACATTGTCAGCATTGATTGTCGACCTCATCTTATTGGCAGTCAAATGAAGCTTAACATCTTGAGTCCACTTTAGATAGTTTCTTCCGGAAACTTCCAAAGCCACAAAATCAAGCTTATTGAAATTTGACATTCTTCGGTTGAAAAGAACAAATAATCATAATTAATACTTTGGGCAATAACATCCATAAGTAACAAATAAGAACTTCAAGTTTTATAACATAGTATAGACATGTAAAATCTACTGGTTTTATCATGTATGGTGAATTTATGAAAGAAACTTCAGGTTCCTTATACGGTATTATTGAAGCTACAGGTTCAATATTTATGTATGAACTACTGGTTCATTAATTACCTGCAATTTCTACACATATACTCTACTGCAAAAATTTAAACAAGTAAAATATTCATATACCCAAGTAGAACAGAAAAATATCACAAAATTGTTTGAATAAAAGTTTCTGTCATTTAGAGTATATATATTAAATGGTTTGCATACTAACAATAAACCATCAGCAGCACAGTGGTTAAGGTGCAAGGTGGTGCACAAGAGGTTCTGAGTTCAAACCTTAGGCATGGCAAAAATTAACATATTTTTTTTACAAAGTTTTAGGAGGCTCGCGCGAGGATGCGCTGGCAGCAAGGCTGCCCCCACTGGGTTGCACTACTGGGCTCTCCTGCAAGGTAGGCAGCGATGCGAGGCGCGCAAGGCAGCAGGGCTGCTACTCAGAGTGGTTTTTCGATCACCCAAAAACTCTTCCTCTTTTTATTATTATTTAATCATTCAATTCAAGGAAGCATGTATAAAATATATAATCCCAAATAAATAAATCACATAAATTTAGGGTTCATGCCTCATGGAATTTTATTTTCAATCAATCAAAGGTTTTAAAACATGAACATAAAATTATTTTATAAAACCTACTTGGTTGAAGAACAAATTGATTGATGATCCACTTTCGCTTTGCGATCCACAATCCAAAAAGCTTTTCGTGTTGATAACGTGTTGTAAAAATATGTGGAAATTAGAGTTTGTGAAAAAGGAGGCAGAGAGAATATGATCAGTCTCTTTCATTTATCTTATAAATATCCTTATATAGAGGTAGGGTTTACTAGGTTTTGAATATTTACTAGTATGCTCCTATAACTAATTACAGGAATAGCCACACACAATAATATATTTACAACAATTAACAAAAAATTGCACTCGTCAAGGCACGTAGCTAAACCTTAGAAGAGACAATAGCAATCACCTTGAATCGCCTTCAAGTTGGACCTTATCAAATCCATGATCAACAGTCAACACCCATCAAGAATCTTGAAGTGGGTTGGGTTGGTATAATTCTTTATGCTTGCATGTGATTAGCCCTTGGGAACTTTACTTAACATTAAAAGCCAATAGATCATTATGCAATGCCAAAATATTGCCATTGGTGATGTCATCTTAACTACAATGAAAATGTTGTTTAGTGAGTAAGAAACAATTAATAGAGCAGTAGTAGTACTACTCGATCAAGTTGAAGATTAAGTACTTATCTACTCTATATTACTCACAATCCAAAATGGTGACCAAGTCATTTGTTGATAACATCGACATCATGTACACTTGTGAATGATTCAATCTACTACACAACATTAATTAACAGACAATGCCTTGGAAGATATATATTTACAAGTAGTACTGCATGTACTGCATGCTAGTCTCTGCTAATTAAACAAGTTAACCCAAAAGGAGACATGTTAATTTGCTTACACAGCACAGAGAATTTCATAGTTCATACCAACCACAAGTTTTCTTTACGGTCAAATATGCCAACCACAATTTAAGCCTCCTAATTAAACCCATCTTCAAGCTAGCCTCGGATTCTTTTGCCAATGTGGCACGTGCCACGTGTCATTCTCTAGCCACGTGTGACTTGTGCAAAAAAAAAATGTTGACATGCTAATTGACAATTTCTCAGCTACACACTGAAGAGGAATGAACGTTTGGGAATCTATGGCCGCATTTAAATGACTATAGTCCTACTCCCAACTATCCAAAAGCCACGGCTTCAAGATTAAGACAAAGTTTTGTCCCAATTAACCCTTTAACCCCATGCAAAAACAAATTAATGGTCCCAAGGCAGTGCCATAAATATGTCAAAAAACGGAGGGTATATTGGTAAAGAAAATACAAACAGAAGTAAGGACAAGGTACGGGAGTGCTTGGAGCCCACAATCATTGTATGACCAAGTGGCCAAGTACTAAAATCCGAGGGTGACCATTGCGTCATCAACTCAATCAAGCGATATATAAAGTTTTAAACTAACTTACCAGCCGGATTATTAAATTCCAATCTAACGTTCCAAATCCGTTCTTCATTTACAAGCAGACAAGATCAGACCGCCTTTCTTCTGTCGGCTTCTCCACGTATTGTTTGATTTTTTCTTTTTGTTTTAGAGTCAAGCTGTTTGGCTCGGCTTTGGTTAAGCCACAACTTCCATTTGGCTTATTGATTGAAAGCATGGCAAGAAGGAAGGAAAATAACACACAAACAACTAAAAATATGAGTCCAGCTAATATGATGAATTAATTATGATAGATTTTGAGAAACTATTTTATAAGAGTCTTTAAATTAATCTATAACACATGATTTATCGAATTTTGTATAATATATTAGTTTATTTTCTATTTTAACCTTTAAAAAAACTTTGATATATCTCTACCTATTTTTATAATTTACTCTTATTTACAACAAATGTTTATCAGAATCTATTAGTATAAAGTAAATCTAAGAGAGAGTAAATAATATAACTCTTCATGTTGAAAGAAATCACGATCTAGCACTTTTGAACATTTACATTCTCAAACTAAGAATGCCATTAATTAGAATGAAAATGAAATGGAAAAGAATTAATGGGGTCTTTTTATAACAAAAGAGAAACATAAATCACAATCGATCATCTTTCATTTATATTTCTGTATGTTGAGATATTGTACTTGTGTTCAATATATATAGCATAGTTACCGGTGTATTTGTGCCTTGTTGGCTTTGTGTAACAAGTAAAGTTCAATAGATCCTTGCTTTAACTAGTAGAGGGAGGAAGATAAGTGAGATGAAACAAACATATATGGCGTAGTTTTAGATTTAGAATTAAACGATTATATTTAATTTTGGAAAATTCAGAGAAAAAGGTTTTCAACATATGTGTTGAAAGCACATCATGACTTTTATTTTAAAAGTGTATCCGTCAAAATTAATACTTCACTTAAACATCAAATAAGATTATCCCGTCATTCTATGTTGGTGATGTCACATAATCCATCCTCAATGCAAGTTTTTCTCTTAAATACATATATAACTAAGAAAGATACTGTTGATACTCCCAAAAAGTCATCATAATTAAACTTATTTTCTTCATAAGTAAACAAAAGCATATATGAAACGACTTCATTTAGGATGTCAACATAACCACAATATTGTATTAGTGATAAATCGGATTGCTGAAGCTTTTGGTAGCTAGCTTAGCTAGCCGAGCTCAGGTTTATTCTTTAAGCCAAGCTAATGCAAATTAGAAGTAAATTATGCACACGGTTAACAATATAAAATTGTATAGGATATGAAGGCCCAGACAAACGAATAATAGAGATGGGTATATGCCTATTTTAATTAAGTAATAATACTCACCAATTCTTGGAGCCACCTTAATACCTTATATATAGTGCCAAAGCAATACACTCTAACCCCATGTGTTTTGCACATGGTAATCTAGAGAAAAAAACCCATCAAAGCTCAAATACTATATACAAGTATACAACACAACCTCCTAGCTAGCAAGCAAGAAACCTTAGAAAATCAATCTCTTGTGAATGGCAGGACCTGAACTCACAAAAACCACCATTGCCACAAGCACCACCAGCACCTGCACCAAAAACATGGTGACCAAATCATCATCAAGCACTAAAACCGCACTTAGGAGGTTTGTTGGGGTTCGACAGAGGCCTTCAGGAAGATGGGTAGCAGAAATCAAGGACTCCTCCCAACGTGTAAGGCTATGGCTTGGAACCTATGACACCCCTGAAGAAGCAGCAAGAGCCTATGATGAGGCTGCTAGAGCCCTACGAGGGGATAACGCCCGCACCAACTTCGCCTCGCCACCACCAGGAGGGGCAGTGAATCCCAGTGGGCTTGAGTACTCGAGCCCATTGGGTTCTTGTCCAAATCCAAATGGCGGGTTTATGTCCGGATCCGGAGACCGGCATGGTGGCGGGGCGGGGCTTAGCTTCTCTTCCTTGAAGGCCAAGTTAAGCAAGAACCTCCAAAGCATCATGGCTAGGAGTAGTGACCATAACAAGTCATCCAAGTGTAGGGTGAGTGACCACTTCACTTTTGCAAGCATATTCCACTTCAGGAAATATCATCAGTACCAAAACCCAAATCCATTGATTGACATGAAGAACATGGAGAAAGTGGTGCAGCCTAGCATCATTGTGCCACATAATGGAGATCATCAAAGTAGTGCTAGTGAGCCCTCTTCTTGGGAAACCTCTAGTATTTCAGACTGCAGTGCAGACGAGTGGGCTCATGGGTTTCGGATTCCCGGGGCGGATTCTGAAGGATCGGATGTTGGGGAAGGGATGACTGTGGACCAAATTATGGGGTGGATTGATAGTCCGGAATTGAGTAGTGGTGCTGGTGATCATGGTGAGGGGTCAAGGAGTAAGAGGTTCAAGGTTTCTTCTTCTGTGATGGTGCCTCCAACATTTAGTACTCCTGGACCTCCATATAATTAGTGGATTGAAATTTTAAAATTAATCAAGGGAGGGTACGGATTAATTATGCAAATGTACGTGTTTGCTAATTAATTATTGATCCGTATGATCATCATGTGATATGTCTAAGGCTAGCTTCTTTACAAAAGGCTGATAAGTTGGCCATAAGAAGTACTTGTTGCTGTTGTAGGTTATGTCAAAGCTAAAAAGTTCTCCAAATTAAGGAATTAATGTACAGAGAGAGAGAGAGAGAGAGCTAATTAAAGAGGTACACTTGGGAATAAAAAGATTATAATTATAATGAGTAAAACGTGAGATGTCAGCTGTTTTCAGATGGCAGGACCAAGTTGGGTACTAATGACAAGGAATATGTTAAAATTAGAGTAGACGACAAAGTCTAATTAGTAGTGTTTTATTGTTTATGTACGTTTGATTAAAAACGCATGCACCCCAAACAAACCAACATCGATCGATCACACACAAATACATATATAACCAGAAGAAAATTGAAGTTAGCTATCCATTACTTCACGTCCCTCTTCAATCCAAATTATGAAAACAAAGATCGATCGGTACAAGAAAGTGCAAACTTTGCAAGTACATTAAGGCGGCCTTTGAGGGTCTATTTTGGCATTTAAAAAAAAAAAACTGCGAAACAAACACTACCTAGCTAAAGGGCCAATATGATCTGTCGACTTGAGTGAAAAATTTATGCTCACATTTTTCATATAATTGAGGGAGATTGGAACTGAGCTATAGCCGTCAAAATCCTACAAGATCAAGAACACAAGCTATCTAAGTCACACCGGCATGGTCTCGATCAGCTGAAAGCTCTCAAATGCGCACTTAATTAAGTCAAGAGGAAATTTGGATTTGAATCCTTTCCTAATCTAACCTTTTACTAATCTATCTAATTAAAGTTTTTTTTTTTTTTTTTATCTCATAACGCCACATGCAATTTAAATTTGGTTGTTCCTGAGACAATGTGTTGTACGCTTTTAAATGGTATATAGTTTTATTAAGGGGAAAGTGAGGTAGTATGAAATGATTTGAAATTGCCTTACATTTTGAAGTTCGGATTTTTTGTGAACTAAATGTAGTTGATGCAATTTGTTGCTATGGTACCCACCAAGACATAGCCAAGTTGAACCAATCCCCGTGTAAGAAAATAGGTGGTATCACAAGAGAGAGAGAGGAAGAGAGAAAGAGTAGAGAGATAGAGAGAAGGGGGGATGAGGATGGCAGGTGGCATCCCATAGGGTGCAGGCGGTAAGTTCTTCTCAATGAATAAATATGCTCGATCAATTCTAGGATTAGGCCTTACTCAAACCGATGCAATCATTTTATGTTTTAGAGTTACTCTTTGAAGAAAGTTATTTGAACTATATATATATATTTAGGTTAAATTTTACTTTTCGTCCATTTATGTAGTTTGGGTCAAATTTTACTTTCGTCTCTATATTTTTAATTGTTTTAATTTTGGCCTTCTATTTTACAAATAGTTGCAATTCAGAGACACATTAGTATTTACATCCATTAAGTCGCTAAATTGATATGTTCTTGAATTGCTAACGATTTGTAAAGTACATAAATAAAATTGTAACAATTTGTAAGTATAAACAAAAAATGTAACGAATTCGACGACTTAATTGAAGAAAATGCTAATGCATTTTTAAATTGCAACAATTTGTAAAACATATAACCAAAATATGAAAAAAGTATAGAAACAAAAGTAAAACTTGACCAAAATTACAATAACCAAAAGTAAAATTTGACCCTGTATTTATTGATCACATCGTTGGACATAGAGACGATGCCATCCCTGTAGGCTGGGCCTTGGGGTGGAGAGGATGGGACTGGGGGTGGGTTGGGAACTTAACATAGCAGGATGGAAGCCAAGCCTGTTAGCTACCTGGAGTTCTGGGCTTCATTCGGGCCTTGCATGACAAGACCAAAGTGAATGGGCCTGTGAGCTTTATATTGTTCTAGTTATGAGCATCCACATCATTTGAAATCAATGTTGAAACAAGAAATTAAATTAATTTAACAAAGTCCTCTGGGGATCAGAAAATTAATATTACCATTCATGCTATGCTAAAAGAATTAAAATTCATTCATACAAATGATAAAACCAAACGTGGCAATGGTTGGCAAATGGCGAATAATACTAGCTTCTTGGGTTTGACTCTGAACTTTGTACAAAAAGTGTTAAAGTGACGACCCAACTATTTGTACTTGGAATTCAAAGTAGTAGCTAGACGAAATTTTATTTGACCAAGTAAT
This sequence comes from Dryas drummondii, assembly GCA_003254865.1. Taxonomy (NCBI): domain Eukaryota; kingdom Viridiplantae; phylum Streptophyta; class Magnoliopsida; order Rosales; family Rosaceae; genus Dryas; species Dryas drummondii. The sequence goes on from QANW01006396.1 coordinate 403,848, forward strand.
TAGTCTTAGTAGGCATCAAAGAGATTTAGTCAATTAATCATGAGATGCACAAAGTGAAGTCCTATATAAGTATATAGTCCCAGGTTCACAAGCAGCAGTACTGGGCCTACTGGCTCATTGTTTTCAGAGACACATTTGACTACCAGCTGCCGACAACAGTCAAAAGTTTTGAGCTTGTATGCAGGCATAATTGCATGTTCTTTCTTTCTTTCGGCGTTTGGAAAACGTCAAAGTGCATAATAAGAAACACTTTTCTGAGTTTCTCAACTAATATTTGTTGAACAAATTAGGACCCATTCTTCGTTTGACTACATTTTAGGCTCCAGCCTTTACATCTGTTTGAATATAGATTGAAATCTTTTTTAGAATTATGATTAATCCAAAATATAAAGATTAGTATTTTTTGTACACATACAGGCACATTAGGATCCCTCATTAAAAACTCCCTCTATAATCTATATACATATATGCAACAAACATTATTATCAAATGTACATGTAATATATGTGCACAAACATTTGGAAATATTATTTGTTCTTAGCTTTATGACAAAAGTATTAATCCAAAAAAAAATTAGTATAGCCATAATAAGTGTTCGTCTCCGATCAATCCACACACATATAACAATTACTAATTTTTATGCGAGAGTTTATAATTTCAGTGATCAACTATTTTACTCACACTTTTAATCAAATTAAATAAAATTATATTCACGTTCACGGCAAAATGTCGACTATCTTCCTCTCCTTTATTAAATAAAAAAAATAGTATTTATTGAGAACTGTCATCATAACTGAAGAACATTGAAAAAGAACAAAAGATGCAAGAACAGAATGACAGTTTTGGTTTGTGGCCAGACGCATAAAAAATTGGAGATGGTGCTCTGCTTTTTATCTCCTAGTTTTCAAACCAAGCAATGATCTCTGACCTTACATTTAGCTATATTAAATTACTAAACAGTAATCATTAGAAAGCATGTTAATTTTAAGATTCCAATCATTATATTTCACTCTTAAAAAGGAAAAATTAAAATTAAAATTCAAGCAACCTTTTTGGATAGTTTTCAATGTCAAAGTTCTTTTGGAAATTTCTTGAAAGAAGATAAGTATATATGCGCATATCAGAGACATAAAGCAGTTAACTAGTACTTCAAATTAATGGCCAACAAAAAAACAAACTTGTACTTCAAATTAATTAGCAGCTTCTGCACAATCCATTATTGGGCCTCGAGAAGCTTTTGATCAATGATCATAAGCATCACTGAAAGAATTAAGTCCCTTTGGAACTGGATGCTCTATTAATCTTTAGGACATTCTCTCCTGCTTAAATGGGGTCAGTGATGCCCCCATTATTGAGGAATATGTGTTTATTTCATTTGACACGAGAGGGTTTTGAGTCTGGCTGGGTTCAATTTGGCATGAAGCAAACAAAATGTTGCAGCATTATTAAGCAAAGGGAAAAGTTTTAAAAAATAACTTTAACTTTGACTCATGTGTCAATTCAGTATGCGTATTATGAATTATATCAACGTGCCCCTTTAACTTTAATTTTGAAGTTAATTTGCCCATTCCGTTAATCTAAAGATCACGTGTATGACATGTGATTACTTGTAGACAAAATTTGCAAACCGAGTTGATAAAAATGGTACATTGGCATCAAAAGTAGAGTTAGGAATCAAACATGAAACCTTATAAAACAAACTTCAACTTTCAACCAACTGAGTTAACTAGTTTATTTGTCTAATTGGTGAATCATAACATATTTAATAGGTTTTTCGTTTGTATACTCTAATAAATTATTAATATGTTTATTAAGTTATTATAATCATATAATGTTAGTAAATAATAATAGTGTAAACTGTGTAATACTATAAATAATAAACTTTTATAATACAACTATAATTAAAGTTATTAAACCACGATCGTTCATTAATTCAACGATCTGAACCGTTCATTTTTTATATTGATAGTCAAAGATCATACTTACAAAAAATCGGCCAAATAGGAATTCATCTACCCGTTCGAATGTTCGATTATCATTAGAAAAACTACGATTATTCATTAATTCGATCACATTACGTCACTCTTACATCTCCAATTGAGCTAATCTTTTGCAAAGATTCTTTTTGAGTGAGGAACTAAAGTTTGAACGGTTCGGATCGTTGAAAACACGATCGATATGTGAGCTTCTACATATAAATACACTTGAAGAGTATAATTCTATTAACTTTCTCATTGAAACCTTGTTATTTCTATAATTATGAAGACCATAACGTAATTCCAACAATCTGATCCGTTCATTTTTTATGTTCATAATCAAATATCATCCTTATCAAAAATCGACCAAATCAAAATTCATCTACCCATTCAATTATCATTAGAAAAATCACGATCGCTCATTAATTCGATCACCGTTATGTCACTTTTACATCTCCAATTGAGTTCATTTTTTGCACGAATTATTTTTGAGTGAGGAACTAAAATTTGAACGGTTCGGATCGTTAAAAACACAATTGCATTGTTTATTTATAAAAATATGTAGTAAAATATATAATAAAACATATGTACATTTATGTTTTATTATAGTTGTAATGTTGTATGTAATTTTAAAAGTTTATTATTTATGGTATTATACTATTACTAACATAATAATATTATATAATAACTTAATAAACATATTAATAATTTATTAAAGTAAACAAACGAAATAGCTATTAAATATGTTATGATTCACAAACTTAACAAATAAACTAGTCAACTCAGTTGGTTGAGAGTTAAAGATTGTTATGTGAGGTTTTAGGTTCAAATCACAACATAGCCAAAATCCCATACTTTTTTTTTTTTTAAGATATATATGTGTCTAAACAAGCTCTGGGCCGCCCGTTCGGGCCTAGCCTGGCCTGGCCCTCCAAACTTGCAAGCCAAAGCCCGATGAGCGGGCCTTGGGCTTGTCTATTAAAGCCTAAGTTCGGCCCGGCCCGGCCCGAAAGTCCTATTGAGCTCATATAATTCAAGCCCGAGTCTGGTCCGAACTCGAAAAATTACCCAACCCGGCCCATTGCCAACTTCTAGGTAAATTGATATAACTCATAATTCATATCCAAAATTAACATAGAGATCAAAATTTAAGTTGTTTTTGAAAAAATTTCCCTTAAGCAAACAAAATGTTGTTTTCCTTTTTCTTTACTTGGCCTTTGAACTACAATCGGCATTAATAAAATCATTAATAAAATTATGCATGGACCACTTTTTTTAGTATGCCCGGTCCATTGCGTTAAATTGTAATAACAATCGCATAAGATTGATCACACTACAATGAGTAAATCCTATTTTCTTAAAAATAACTCTAATTTTCTCACACAACTTTTATTAGCGAATAATCAAAAAGCATGATCTGTATATAAAGCAACTCCAAGCTAGCCAATTAAATTACTAATGAATTTGGAAACTAAGCTTCTTTCCTTAGCAAAAATAATCCTCATTAATCAATATTAATCTCATGTGACATTTTCTAGAACATCTATTTCTCTCTTAACAAGCCTTGCAAAACTTTGAAAGGCTTAAAAATTGATATTCTTTGGCAAAACCCAAAAGCTGGCGTGTATTGCTCTAAAAAATTGTTTGCTTGCTTTATGTGCTCTCCTTCATGCACTTTAGCCAAAAGAAAATAAATAGAGTACTAATCACCACTCACTTTCATGCTTTCTATGTGATTCTTTAAACACACTCTCATGGAAAATATTTATCATGATTATTGGACTGTGACATACACTACTAGCTAGATATAGAATTATAGAGGCTTCAAGATCCTCTTAATTCTGGTATACTCTTATGTCACTTTGCGCGTTATATGGTCACATCTTTAATTGCGCGTTATGTCACTTTGCTCTCGTTTGCCTAAAATAGTGAATGAATGGTTGCTTAATTGTAAATTTTAGGTAAAATTAAATTATGTTCATCATCTGTATTTACATATATATAGGATATGTACTATTCTTTTGACAATGTGTCAACATAAAATGCTTATATTTTTAATTATATTGACCGTGCATGTGTTTGGGTAAGAATTAACATAATCACTAATATAAATTAACAGTTTGACAATATAAACATTTTATATTTGTCAGATTTTCTGAAAATATTACGTTTATATATATATACACACACACCATATATAATGTTACGCCAGCGGTATCCTATATATTTACCTTTCCTAACTCCATATAAAATAATGTAACAGCTTTTGTTTAAAAACAAAAAACAGAAACAAGAGTACATCGAATTCTTATAATAATTATAGGGCAAAGTGCCTGCAACAGGAGTTTTAATCCCTAACAAAGATATAACACACTAATTAAGTTTTAGAGAGAAAAAAGAAGATGCAGAAAAAGAGTTATATATAAAATAAATTAGCAAAAAGGCACAAAAATTGTAAGTTTTACTCATAGACTCATGTAAAAAAATCTATTCATTTTAAAGCCACAATGAGTGGTTTAAAACTAAACTTTTTCTCTGACGTCGTATATAACCTTTATAAAGTTACACTTTATTTTGTTATGATGCTGAATGTAATTCTTGTAGAGTTACACTTTATAATTTCGTAGAAGAGAAAATTACAGATTTAGTCTACTTATTTTATACCTAGTTCAATTTTGGTCTACTAATTGTTCCACTTGTTTAATAAAGGTCCAGATTTGTTTTCTCAAATTTAGTCTGCCTTTTACCCTATCAAATCTCACTCAAATTCAACAAACATATGCTTATTTAAAAGCTATGCATCTATTCTTTACAACCATATAAAGATCATTCAAATGATGTAATATAAAAACTCAATATAATTGACCCCAATGCAAGATACCCAAAATTGCCAATTTTTCAAATTTCACCCAATCTCAATTTTCTTAGATTTTAATACTTCAAATTAGTTTCTATGACTAAAAAATGACGAAATATAACTTATACTTTAATTATAATTGAAGAAAACACAACCCAAAGGATTTAAAATTACAAATTTGGACATTTATTGAATAAGTAAAACAATTAGTGGATTAAAACATAACTTAAAAAAAATTGTGGACCAAAATTGAACTAGGTATAAAATAAGTGGACTAAATCTGTAATTTTTTCTTTCGTAGAATTACACTTTGTTAAATGATGTAATATTATTTTAATGTTTAAGCATTTAGAGTTTAAGTTTTATGACTTCATATTTAGAGCTTTAGCTCTAAATTCTAAATATTATACCATAAACCCTAAACTCTTAAAAAAAAAAACAATAAAAAAAATTAAAAAAAAAAAAACTAAAACTTGGGTATGCTTGAATATATTACTTAAGTATGCATGAGTTTGAATAGTATTTAATGCTTCATATTTGGTTTTTTTGAATTTGAGATTTATAAAATTTTCTTTAATATCTTGTATAGTCGCTCTCCCTCAGACTAAAAAATAGATTTCTCTCCTATTTCTTTTAACAGCTAAGTAGCTAACTATTCATCTTTGTTTTTTCCCGCACAAAAAGAGAAAAAAAACAAAAAACAAAAAAACAAGCTAACTATCCAGCATCCGTACAAAGAAAATTTTCCCTCTTTCTTTTTATTTGTCTTAATCCAAACACAAGAAAAGGAGATAGTATATATCTTGTACCGCCCCTTGGTTTGTTATTCTTTTTCTTTTCTTTTTGTTGGATACTTTGCTTCAAACTTTGTCTCAATTATCTGTTTTATGAAGAAGAGAACTTGTTTGACATGCATAACAAACAAGTTTAACGGAAATTATATTAAGAAAACATTTTCTTTAGAGTAAACTTTATTTTAGTATCTCAATTATGCACTGATTTTAAATTTAGTACCCCAATTTTAAAAATTTGACAAAAAGTACCTCAACTTTCATTTTGTGTCAAAACAGTACCTCCGTAAATTTTTCTGTTAAATAAACCGTTATCTGCTGACGTGACAGGAGTATTTTCATCTTTTTCTCTACATTTAAAATATAATAATATTTTTAAAATTTTTTGAATAAAAAAAATTTAAACTTAAAAAATTTTAAATTTTTTTTGGGAGAGATAGGCAGGGAGGGTCGGGGGGCTGGGTTGGGGNGGATGGCTGGAGAGGAGGAGGCCCCAAAAAAATTTTTAAATTTTTAAAGTTTTAATTTTTTTTAAGAGATTTTGTTATTCAAAAAATTTTAAAAATATTATTATATTTTAAATGTAGAGAAAAAGATGAAAATACCTCTGCCACATCAGTAGATAACGGTTGATTTGACAGAAAAACTAACGGAGGTACTATTTTGACACAAAATGAAAGTTTAGGTACTTTTTGTCAAATTTTTTAAATTGGAGTATTAAATTGAAAATCAATGCATAATTGAGGTACTAAAATGAAGTTTACTCTTTTTTTTAATTTCTTTGTCTCGATTTTATGATTCATGAGATATACATGGGTATGATAAAATTATAAATAAGTCTAATTAATTAGTGTCACTCCGTTGAAATGATTAATTAATAATTATGATAAAGTTAAATTATACGAACTTAAAATCACTGTAATTATAGTTGATTATACTAGTTATATAACCACTTATATAGTGAGAATAAAGAAATTACTATCCTTGCACACAATTTTTTTTCTTGCGACAACATATAAACAATGTTATCATTTGAAGAAATAATTGTGTACTACAACAAGTCTACAACTACAAGGACCACATAGATGATGGTATAGGTCGTTGTCAACTATCTGCTCCAAGTGGCTAGCTGATCGAGGTTGTGGACTTGTGGGTTGGTCATTTATGAATTTTGTTTCCTGTAGCCTAATTAATAATTATTCACTTTACGTCTTTACTGCAGTTGCAGACTTGCAGTGCACAACAACCAAGTTAATTCCCACTATATCATCGACTATAATTGTGTTAATATTTTGCACCTCATGTGGGAGCATTAATAAACATGCATGTTAAGTTGGATCAAAACATTGACTTTATCCTAACTTTATATTATTATGACTTACAGAAACACGGACATCTGAATTAATCATCCCAACGATCGATTCCTTTTTTGGTGTTATTATGTGTAATTTATGTGCAGTTTCACTTTTCCCTTTTCTTTTAATTTCTAAATCATATCTCATCATTTTGGTTTAATGTGTATCTTTGTTTGTACAAGATAACATGACACAATAATTTTCGTTGGGGCGCCTTTGGATATATCGTGCTGTCTAATTCTCTCTCAATACATGTATGTCAGTATGTGTATATACATATTATATATATAACATAATTAGTAAATTTGCATATAATATGCATATTAATTATACGCGCACCGCGTACGTTTTTTTTTTTTTTTCATTTTTCACATTTTTCAAAAGATACAGAAAAAAAAACACGCATTTTTCAATTATACGCATATTAATCTTGTATTGTTCTTATATTATCACATATTATTCTGTATTTTTTACGTATTATTCACTTTTTTTGTAAAAAAAATAAAAAAATAGAAAAATATATATATTACATCATAATTTTCACAGTACTTTTAGAACAAATATTCTGAATAATATATGTATTTTGGTCATCCCATATATTACTAACTTTGATATATAATATGAAATTGTTTTCAAGAATAGATTCTCTATTTGGATTTCTATTACTTAACTTTCAAATATTTGAGTTGTGTATAATGAATCTAAGAATTCTTTTTTACGAAAAATATTTTAAAATTAACTAGTTAGCAAGTTAATGCAAAATTAATTATCATTTTGAGTCCACTATATGATCTAATTTCATAATCCGAACGGTCCATTCTCTCTTTTATAAATATAATTTATACTTGTATTAATTATTTTTATTTGACTTATAATTTGAGTCATTTATAAAATATTTAAGAATTTTTCTTTATGATTTAGGGGCGGATCAATAAGAAAAGTCAAAGTTACAAGATAACTATTCATAGAATTTGTAATACAAGGCCTAGATTAAAGGAAAACAAAATCAAAAGAAGTTTGTTCCAATAGTGCGTCTAGTCAAATTGTAAATTAGGCCATTGTTGATATAAAAAAATATATATATATGTTGAGCGTTAGTTTCACATCCATTGAATGTGCTAAACCGCTAATAAGGTCATAATCCTTATTGATCGAGATTCTTCACTAGCTTAATAGTTTAAGTTTTTAAGATATATATTCAATACGGCATCAGAGCTACTAAGTGGAGGTTACCCTTAACAAGGACGATGTAAAAAATCTTAATTAGATCATCCAAAAAAATGACTATTTGGTCGCATGTATAACTTCTTTAAGAGAAGTATCCCATGAAAGAAAGTGTTTAGCACTACTGTCACATCAAATAGGTTTTATTGAGTCTCTCACTTAATATTTTTAAGCTTTTAGACCAGTTATTCAATAAAATATTTTAATTTCAATATGTAATAGATTATAGAGTGAGAAATTAATACTTTATAAATATATATAACGTGTCAAATATATCCAATGAGAGAGCATTATGTATATTTATAGAGGGCAGGTAGGTAGGTAATACAAATGGTGGATGCTAATTCAAGCTTATATCCAATAACTGAAGCTGTCATATGCAAAAAGGGCTCCACGTTCAAGTGAAGGTACGTATGTACATGGTTCGTTTTCAGGGCCACTCGCTGGTTTGGTTACTTTGGTACAATGAAAAATTAAAATGCAGGTGACTGGTGACCACTTTTTATATTAAGCAGTTTATTCAGAACATTCTAATGTAGAGTCAATCCAAATAGTAAACACCAACACTAGCAGTCTAGCTACCGCAACCATTTCTCTTTTTAAGTAATTTTCGACATGTTTCCATCAACACCCTACTTTTTCATCCCAAAGTTCCCAACCCAACTCATGATATATAATGAAATTAAATGTTCAGATATTTACTAGTTAATTAATATTTCAATAAAGGGTCTTACCATGTTCTAAAATCTAAATGATCTTTAAATGAAAATTCAATGGTTTAAAAAACATATGTCAGTCAATTGACATACTATAAATCTTTATTTTTTTAGGTTATGTTTTGATGTAGAACAAATGGCAGAACGGTTCATGCAACAACTCGACCGCTAGAAGGCTAAGAAAATAAACAAGCTTCAGCCCGGTTCAGTGTCAGAAATGGGCCCATGATATACCGATTCGAAAAGAACAACGAGACAAATACCGGCCCAGTCTCGTCGTTCCTTTCGAATCGGTATATCATGGATCCATTTTTGACACTGGGCTGGGCTGAAGCTTGTTTCTTTTCTTAGCTTTCTGACGGTCGAGTTGTTGCATGAACCGTTCTGTCATTTGTTCTACATCATATTTGGTTGTGGGAATGAGTTTTATAAGAATGCAATTCCTATGTTGTCTATTCCACGTAAATGAGAATGAATAATTCCCTTTAATATCTAGGTTTCATTTAACAGTTTATTAAAACATTAACGATAAGTGTTTGACGACTATTGATAATATATTAATATCATATACATTTTCATTTACTTAACTTTTTGTCATCACTAATGTGCAAACTATTGGAGTGAGTAGATGATGAACCAACCACTCCGCCCAATCCATGCATTAACTGTTAAAAATACAGGTGGCAAAAGTGGCTTTGATTTCCAACACCTACCATAAAACAAATTATTAACTAAGGAAATACTAATTATCTCGATACTCTTTTCTAACTTTTGATTACTAATTTACGTCACATCAATTCTTTTTAAAGAAAATTAAGAATAAATATCAAATTCTAATAATTTTTTGATATATCATTAAGATCATATAATATTTTAATTAAACTACTAAATTTAAATGTAATTTTTTAAATTAGGTCACAAATATATTGGCCCATTTAATTTAAGCTTTTTTCATTTGACATTTTTATCCTTTGACCCACATATAATGAGTGTTAATTAAAATTTATAATGATTTGACAAAATTACATTTGAGGTTTTTATATTATCTTCAAAATTTGCTAATACAGTCTCAACTTCACATTTAATTGTAACTGTACGACACTCGCAACTTCAAATTTAGTTGTGACTGAACGACAATCACATCTAAGTTGTAAAACAGTTACAGTTAAGCTGTGACTTAATTGAATTATTTTTAGAAAAATTATATTATAATATAGTATAAATATAGGTCAAAATTAATACATAGTATAGTAGTGTAAGTTGTCTCTTTCAATTTACCAAGACAGTCACAGTTAAGTTGTGACTGAATTGACTTTTTTTTTTTTTTAATATAATATAGTATAAATTAATGTAATATTATTTTATTTTTTTTATTGTAGTGGCATGTGAAGTAATATTTGTAAATTCTAATACATTTTACTTTATTATTTTGTTTGACTTTTCAATTAGTAACTAATCTAAAATGCTATTTAAACTAAAAAGTTATTGAAATTTAATAATAAAAATCAATGGACCTTTCATTTTACAGGGTTTATCTTTATTTTTTAAATTATTTATTTTTTTCTTATAGAATCTTATATAGAATGACCCATTTGACTATTTCTTATGAAGCATTTCTATTCAGTAACGTTTTTATGAAAAACAATTCAAGCTCAAAAGCATATAAATTTTTTTATAAGCATTCTAAAACACTTAAATTTTTAAGTATTTCATATAAAAACACTTAAGTGCTTTATCATGAAGCACTTGATAGGTATTTCTCAAAAAATACTTAAAAATACTTTTATAATGCAGAAGCATTTTTATTTATTTATATTAAATAAAATCAAAATCAATTTTACTAATCTGAAAATATTTTTAACAGTTTTAAAAATAGTGGCAAACAAACTCTAAATTTTATGTAAATTAAAGAAGATTAGTTGAAAAAAGTATTAGCTAATTCGCTTCACTTCACTCCCATCCAACCATTATTTCCATTTCCAATATTTGATGACGTGCGAGAGTTTTATGGCCACTTTTAATTTGTCGGTGCCAAATTAGCCACCTCCTTATCTCTAATAATCCTTTCATGGCTGTGTTAGGCATACGTCGCTTTCTCCAATATATAATTGGATGGTTCGATTATATAACCAAAGAAAATTATATAAAAGAAAAATTTTCAACCGTGCAATTATGTTCTTGCACGTGATGTGTCACCATCTTTTATCATTTATTGTGGTAAACAGAAAGTTTTCCGATGTTATTTTGTAGTTATTAAAAAACTCTATAAAGTTAAAGTGACTAGTAAAATAATACGATGTTAATTATTTTTTTGAATCTATTATATAACGTGATTTTATAATTTAAATTAATTATTTTTAGGTTTTTATGCAAAGATCTTTTTTATATAAATTATTTAGTTATTTAGTTATCATAGTAATTATTTCAATATTTTATAAAAAAATTGTGTTTGTCTATTTATTTGTGCATAATTAGCTTATTAATAGTTGATTAAATAATTTTTTATTTATTTAATTTTTTATAAGGATGATTTTTTATAGAAAATTAGGATTAAATACCAAATATCAATAATTTTTCAGTAAAGCAGTAAGACACTAATTTTTTTAGTTTAGATACTAACTTAGAGTAAAACATTTTGGATTAGGTCACAAATCAATTTGTTATATAGTTGTGACTGTCGAACAGTTACAGTTGTAATTGTCGAACAGTCACAGTTGTGATTGTTTAAAATTTATAAAAAATCAAAATTTTTAAGGGTTTCATACTTTTGATTTAGGTTTGGGGGATGAAATCCTATAACGCAAAGACTAAACATTAAAGTTTAAGCCTTACAAATATTGAAAAACCAATAAATTAATAAAAAAGTTATAACTGTTAGACAGTCACAGCTCTATATAACCATGTTTTTTAAAGTTGGTACTTAAACTGAAATTTAGTATCTAAAGTGAAATTAAATAAATATTTGGTAGTTAAAATGAAAAAACATTACAATTTAGTACCTAAAGTTAATGGACCTGATTTTTTAATGTAGTTTAAAAAAATGAACAATTTAGATAAATCACGTTATATAGTGTGTCCAAAAAGATAGGCCATATTATTTTACTAATTGTTTAACTCTAAAGCATTATGTATATATACAAATGAAAAAAATGTCATATTATTATTATTATTTTTTTATATTTTCCTTATTTGTGGAGGGATTCGAATTTATGATTTTTTTTCAATATTGAAAAAAAAAAAAATCACTAGACTAATAACATATTATGACATATTAACATGTTATATATGTCAACCATCTCCGATCCGATCGGCCAGCGCAAGTTCACCAGACTCACCACTCACCAACCTCTTTTTCTGTCTAGTTAGAGAGACTCGAAGAGAGTGAGAGAGGCCGTGGTCCGATGGGCAAAGGGAAGGGGTGTCGTGGCCAAAGCAAAGGAGTGGGCTTTAGGAGATGGGGTCGGCCTGAGGTGTTGGGGTTTTTTCTGTTTTTTTCATTTTTATTTTTCTTAACTTTGTTAATTGATATAAGAGTAGAATAGGAATTATTGTAAGAAGAAATGTTTGGGGCTCAACTCATCGTTTTAGGTGGATATATAAAAACAAATTAACTCATGCACTCCAAAGGTAATTGATGTAGAAATGGAAGCACATATATATAGACCACATCAAACACAGCTATCGGTTTGGTGTTTGAACAGAGAAACAATAAGTTTCATGACACAATTATAAGTTGGTGAACTTCAAGAAATATTAACCATCATTTTTTAAAAGTTTGGCAAATTCTAAAACCATATAAGCAAATAAACCTTTTTTTTTTTTTGGTTAAAGGATAACATCAGCAAAACTCATAATTTAGCTGATCATGCCACAAATCAACTATTTCCAATTATTTTAATTAGTGTTCAATCTATATATGTAATTTTCAGACAAAAATTATATTTGGCACCTTATTGCATGTATATATAGGGTTTATATATTCAGCTGGGAGAATGAGAGCAAATTGATTCCAAGTTGATGAATAAAGTTCAACAAAGCGTCATTGCTCTCAAAAGCAAAACATATATCCACTTCTATGACAAAACGACACTACATTAATCTTATCCATATAGCTGTTAAATCAACCACGTTATCCTATGAAATTATAATTTAATATACAACATATAATCATGCAAATTATGAAATTAGTTATCCTAAATCCCATGTTAATTTCTAGGTTTAATAGTAATTTTGTTCTCTCAACTATGGTACATGTGTTAAATTGCTTGCCAAATTAAAAATTTGGTTAATTTACCTCTCGAATTTTAAAAAAATAGGCTAATGTTGTCGATTCCGTCAATTTACCTCTCAAATTTTTAAAAATAGGCCAATTTTGTCAATTCTGTCAATTTCTTAAGATTTCATCCATAATTAATACATGTCATGTGTCATGTGCGTAAGGGTAAAATGGACAATTCATGCATAAACTTGAGTTAAAATAGCTATTATACGTAAAAAAAAATTAGTGATTATTGTTTTAACAGTTTTTTATTTTATTTTAGGCATAATAGTCATTTTACTAACTATCTCGGCATGATTTGTCCATTTTACCCTCACTTGCATGACCACATTCACATTAGCTCATTTTTTAAAGTTTGAAAGATAAATTAACCAAATGTTCAATTTTGGGGGCACATTTAACACCCGAGTCATAATTGAGGAGGTGAAATGCCTATTAAGCCTAATTTATAAATTCCAAAGCCATTATATTTTAACACATTCAAATATCAAACTAGGTTCTGATTTAAGGCATTCACTCCTCTAATGTTTTATTATTTTCTTAGCATATTACAACTCGAGCCTCAAAACCCAACCAATAAACTTCATAATTGAGATTTGGACTTCAGATCTCAATGTTTATAATATAAAATTCCACAAAAAATTATAAACCCTATATGATAATATATGATATTATATATCTCTTTATTTATTGCCAATTTATTTTGAATGAAATACTCTAACTTTAACATTATATTGAAACAAATAATTCAACTGTGAAACTCAATTATCACACACATATTCTACATATACACTTAATATAAATCATCCACACATTTCCTAAGTGACCCAATATGATTTATTCAAGCATTTCGTAATTATAACGATAAAACGGCCGAGAGAAGCTTGATGGCTAATAAGGCAAGAAAACCACCAACCATAGTAAACCATTGTTGCATGTTGCATGTTGCATGTTGGTCCAATAAGATAACACCCTCCCACTCTGGTAAGGCAAGAGACCAATGGTTTGGCATGGGGAGCACCATCATCGATTCATTGTACAAATTTAATAATAAGTCAACAAATTTTAAGAAATCATGCAAAACCCCACCTTTTGCCTTAATTATCTGACACTTTATCATTTTTGTGGTGGGATTGTGGGCTATATATCCCTCGTGCATTTGACAAGTCCTCTCACCCTTCTGTTTCTTCTCATTCAACTGGCTTATAACTTATTAATTAGCACAACAAAATCAATCTGAATTTTAAAGTGTTACTTCCGAGTTGACACTTTTACCCCTCTTTGGTTGTTTGTTTATATTTTGGGCCCATACTTGTTTATTAGCAAAATTGAACCATCAAATATGCCCCCCCAACCTAACAATATTAAAGTGCCAATAAATTACATTGACCAAGAAGAAAAGAAATTGCTACTAAAATATTTCGTTTTCTGCTTGTCAACTTTTTATTATTTTATAATTATGCACAACTTCTTGTTCTAGAGTTTTCACAAAAAAAGAAAAGAAAAGAAAAGAAAAGTAACTTCTAGTTCTAGAGAGTTTGGGTGCCACTTACTCTATAATATATGAATCGTAATATTTTCTTTACATTTAAACGGCTAAAATAACCTGTATTGTCTGTAGGCCAAATTATACAGATAGTCTATATGATTCGATCATTCTACATGCAATCTATCCCGTGGTTTGATTATTTTTCTTAATTATAATACTCATGTTTTGATATATGGTAAAATCTTAGGATAGATTTCATTTTCTTCAATTTAAGTGATGGAGGAATCGCGTGAATGTATATTTTCGTCATTTCACCTTCATATAAAATTTAGTTGATATTCCTCCATAAGACAAGAATTATGACAAGAAGTAATGTAAGATATCAACTAAATTGTCACAAAATTAGGAATTTAAAATGAATATAGTTTTGTATCATTATTGCCAATTATTAACTAAAATAACTTAAGTGAACGTAAAATGATGAAAAATAACCCTCTTAATGAAGAAATTATTCTATGTAACCGATACACCACCACAAAATGTAACTAATCTAACGTGTCATAATATGTGTGTATATTATTAATACTATACCCTACAAATATAAATATATCATTCAATAATATCCTTTCATTTAGATTAATTATACCACGTTGGATTGATTACATCACGTAACAGTGTATTAGATATACCTAATAATTTTTCCTCCTTAGTGATGCATATGCATGTAATCCCATCGTCACTTAAGTTAACCTAAAATAAAAGGTGTCTTAAAAATTACACAAAAGGTTATACATTAAACAAATTTAAAACACATAGGTTAGATTGTACAAATGACCAAATTACAAGGACCACAATTTGACTTTATTTCTAATTACATATTCCTCAAGGATTATTCTCCTAATTGTTTTTTCAAAAAAATTATTCTCTCATACTTTTGTTTTTATTGAAAGGGTATGTATAGAATCATTCACAAATTCATGCAAATATTTATAAAGAATCAAAGCTCAAACTAATTATTACCAATTTCAAAATCTCAATCAATTGATTTACTTACGCACACCATTATATGCATGCTAATTCTTTTGCTATAAAACACAAACTGTCATTTTTAAGTTTTTGAGGTCAGCCCAAGTGAGGATAAGTAGGGTAATGAGTTCTAATTTAGTTAAATACAGGGTTTGATTCCCTACATTATTATAATCAAAATAACTTTCCTTTTTTATATATATGGCTAAAATAATAGTCATAAAAAAAAAATTTAGGGTTGCAATGCATGTGTAACTCATATTGGGAGAATATATACCACATTTTAATAGAAATTATTGAAGTCGACGCATACTTTTGTTGAGCCTAGGGTTCTTATGAATAATAATGTTAGACATCTCAAATTAAAAACACAAATTTAAATATTAATTGTTATTAGTTGAAAATAAGATAAAATTTCTTAAAAAAAAAAGAAGATAAAATCTTGTAAAACGATAATCTTGACCAACAAAAATATGCCATGTCATCAAGATTCATTTATTCCAGTACTGCTAGAAATTCTAAAATTGATTACCATTCAGGGACAATCATTAACATAAGTGATTCTATGTATCACTAGAGTCACTAGACCACTAAGTAGTGACCAAAAAGGGAAACCGAAAACTCATCAAATAATAAAATAAAATCACAGAGCGAAAGGACCAAAAACGAATGAGACTAATTTGTTAATTTAAAATATCATATTAATTACAAATAAAACTATAAAAGTACAACGAAAATAAGGAAAATGGTAAAAAAGCAGCAATAACGCTTGAGTGAGTGAGAGAGAGAGAAAGGTGAAAAAGAAGATGACATGCAGCCGCTTTTGCCCTTGTCGTAGACTCTCTCTCTCTCTCTCTCTCTCTCTCTCTCTCTCTCTCTCTCTCTCTCTCTCTCTCCTCTCTTAAATAAATTGATTTAATACTTTTTCCCTTCTCTTTCTCTTTCACTAAACTCTCTCTCTCAGAATTAGAGGAGGAAGAAGAAGCAGCGGGCTAATAGTCCTGCTCATCGAATCTCCTTCCACTACATCCTGAAAGGAAAAGAAAAGGACGGAGGTGGAGGAAGAGAGAGAAGTCATGGATTCGTAGGTTGTGCAGAATTTCAAGCGTCTTTTTCTTGGTAGTTGTTATTCTATTCCCTCTCATTCTCTCTCTTCATCATCCACCCCTTTCTTTCTTTTTTGGGTTTTTTTTACTTTTACTTTTGCTATTTTTGTTCCTATGTGGTGGTCTCTTTCTCTGTTCTGAAGGTTTTTCTTCTTTGCAGGTTCACAGAATTTGGGCTCTTGGCGGTAATGTGCTCGCTATTCAACAACTATGGCCACGGATTCTTCTTTTGAGGGTAACGCATCTTTTGTTTTTCTCTTCTATTTTCTTTGGTATGCTCAATTTGTTTCTGGGTTTTGATTCATCTTGATCTTTCAGTGATTGGTTTTGATGTTTTTCTTGATTGGGAAGTAAGGATTGCATCTTTTGCCGGATGTGCAATATGCATATTAGTCAGATTGCAGGAAATTGCGTTTTGTTCTTGATTTGAGCATCTGGGTTTTTATGGGTATGGATGAATGTTGACGGTAATTGTTTCTGTTATATTATTTTTGTATTTATAGTGTTTGTTTAATTATTGTTTCTTGATTGATCTTTGCTTTTAGATCACCTTCCCTGTGACAATATTCAGTATTTCGCAGCTAAATTGTGAAGGATCGATTTCTGAGTTGCTTAGCTGCATTTCATCCGATGAAATAATGCAGTGGTGTCTTTTTTCGCTGCATAATGTTATCTCTTTTCATTATTTAGGAGACGTAAGCTTTATATTTTTTAATGTGTTTATGTTCACAAGTACGCTATCTTAGCAAGTAACTAATGAGGAGGCTCTTAAGAAAATGCAGAGTCAGGGGTATATCAAAGTCAACTGAGTTTATGCTTGGTTCCAGGATTGGAGTGGACTTGATGGGATCTTACCCAATTATGTGTGACCGTCCCATGCAGTTCTTATTCTATTGGTGTAGTTGGGCTGTCTTTGTAAATGCAAGTCAACCAATTCCAAAATAATTGCTTGCAGTTTGTTTGACTTTAATACCAAGTTCATTCCACCACAAAACTTAATTTTTGGACTCGGCTTCTTAATGAGTCTCTGAAGTGGCTGGTAATGGGGATTAGTAGACAGTTATATAAGGGTGTATGTTAGTTGGTTAGAAATTTGTGTTACTGATCTTATCATGTTTCTGGTTCCTTATTGTTGACATGTGATGCACATGGACTATGGAGTCACAGTGATGATCCTAATTGAGAAAATGTGCAGACACGAATGTTAAAGATTTGGATTTGTGAGGAACTTTGATTCAAAATATGGTTTCTTTTGGAGTTGAAAATCTCTCTCTTTTTTTTTTTTTTTTTTATTTGTCCATCATCTCTCTCAATATATCTTTCCCCTTTTTCTTGGAATTATTCAGAGATCTCTGCTTTTTGCTTTCTTCAATTCAACTCTTTTACTTCCTATATGCTGATATACATATTCTTTTTCCATGGCTTTAGGACTTGCACTTGATCAGTCAAAGTGCAGTAAGTTAAGCATGGAGAAAAAGAGAGAGCTTGTCTATGAAATATCTAAGTGGTCACATGGTGCCTCTGAAATGCTACAGTCATGGAGCCGCCAGGAGATTTTACAGATCCTATGTGTAGAAATGGGGAAAGAAAGGAAATACACTGGCTTGACAAAATTGAAAATAATAGAGCACCTTCTGAAAATTGTGTCTGAAAAGAAACCAGCGGGAAGTGAGGTTGTAACTGACCTTAAACCACAGTCATCTACTGCACCTGGCCAAAGAACTACCAAAAGGCAGAGGAAAACTGAGAATCCATCTCGACTACCTGTTCCAGAAAACAGTATTTCAATCAATAGTAGTGGTAGTGACTTAACCAATACTAAATTCTGCAAAAACTCAGCTTGCAGAGCTACCTTAAATCGAGAAGATGCATTTTGCAAGAGGTGTTCATGCTGCATCTGTTATCAGTTTGATGACAACAAGGACCCTAGCCTTTGGTTGGTTTGCAGCTCGGAGCCTCCGTTCCAGGGTAATTCATGTGGCATGTCGTGCCACCTTGAGTGTGCTTTAAAACATCAAAGATCTGGTATTGGAAAAGAGGGAGGACGCAGGGGACTTGATGGGAGCTTTTATTGTGTATCTTGTGGGAAAATGAATGATTTGCTCGGGTAAATATTTCCACATATTAACTTTATTTTTTATATTTTTTGGAGTTTTATAGACAACTGTGTATAGGTTTGATGGATTTCATTTTTATTTTTGAAGTTTATCCTAAGACCTCCAGTTTATTTTTTTCTTTATAATTTTTTAAATAGTTATAATTTAATAATATTGGACAATGGACATATCTCTATTTCTATTCAGAATTAATGGTTTTATATTTATTAATTTAAATAGCTCATGAATAAAAAGGCATAATAACTTAGTTGATGGACTTTGCTTCCTGCTATAGTGGTTGTACGAGAGTCAGATAATTTTCATGACCATTCACACTTAATTTGTTTTATTATCATGTCCTATCACTCCTATGTACAAAATTCATAGACCATGGAATAAAGAACTGCAATCTTTTGAGGACTTATCTAGGATTCTTTGTGTGCAATTTATCCTTGAACAATATTACAAGTTTGTACAATCGTCTAAGATGCAGTATTGATTTTTCTTTTCTTTTTAATCAGTTGGCATTTGTAAATATGAGTTCTACTACCCTATATCAGTTTTAGTTGTGTTTTTGGTGACTGTGATGTGACCTTTTATTAATTTGGGTTATTCTTGCTTTTAAGTGGGATAAGCAATTGCAATTTCCTTAACGAGGTGACTTCTCTCAGTGAAGGTCATGTAGGCATGATACTGAAGAAGCATTTGAGCAGACTTTTTGTTTCTCATCTTATGCTTTGGCAGATAGGAATTAGTCTTTTATCTAATCAAATCAATAAAAATCAGTCTCTCAGAAGCTCTTTTTTGGGATCTCGTTGCGTTGGATTACATAAAAAACACATTATTCTGGGATGGATTTCCTGGGATGCTTTCCCCTCTCCTCTGTGTGTTTGTGCTGTTCATCAGATGCAATTAAATGGTTCTCTGGGGTGATGTTTATAATGAAATACTTGCCAGCTGTACAAAGCATGTAATATCACGATGAAGAGCATAATTTGTACTATTTTTCTTTACTGGTTAGTTTAGATGTCACTGTTTCCTCGTATACAACAATCTGATTGGGATTTTCTTCTTACATGTATTTAGATCCTTGCGAAAACAACTAGTGATGGCAAAGGATACCAGACGGGTGGACATACTGTGCTATCGTGTCTCTTTGAGTCATAAGCTTCTCAAAGGGACTGAAAAATATCAAAAGCTTTATGAGACTGTGGGTGAAGCTGTGAAGAAACTTCAAGATGAAGTGGGTCCATTAACTGGATTACCTGTAAAGAAGGGTCGGGGTATTGTTAACAGGCTCTCTTCTGGACCAGAGGTTCAGAAGCTTTGTTCATTTGCTGTGGAGTCATTGGATTCAGTGCTTTCCAGTGCAACATCGCAACCATTGCCCAAGCTTACAATACAAGGTAATCTAATATGTGTAACTGTCACACCATGACCACAATCATTGGATTTACTTGCACTCCAAAATTCTCTGGCCACCCTGTGTAACAAGCATAATAATGATATTAGTTGCGAGAAGTGATTAGTTTCATATGGATCTCTTCAGTTATTTGATTCCAGAGTTATCTGGTTTCTTTGCTCTCATCACGGAAAATCCAAGAGGTTTCTGGAGATATTTTCTTAAATTTTGTTTGTCATTTTCTTCCAACATTTGTGTGTCAAGGGATTTAATGGTTGTTTTGCTGTTGTCTTTCAAAAATTTCAGATTCAAATTTGATTGCTCAAGACATGGTCAGATTTGAGGATGTCCATGCGACATCTCTCACTGTGGTTTTGGGTTCTGAAGATCCTTCCCATGAAAATGTAGTTGGTTACACGTTATGGTATCGTAAAGCTCATGATATGAATTATCCAGCAGAACCAACTTGCACACTGTTACCAAAGACAAGGTTTGTTATCACAGGACTAACTCCAGCTACAGAGTACTTTTTCAAAGTCACTCCATTAAGCATCTGGGTCGCACGACAGAAGAACACCCAACATACAGATGCACATTTTAATGGTACAAGGAATTTAGGAACATGTGAAGTTCGGTTCTCCACAGGTTCTGCTGTTGATGAAGTCCCAAATTGTTCAGTGGCAGAGAGAAGTCAGAGCCCAGCTACCAACTATAGTAGCCTTTCCAATCCTTCTTCAGTGGAAGATGAAACTAATAACATTACTCCATATAGTGATCAGGCTGATAACCGAGTGGACAATTATCTTACTTATTGCAAGGACACTGAAAAGACTGTTTCTGCTAACATATCAAATGATGTTATCAACTGCGATAGCATGGGCGGAGGACCTACAGCAGATGCAGTTTCTTTGCTGGATGAGGAACATGCCATTGGGATGGTTGGCCCCATATCCAGATCCGATGTCCTAAAACTTGAGTACAAGCAATCACCAGACGGCCAAATTATCGAAGACATCAGCACTGATAATGGGTCTAATTCCCCTGTTCGAACTGGAATGGAATGTGTGCCATTTGTTGGTAGCTCAGAGGCTGGCTTGCCCATCACTCCTTGCAAATTGGAAATACTTAAAGATGGGCTAGGAAGGAATGAAAGATCCAATTCCAGCAGCAAGGATTTAAAAAATGGAACTGGGAAAGGAGAAGAACCCCAAGATGGGAGCACATCAAAGAAGAGAAGTGCGGAAAGGCAAGATGAGGAGCATGTGGCAAATGGGCTTTCAGATAGGGATTTTGAGTACTATGTGAAGGTTATCAGATGGTTAGAGTGTGAAGGACATATCGAGCAGAACTTCAGGCAGAAATTTCTGACTTGGTATAGCTTGAGAGCAACCCCACAGGAGGTAAGGATTGTGAAGGTCTTTGTAGATACATTTATTGAAGATCCGGCGTCTCTTGCAGGGCAACTTGTTGACACCTTTTCAGAAAGTATTTCATGCAAGAAAGCATCTGTTGTGCCAAGTGGGTTCTGCATGAAGCTTTGGCATTGACCATCCTCTGCTACAGCAATTCGTTTGAGACGCCCCCACCATTTTTCATTTAGTGCATCATCAATTATATTAGCATCATCATTTGCCATTCTTATGATGTAAGGATGCTAGAATTCATTTCTTATTACATTGCAGTTTCTGCTTCATTCGTTGATATGTTTCCACTAGCAATTCATTTTTTGACTGTTTATTAAGTAACAAAAAATGCTGACAGTTGGATGCTGATGTTGATCAAAGAGCCAAAGTTAAAATCCCAAATTTCATCAGGGTTTTATGAAAATTTGATCTTATTAAAGGACCTTAATCTAAAAACTTAATTCTTTTTTTCTTTTTTAAATAATCATATCATTACTTTTCTTAAATAATCATATTTGTATGTGCAGTTTAAACAAAAAAATTAATATTTTTGTACATGTCCTTTTTATTGAGGAATTCCTTAAATAATTTTATTTGATAGATTTCTCATACAGTTCATCCATATAATATTTCAATGATCCAAATCGTTTATTTTTTAAATTTCTATTCAAAGATCATTATTGCAAAAACTTAGACAAATTGAAAACCATTTAGCTATCTAACTTTAATCAAATAAATAAATAAACAAAATATTTTTGATAAATACTTGAAATGATGACCATTTAATTAAACGGGTAAATGATCTTCATTTTAGCTAATTTTTTGTAAGGATGATTCTTCAATGAAAAACTAAAATGTAAACGGTTCTGATTATCAAAATACAATGTGAAGTGGGCCCCACAATAGATCTCTTTTTTACCTTTAAATGAGGGCTCCCTCAATAAAAAGGGCTCTTAATTTTTATAACTCTATTGGTTTGAATTCTCTATCCCCAATATTGTTTAATAGAATAAAATTCTCAAAAACAAAAAATAATTTCATACAAATTCTTTATTTTAGAGTAGAATAATTCTAGAATTAAAATGAGATACGATTCATCAACTATACGGTTCATACGGAAAAAAGAGAAATAAAGCACATGACAACATGAATTCAGATTCTCTCTTAGTTTTTCTCTCTGTAGTTTATGTTAATCTTTTAACCTTAGTCATGTATTTATTATCCAAAGATAAGAAGCAAAAAATAAAATAGACTCGTAGCCACTTTTTTTGTGTGAATTAAATTATATTCTTATATTTATATTACACTACGCTATAATGAACGATGACATTTGAACTTTTTTTTGTGTATGATTGTAATACTAAGTGTGATTAATTTACTAAAATTATAACATGTGTACAATTTTAGACGTATTAATTAAGATTTAGAGTGTTAAATTTTAGAGTTAAAGATAAAAATAATTCATGAATTTTACAGTAAATCTCAATTTGGTCCATTAACTATAAAAAGTGTCAATTTGTTCAACAAACTTTTCAAGTTGTACCAAAATAGTAGAAATGTTAACTTTCATAAAAAACTTTAATAAAAACTGGTAATGTGCACAAGAAGTAACCACATTTTCATGTGATCAATTCTGTTAATTTTCGAATGGAAATTAACTTTTGTACTGCTTTGTTGGAAAATTCATGGACTAAATTTACACTTTTTATAATTAGTGGACTAAATTGAGAATCAGTGTAAAGTTCATAAACCATTTTTGTATTTAACTCTAAATATTAATAAACGTACAGGTGTTGTAATTTCAATGGATTAGTCATACTTTTACGTAATATTCCAGTCACAGGGAAAAATTTCTCATATGGGGGGTTTGGGTGGTATAAAATGGGAGGAGAAACCCTAGAGACGACAAACACTACTTGATCTTATCTGAGCAGAGAGAGAAGGCAGCGAGTGCTTGAGCCACCCTCCCTTGTCCCTTCTTGTTTAGGGTTTGGGTCTGCCGGCGGCTCACCGGTCACTCACTGCTTTCTCTCCTGCGATGAAGACTGCCCGCAGTCAGAGCCCCTTCTTTTTGGGCAGTGATGGCGTCGCGGGCTTATCCCCCATCCAAATTGATTTCCACATTTTTTATTTTTAGCGGTTTTTATGCATCACATATTCATTTGGTACTAACCATTTTATTTGTAGAGCTCGATTTTCTTAGTTTCCTTTTGATACTAACCATTTCTAACTGCTACTGAGTGATGCTGGCTTTGATTTGCTTTACTTCATATCTTGATGTGGTTTCTCTAACTGTTAAATTTCTGTATCTTGATGTGGTTCCTGAATTTGATGTTGTTGTTTTTGTAGCTTTCTGTTTGCTTGGCCTATCACTCTGCTTTTTTTTTTTTTTTTTTTTTTTTTTTTTTTTTTGGTTTTTTTTTTGCNGTTCGTCTCTCTGGGTGTTTTGAGATTTGCTCAGTGCAGAAAAGAAGAACATCATCAATGGGTTTTTGCAGTTGGTAGCTCTGGGAATCTGTTTTTAAGCATCTTATAATGAAGATGGATTGAAGGATGGGTTGCTGAAGGCTCGCCTCTGCTACAACTTTCTATGTTCTTGAAGGAAGAGGGAGAGAGGTCCTTTACACTATGTTTTGTTCACTTTCAGTTTCAGCTAGAGAATGTACAAGAAAGGGAAAGAAAACAAGGTTGTAATGTTTTCATGTGTTTGGTTTTATATAAAATGAAATAAAAGGAAATATAAAGAAAAGGGAGATGACATTTTGGTGACTTTTGTCTTGATTTAGCTAACTTCCTTTCGAAATCTCCTCCATTTTATTGAAATAGTTTTTATAGAAAATACAGAGTTATTTACCCTGATTTTGTTTCCAATCTCATTCTTATTTTCATATCAAATAATGAATAGATGATTTAACTATTTCAATCATTATTCCCGTTCTTCATTGGTTAACCAAATATAGTGATAGTGTTGTATAATGAAAGGAAAAGAAACATAGTGTTAGGAGGAAAGAGAGGTTGATGGTCGCGTATCAAATCTAAGAGGGTATCCCTTTAGAGTTTGTCCATGTGATGAATAAAGATGATAAAACAAAGAACAATGCTCGGGTCACTCTTGGGTACCTCAATGTCACCTCACCCACCCATCTTTTCAAATTATGATTTCGTAATGTCGGCACACCCATCTTTTGGAACAGTTTAAGTTTTAGATAAAATATTAAAGATTATTTTTACAAAAAACTAAATTAATGAGAAATCGTTTGGTTATATAACTGTTGTCAATTAAATAGAAAAAATTAACGGTTGGGTAAAAAAATTACTTTTTAATTGAAAATTATTTATTTTTTTTATTTAATTGACAACAATTATATAATTAAACGATTTTCGATTGATTTGATTTTTTACAGAGATGATATTTAATATGTTATCTAAAAATTAAACTGTTCTAATTATGCGCCAACATTACCGAAATCATAATTTGAGGGGGGTGGGGTGAGCTTGAGGTACCCCAAGGAGTGACCAAAGTATTGTTCTAAAATAAATGATAGGATATGAGCTCGATCATGAGAAAAATAAATAATGAATAGGATATAAGCTAGATCTCATCAAGTATATTGTTAAAAATCTAAAACGTAACCGAATAATATTTTTAGGGAAAATTTAAAATTTGTATTTTAAAGTATTATGTAACAGATGAAGATCGAGAACATATCATTAACAGTGTTTTCAAAGGCGAGCTTCAGGCGCGCCTCAAGGTGCGAGTCATGGCGAGGCGGCGGCCGATTGCTCACGACATCGCCGGACTGTGAAAAACGACTCAAAGGCTACGGCAAGGCGTTGAAGGCGTACGCCTCGCAACCAACTCTGCGGGATTTTTTTTTTTCAAAAACTCAGTCCCAAAACAACCTCGTTTTGGGCTGAGAGTTTAATAAACTCCTTCAATTATGTTCTAGGTTTTTTTCACCTCTGTTTTGGAGAAGATCGGTTGGAGAAGAACCCACTCTTCCAACCGAGTAAGATCGTGCTGGACTGCTGGGTTGGGGTAGGGGTGGGGGTGGGGG
>QANW01006396.1:429680-506555 GCA_003254865.1 Dryas drummondii
GTTGGGTTGGGGACCTTAGGGTGGGGGATGCTCAGGGTGGGGGGGAAGGGAGGTAGAAGAATTTTTATTTATTTTTTAATTCAAAAACATTTTAAAATATTAATTTTTTTACATGTGCTGAAAAGACAACAATACCCTTGCTTATATATATATTTGGGTCTTATGTTCTATATATATATTTCTAATTTTTTTATTATAAAAAATATATATCAAAAAGCTTACGCCTCGCCTTTTACGATTAAAACGCCTCGCGTCATGTTTTTGCGTCTGAAAATATTGATCATTAAACAAAAGATGTATAAGCATACACATTCACTAGCACTAGTGGTCATATAATTGTTTATAATAACACCAACAAACAAAAGTCTAGTTTCAAGAATAAGGGGTCTTTTTTTTTTTTTTTTTTTTTTTTTTTTTTTTTTTTTGGTAATCGAATGATAAAGAAAACTAAAAGGAGTTACAATCATTGCAGCAGACATATAGGAATTTTCTCTACCCAACAAGTACGATCTCCACAATATAAAATAAAGTAAAACGAGTGAAAGCATGAGTGGCACCATTATAATTCTAGACACATTCTCACAATTCTGTTTGTGTTTTCTCTTTAGCGGCTAGGTTTTTTCCATGTCACAGACTCACAGGGGTCAAAATCTTTTGAAGCTCCACTTTGTTATTCACCCTTCAATTTTTTCAGCTCAATATTTATTTTATTGACAATGAGGGGTCTTGGATTTGAATGGCTTATGGGTGTTGTCCTCATTTCTTACAGTATGATGCCACAAACAACATTTTCCCTCCAAATTTTGATGAACCAAAAAGCTTAAAATGTGAGCTACTTGCTTCTTCTTTTTTTTGGGTGAGAGATACTTGCTTCTTTGCCAACTCCGAAGTGTTCTCCACATGAGCAGAGTCTTTTTCAAATCAGTCACAGACCCTCCTCCATATCTTCTCCTACTACAAAGATGCTCAAGCATCAACGAACTAAAGCAAATCCATGCCCATACAGTCACCACCGGTCTTGCTCGTTTTACCTACATCACCAGCAAGCTCTTAGCCTTCTCTGCACTATCAGAACACGGTGATTTGCGCCTCGCAGAGACTCTGTTTAGTCAAACTCAGAGACCCAGTGTCTTTGATTGCAATTCCATGATAATGGGGTTCTTGAAAAACTCGGAATCTGAAAAGGGTCTCTCTGTTTACACCAAAATGAGGAGGATGGGGATTGACCCAAATGCTCGTACTTTCACAGTTTTAGCTAAAGCTTGTGTTGGTGAATCTTTGCTTGGTCAGCTACATGGTCAAATAATGAAGTTTGGGCATGGCTGTGATGTTTTTGTTACTAGCTCAGTTATTAGCGTGTACTCTAAATGTGAAGCTATGGAATTTGCTCGTAGAGTGTTTGAGGAAAGTTTGGATACGAATGTGGTTTGCTGGACTAGTCTTATTAGTGGGTATTGTAGTAATTGGTTGGTTCATGAAGCCCGTGAGCTGTTTGATGCAATGCCGGAAAGAAATGATGTTTCTTACAGTGCAATGGTTTCTGGGTATGTTAGGAATGCTTGTTTCAATGAAGCAATTGACTTGTTTCGTGAATTGAAGAGTCGTACAAATGTGAGGCTCAAAGAGTCTCTTTTGGTTAGTGTTCTTAATGCTTGTGCGTCTGTGGGCGCATTCGAAGAAGGGAAGTGGATTCAGTTGTATTTGGATGAAAATGGTTTTGAGCATGGACTTGAGCTTGGTACTGCAGGAATAGATTTTTATGCAAAATGTGGATTCATTAAAGATGCACAAGAAATGTTTAGCAGGATGCCACATAAAGATGTAACTACTTGGAGTGCTATGATCATGGGACTTGCTATTAATGGTGAGAGTGAAAAGGGGCTTGAGCTTTTTTCAGAAATGGAAAAGAAGGGACCTAAACCTAATGCTGTGACATTTGTTGGAGTTCTCACTGCATGTAATCACAAGACTCTGGTAAATGAAGCATGGCGGTTAATGGGACGTATGAGTAAAGTTTATGGCATTGCTCCGGAGATTGAGCACTATGGCTGCATGATTGATCTCTTAGCCCATGCTGGACGAATGAAAGAGGCAGAGATACTAATAAGAAGTATGGCAATGGAACCGGATGGAGCTATATGGGGGTCTTTGCTTAATGGGTGTCTGATACATGGCCATGTTGAGTTAGGGGATAGGGTGGGGAAGCTTCTTATTCAATTAGAGCCTCAACATAGTGGAAGGTATGTTCTTCTAGCCAACATGTATGCCAAATTGGGCAATTGGGAATATGTGATGAGGCTAAGGAAAATGATGAAGGGTAGAGAAGTAGTTACAATATCTGCTTGGAGTTTCATTGAGGTTGATGGTGTTGTCCATAAATTTGTAGCCAACGATAAGTCTCATTCTCATTCGAGAAAGATATACAGAACTTTAAATCAACTCGGAAGGGAACTTGAAAGTTTTGCCTTTGCTAGTGATGCATCGTTACTTTAAAAAATCTTTATTGTGGAATTGGAAAGAGTAATCCACAGGCAAGTTTGTCCTGTCTGTCCCAAGATGAATCCAGCTACATATGATTACATTTTACTTTATAGAGTAGCTGAGCTGAGCTTAGCCAAAGAGAACTGAAGCATGCGTGTGATGATGCTGTTGTATTTAACTCAAATGCCTGCCTCCTTTGGTGTGTCCATAAGTATGCTATGGAATTGAGAATCTTCTTCCTGCTGCTTTTGTTCGCCAAGACCTTCGGCTACGCAATGACCGGACACAGTCATTGTCATGGGACTCTGCTACGCATTGACCTGCAATATCACCCTTTGAACGATTCAAAGTCGCTTATTGAGGCATGGGGCTTTTGGCTCCAGTGGTAGAGTTTCTTTACCCCAACACTCATGGTAAGGGTTCAAATCTTGTCCTCTCCCTCCCTTGAATTAAAAAAAATCTCTCACTGAGACAGATTAATATTTTTATGATTGTTCATATAATTTTTAGATTATAGAGAGAAATTTCCCATGGGGAATTCTCTTGTAACTTCAATACCTCATTGAGAAGTGCTGGGGTAGGATAGTGTCCTCAGTCATTGAGGATTCTGTTGTATCCAATCCCCTGATTCTTAAGGGTCAAAAGATGCTTGGTTGATGGTTCTTATTTGTAAGATTTTAATAATTCTCATATTCTTCATGGAATCATTATGCTTGTCTATTTTGGTTCATTTGTTTATTGAACGGCTCAACTTGGTATCTTGCCTTAGCAAAAAAAAAAAAGAACAACTTGGGAAAGACCGCAACAATAAATTATTTCTATCCATGTGTAAAGAAGGTTGTTGAAATACCCATGTCCACATCCCAGCATTTTTTTTTAACTTTTTCTAAGATCCATGAAAAGCCAATGGCAGAGATGAGTCATATCTTCTTTATATTTAATTGAAACGGTTACTATGATGTCTGCAAAACTGGCTAGCAGAGACTCTCTAGTGGCACCATGAAGTTGGTGTGGCCCAATCGTTCCTTGGCATGCCAAGTGGACTATGACTGGTAGTGAGGATGGCAAAAGCAGAAGAGTTGATAAGATCAAAGGTCAAGTGCCTTATAAATCTCTCCACCACCTTGTACCCACCTACCTCAATACCATTCACTCTTGCAACCAATTCCACCACCTCTAGAAATAAAACTTTCACTTTGTGTTTGTGCACTGACACACTGTGCTTTTTTTTTTTGTTAAGCATCAAGTTTGGAGATGTCTGCTGCAATCTTTAATGCTCAAGTTGCTGCATCTGGCTATGTTGGCTTGACAACCAACCCTTCAAAAAATTTCCCAGTTAAAGATTCTATTGGGTGGACCAAGAAAACTGTCTCCAATGGTTCAAGAACTCACTGCATGAAGGTAATGTGATCTAACTAGTTAATTCCCAAGTTCCCAAAATCTCATCCATGGTTTGTTTCTCAATTTTTGCACTCTGTTCTGAATTTTACAGACATGGAATCCAATCAACAACAAGAAGTTCGAGACCCTCTCCTACCTCCCACCACTCTCTGATGATTCAATTGCAAAGGAGATTGACTACATGCTCAAGAAGGGATGGATCCCTTGCCTTGAATTCGATGAGGTAAGTTGATCTCAGAATTTTAGCTCTATATTTCTAAAAGAAATCAGATTTCAACTTCTCTAACACATAGTTATACTAGCAAGGATACCTTTCTGGTGAGGATCTTGCGCTTGGAATACCATCTACCCAAAAATTGTGAAATATGATTGAAGTAGAATCATCGGCTTATGTTTTCTGTGGCCCTGTGCTGATATTGTGTTTGTGTCCAAAACTCTATCGGAGCTTTTGAGGGTTAATCTTGTGGTTTAGGATTAAGCGTTTGAGGTTTGTAGTGGAAAGATAATTAAAAAAAATGCTTGTAACGACGTAGTTTTAGATATAAACACAATATCAGCACATAAAATATAAGCAGAGAATCTGAAGCTGTAAAATTTTTGGGGGTTGATTTTGTATCATTGATATTTGATTGCTACATTTATGGAAGGTGGGGTATGTTCAAAGGGAGAATAGCAGGATGCCAGGGTACTATGATGGGAGATACTGGACACTGTGGAAGCTGCCCATGTTTGGTTGCACTGACCCTTCTCGGGTGCTCAATGAAATGCAGGAGTGCAAAAAAGCATACCCAAATGCTTATATACGATGTGTGGCATTCGACAACATCAACCAGGGTCAGTGCATGGCCTTCATCATTCAGAAGCCAACTGCCGCCACTGCCACTACCACCGACGCTTAAGAAGGCGAGATATAGTTTTCCCGGTTCCTCTATAGAGCTGCTTTCCAGGAACTCAGTTTTTCATTTTCACATTGTCCCTTTTTTTGTTCTTTAAATTCTGTGGTATGCATGCATATATGGAGGTTGTAGTTTATACTTCCCTGTTTTGGGAAGATACTAAGAAACTTTAATTTACAATAAATGCCTTTTAATCTGTGTGAGATATCCTTCAGCCCATGGTTTTTAGCTTCTTTAATGTTGGTGGTTGGAAAAGTCTAATCCCATGAATTTGAGGTTGGCGAGTGGTGGCCCCATTTGGATTGGATTTTTCCTTTTCGAAATCTAAGCTGCCTTCTTAGCCAAAAAAAGAAAGAAAGCTAAGCAGCCTAAGCAACTTAAAAAAATAAAATTATTATATAGGTCAATTATACGCATCTTGCTCACTTGAGCAATAAGATTTGAGCATCACAATGAGCTCACATTCAGTGATAGGATTTGAGCATCACCAAGTGCTCAAATTGTTCCAGCGGTGGGATTGAATTTAATGGGTAGAGATCTTTTGTCCCAATTTTTTTGTCTTTCCATGTCCCTTCTCACAGATTTTGATGGCATTTTCTTCATTCTTGTTTTATTTAAAAAAATAATAATAATTTTTTTCAAAATATGTGAGAGCCTGAGAGGGTATTGGAGACAGGGATCTCTACCCGAATTTAATTCATGAAATTAATAACTCATTTTAGCGGTGGGATTGAATTTAACTGCTAATATTAATAACTCATTTTAAATTGTTAGATTTGATCTAATAGTTCCATAATATTATTTTGGTAAATAACAAAACCCTAGCTGTCCCCAAACGCTTTCTTTTCTCTCCTCAACTATATCTCTTTTAACCAAGTATTTCCAGAGGTAGGGGCGGTGGCTTTTGTGTTCCTCAAGGGATACTCTTATCCCTCTTTATGAGAGCTTTTTCATTTCTTCATGTGAGAGTTTTTTCTTGTCAATAAAGGAAAGCTTTTTCGATCACTTTGGTTTGGTCTGTCTGTGGCGTTGTGCGTGATTTGCGTGTTGTGCAGCGTCAGATCTTGCTCTCTAAAGATCTTTCTTCCAGTTTGTCTTTGGTTGTTGTCACGAGGTGTAGGGATATCACTATGCTCACCAGTACTAGTATTGCCAGTTACTACTGTCAAATCTATCACCTTAATCTACTATTAGACTTGATTTAGAGATGTTGGTTGGATTGTGAAACTAAGCGCGACTAGTTCGTTAATTTCTACGGTGCCTTGGTGACTCTGTTTGGCGGCTGTAGTGTTTGCTCGATGCCGACGTTATGAGATTTGACTCTTATTTCGTTGTAAGTGTTTAGCTTGTTGGCCCTATTGTTGTAGGGCTTTTTGTCATATCTTTATATTTTATGTGTCTTTTTTGCTGTTTTAATGCAATGTTAATGCTTTATAAAAAAAAAATATATATATATATATATATCTAATAGTTCCATACGTTCAAAACGGAGCCGCAAAAAGAAAAGATGCCCTCTATAGGGTGAAACTAGTTGTCTTTCACCCACACACGGGAGCACAAATAGGGCTACAGCTATTACCTCTTGTTTATAATATGTACATGGATCATATTATGATGTGGTGGGTTCTATTATTCTATATGCATTATCCCTTACTTGTCCCCTCATATTAGCCAATGTCTTATAAAAATTTTGAATAATTGCCCTAGAACCTGTCATGATTCCTCTCAATAGTGTATTAAATTATTGATTCACTTTTAATCTTTCCATTAAAGTTGTACTAGTAGTCTTGTTTTATGTGGGTGAGTGTTACCACAGCACTAATGGTTTGTGATGTCACGTTTCAGTTTGATGGGCACATTTCAGACAATTAGTTTACTTACCACCATTAAAATCTTATAAACTAGACTCATCTTTCTTATATATGCTTACTTTTCTCATGTTTATTTATACTTCTTTCTCATGTTTATAACAATATTTAAGAGCATTTAGCCTACCCTTATACATGAGATCCAAGGTTCAAATCTCCTCACCTCAATATTGTTCGATTAAAAAAAAAAAAAAAGATATATCTCAACCTTGTTATCTTCTTTTTGTCTTTTCTTTTTTCTCCTAATTGTTTTCTTTGAGTCATGGGGTATGCCCATGGTCCCAATGAGCTTACTTACGGTAGTCATAACAATAATAAGCTTATATTGATTAGAACTTGGAAGCATAAAAAATTACCCAATACAATGTGTTTCAAATGAATTGAAAGTGATTAACTATAATGTAAATCTTACAAATTTGAAATAACTAGATTCAATGAATCATTTAAAATGCTTGTATTTCTTCTATTACTCCTCACACAAAAATAACTTTTATGCACTGTTAACATCATGTTCAAGCAATTTGATCATAAACATTGTTAAAACCCTTACATTTGGAATCTTACACTCCAACTGGTTCTTACTTGTGGATATGCCCTTAACCCAACCCTTTTGCCTTGCTCTATTGGTTTACTTTTTCTAATCGAGGGGGAAGGGCCTCAATGTATAGCTGTATACACACTCAATCCCTCTCATCTTATCATGCTAAAGCCCCGCTAAATGAAAGTTTTAGTCCAATTATAAGAAACTACATAGCAGGGAACCAAAATAAAATAGATCAAGTGAACTTTTCAAATAGAGAGGCTGTTTTGCACCCTCTAGTTCATAGGATAGAATGTCAAAAACCTCAATCGAACTGCAAGAATAATCCAGGAAGTAGTGATTAATAAGTTCCCGCTGATGGTCTTCCTAAGAACTTTCTTAGAATATGACAGAACTCACCTTCTGCAATCAAGGAGAATCTGTTACATTGCACTACATCAGGCTATAGCCTCCAATTGCACAACTTATTTTTAACACAGTGCTGGTAAATAGAGGAAAACTGACTTCATTATTCCACCAAATACATAACCCTATGATTTCTACTGGTCAAAACCCTAACCAGTCACCACCAAATTACCATAACCACCTTCATTCATTTAAGCTCAATCTTATGATTCAACTTAATCCTGTTCCAACCTCAAGTAAATGCCAAAGTGTGGCTGAACCATACCCTACCAATACCATATGCTTCAGACAAAAAAAAAGAGTGTAAGATCTATGCATTGCAAATCATCAATTGGGTTCAGATTATGAATTGAGAAGCAAAGCAAAAACTATCACAACTGATCCGCCTAAGTGACTAATTCGTTCATAAACCCCACACAACAATCACAT
This sequence comes from Dryas drummondii, assembly GCA_003254865.1. Classification (NCBI taxonomy): domain Eukaryota; kingdom Viridiplantae; phylum Streptophyta; class Magnoliopsida; order Rosales; family Rosaceae; genus Dryas; species Dryas drummondii. Next base: position 437,702 of record QANW01006396.1, read on the forward strand.
GAATCTCATGGGAATCATAAGATGAACAATACAATGAACTCAGGAAAGTCTTACATGGTCTAATTAATTTGGATCCTACTTATAGCTTTCAAGTATCCAAGTCTTCACATGGGTTCAACTCATGCTAGGAAATCCTCATCTGCATGCAAAAGAAACTGATAAGTAAGAAATATCAAACTAATATACCAGTGATGTACAAATCTAAATGGTTATGTCTCAAAGGCAAGGAAAAAAGAACACAACTGAAACCCAAAAACGTGTTATTCCCTAATTAGGCACTATTAAATAAACATTATCAGACCAGCAAACAGAGCAAACCAGCTTCACTACCAGGTGACATTAATTTCTTTATGCCCTTAATTACCTTGTATCCTTTTCTGGTGTACTTAGATAATGTTATTCTTGCAAATTTTCTAATAAAACTTGTTTATTCATCAAAGGTTTCCAGGCGATAACAATGAAAAGAACTGGCATATGTTTTGTGATGAATCAGAAACTCAATGGTAAAAATTATAATTTTTAATACTGTTATGCTATTCTTGTCCTACCTAAATAAAATACTGCACTTCAGATAAAAATAAATAAATAAAGTACTGCACTCACTTGTGCTATGTTGTGACCCAAAACATTCTGAAATTTCCAATTGAATAACTCCCTAATCTTTAAATTCCTACCATAGTGACATTCAACCACATGACCTTAGAGGTACCTCTAACTAGAAACACATATCCATTGCACTTCCACAGAAGACGTGGGAAACACAATTGACCCCTGAACAAAAGATATAGGAAAACACAAAAGACTAATTTCCATCAAGCAGAACTATTCATATTCATTCATTGAATTTTTCTACAGTACTCTAGGTCATGGGCTCCCAAAACCATAAGTTGCCTCATGAACTAGACAAGGGCATATCCGTGGTAACAATCTTGCCTTCTTCCATCCGCTATTCATCCATCCTAAAATAATTCCAAAATTTTATTCAAGAGTGAAAACAACCATAGTTGAAACATATATGACCAATAATTTCTTGGGGGAAGGGGGAAGGGGGTTCAAACATTAGAAGACCTCACACCCAACAAACTTCACCAATAGAAGGTCTAACTCCATACCTCCATTAAAAAGAGTGTTACCTGAAGATTTTAAGATTTGTTACCAATAAGCAAATGTGAAACCAGTAAGTGACCCGTTCTGCCTAATCCAGCTTACAAAGATCCTGTCTGGTAAAAAAAAAAAAAAAAAAAAAGAAACTTATAATGCTCATGGTCATTTCAAACGATAAATAGCTAAGATAAAACCTAGGACCGCCTAAAAAATAAAAAAATACATTTTGTAGAATCCCAACCTCCAAACCCATTATCTCCTGTCTAAAGCCCCATACAGTTCGAACAAAAAAAAAAAATTAAAATATAAAGAAAACACCAACAGATCATCTGCACATCATTCACAGCACAAAACTATGTTTAAATGATGTAGAGAAGATCGGTTTAATTTCTTAAAATAAATTTAACCAAGTAATATACCATTTTGCTAAACACATTGCAGACTCCATATCTTTCCATTGCATAACCACAACAATTTGAGGAATGGCTTGAAAGTCTTTGATAGATTGAATGGATAAACTCCCAATCACCCATATAGAAAAACTTATAATAAAATCACATATCCAAGCATCTTGGCCCTAACCAAGAGGCAAGAAAAGCTTGACAAAGAGAAAACACATCTCCTTCATGACAGCATACTTAAGATTTGCTTCAGTTGGGAGGAAAAAAAATCTTAAACTCAAAGGACCAAAGGATGATGATGATGAAAGCACTTAAAAAAATTCACACAAGACAATGAGGCAAAAACATTCAAACACATCAAATTGTACTTTTGAGTTTTGAGTGCATTGATTCAGTTTCAGATATTGACTCTAACATGGTGCAGGGTTTATAAGAAGGAATTGAAATAAAGGAGACAGTTAGAGAAACAAATGATTCCTATATAAAAGTAAAATAAGCATTTACAGTAATAGAAAAATTGAAGATGACTTGCTTAAAAAATGCCATGCAAAGTAACAGACCAAAAGCTTGTCATCACATTTAGGTAGGTACTGAAAATGAAAAAATTAAAAGGAAAATGATAAAAATGATAAGAGAAACATATCTGTCAGAATTAAGGCCATTTAGGCAAATGGCTTCATGAATAATGTTGCATTAAGAAAATCAAGCTTCTTGCTCTTTCTCTAGTTCAACTCCGGTAGTAAATCTTAATTCTATTCATATACTCTATGTCTCCAAATATTTTAGATTAGAAAATAATAAGTAATACCCACAATGACAATGTAATACCTACCAAAATTCAATTAGAAACTAGTACTACCGAGCAAATTACTAGCTGCCTGAGTTCAGCCCACAATGTGATAACTCCAACACATTCCTCAAGCAGATAGAATGGTCATCCTCCTCGATACTAGGAACATGACTAATCTACCCTAGAAGGCTAGAACCTATTAAACTGGGAATTCATCCCCGCAATAATATCCAGGGGGAACAGAACACAATAAGAGGGAAATGTACAAAAATTTGGGTCAATTGCACCATATTAAAAAAAAAAAAAAAACTTGAAAGTGCAAGCTCTTCAAGTCCAGGCATTGGTGCAAAACCCAAAATACTTTATTCTAACCGCCACGAAAAAGAACAAAAGAAAGGCATAGTTCTACCACCCACGAGTTGTACATAAAAATCCAATAATTAACTTATCATAAACTAAAACCTTACTACGCTCAACAATATCCAACTTATCCAGTAAACTTAAGCAGCAAAATAAGCACATTCCTAAACCATAAGCCAAACAGCAAATAAGCACATTCACCCTTACCAGTAGTCTAGCGATTCCGCTCGGCAGGCAACGGCCGATTAAATCCACCGCGGCGGTTCATGTACTGTCTCGGCTGCCTCTTCGTGACCGCCCGAACACCGCTGACGTCGGCTCCAGGCACCGGCTTCCCTTTCGTCGAATCAAACCCTATCGGAATCCCCAATTTCTTCATCATCTCAATCTCGTCCTCGTCCGCACCTCCCCCCTCTCCGCCGCTATTGCTGCTCTGCTTCTGCTGCTGCTCCTTCGCGATGCCCTCAACGAAGTCCGCCACCACCTTCTGCCGCTCCTTCTCGTCCTCGACGGTGGGCTCGCGCCGCTGCCGCTTGCTCCGCGGCTCCGGGGAGGGGCTGCGGTGGTGGTGGCGGCGCCGGTGGGCCCGGTCTTCGGGAGTGCGAGAACGGGAGTGGGGGGAGCGTGAGCGGTACCGGTCCGGCGTGCGGGAGCGGGTGTGGCGCGGTGGTCTGGTGCGCTCGGGTGTACGCGACCTCTTGCTGCGGACGCGGTCGCGGTCGCGGTCACGGTCATGGTCGTCTCTGTCTCGGCGGCGGTCTCTGTCCCGGTCTCTGTCTCGGATTCGGTCCCTCTCTCGGTCTCGGTCGCCCATAGTCTGCGAGAGTAAATGGGGAGGTCATGAGTTTAGAGGGAGAGGATGGTTTTATGAAGCAAAAGTGATTCCAAGTACGAGTTCGAGTTCGAGTTCGACACTCAGTAATGGTTTCGGGACCATTACATTATTTCATGAGATGTATGAAGTGGGCCAAAAGTTATCAAACTTACAATTGACACTGAAGGATTTGAGTGGCCCATTAAGGCCCATTAGAACCCAAACCCAAATTTTAAAATGGAAAAGGGCTTCTTTTGATTTAATTTTGGGCCCAGACTATTCCAACCACCTTAAATTTCTTATTTGACCACCTTATTTTTAAATTTTAATTTTACTCTTAAAATAAAAAATTTCAATTTTATTCGTTAGGTCGTTTAACACTTGTTTGTCGAAATGTTTGTGGTTATTCGGCACCTAACTGCCGAACATTGGCGTAGTTTTCTATAAGTAACCACCGAATAGAAATGAAAAAGGCATTCGACAATATTTTGTAGAACATTGTCATTATATTTTGCTGTAGTTGCCGAACTTTTTAGTATATTTCAGTGTAATACTGTCGAATGAGTTTAGGTGATTCCATAATTTTTTGCAAGAAAGGGTAAAATAAGAAAATTTGTCCAGCCTCTCTGGATGGCGACACCAGCGACCTCTCGATGTGAAGAAGACAACCCCCGACATAAAAAAGGAGACCTCCAGCCCTTCAGGTGTTTGATGAAAGTGCTCACTGAGAAAGTGAGAAAAAAATAGGGGGCTGGGTTGCGTGCTGCTCACTGAGTCACTTGGCTTTTTTTATTTTTTTTTATTTATACGTTCCTACTCAAAACAACGTCATTTTGAGCTAGGAACTTAAAAAAAAAAAAAAAAAAAGACTCTTGCTGACCCGTGTGTGTGGCTGTGTGCTCTTTAGCCCCTTCCTCACTCATTAGTCATTCCCTTCACTCATTTCCCCAAACAGCAAAACCCACACACAGAGCCCAACCCACTAAGGCTAGTACTCAACCAGTCGTCGCCCCTACTACAATGCTTCCCAATGTCGCCCACCGTCTCCCCTGATGGTATAATGTACACTATGACCCCCCCGAATCAAATTCCTAGATCCGTCACTGACAAAGGCTACTTCCAATTTATAGGACATGTAAATTGTTATTATTATTATTATTATTATTATTTTTCGTATATATTATACGAGATTTATTTATTTATTTTTTTGTTTTTCTGGGTTGACGATGCCTAATTATAATATATATATATATATGAAATAGGAGTGAAGGGATCCTTAGAATAGTTTTAAGACGTTAACCAACTAACTTGTGAGGTTTGAGGCCTAACAATCTCTTCTCCTTGATGAGTCTGTACTATGGAGGGAGGAGTATCCCTCTTGGTTGTGTGCTGCCTTACTTGATGAAGGCACCGTTATTGGCCATGAGCCTTGAATGAAGTTATTTACTTCCCATTAAAAAAAATGAAAATTGTATTATTTTAATTATTATTTTTAACAAGCTATATCGTATATACACCGCATCATTAATTACTATACGGTATAACATAATGTGAGAATGTCAAGTAAAATGATAAAGAAAAATAGTTGAATTAAACAGCATGCACATTGTTCTTCCAACTGAAAGAGTTTTCACAATCTGACAAAAAAAAAAAAAGAGTTTTCACCACATTAAGTCATATATAGCCCCAAAACATTGAGATGTAGTTGTATAATCTTCATACCGATGAAGGGTGATTGGTGAAACTTTTGCTATATCCAAAGAAAAATAATTTTTGAATGTCTTTGGCTTATGAGTTATGATGAAAACTTTCATGAGACAAATATAAATATTTTATACATGTATTTATCTCAATCATCATGTAACTTGCAAAATATTGACACAAAACACGTTCTCGATCATTTCAAGGAAGTTTTGTTCTTGACGTAGCCGTCCTATGGCGTGCAATCTAATCCCTATGATTATCATGAAGACAACAATCCCTTGTTAATGTAGGTCTTGGCTCTTGCATGCATGCGTACACCGAGAACTGGAAAAGCAGTTACGACTTGGACCCGACCCTCCCATCTTTCAAATACGAATAATCTTGGGGACAAGTGATTAGTCAATTTTTTGTTCGTAAAGTGGCAAGTAAGTAATACATTTTTTTTTTTGGCCAAGAAGTAAGTAATACATTAAATACACTGGTCTAGTCTATATCTTTCTTTCTTCTAAGGACAAATTTTGATAACATCGCCTAAGAAAGGTAAATTTGTACATATATATATATATACAGACTTATGTAATTGTATATTTTAATTTATTATGTTGAAATATAATCTTGTTAGAGTCCACACGAATTATTTTTTTTACAATAAAAATAAACGGTTTCATTGAAAATATTTAGTTCGTTCATTTATTTGATCAAAGTTAGATAGACAAATAATTTTTTATTTGACTAATTTTTTGCAATAATGATCTATCAATAGAGATGTAAAAAATAAACAGTTCGGATCAATATAAAACAATCTCAACAAAATCATACCTTAACATAAATAAGTTGAGATATATCAAAATTTATATATATATTTTACTGATATATATTATATATATAAATTCAGTCAATTAATTAGATTTCTTTATCTATATATTGATGTTGATGAGATTCCTTCAAAGATTCCAGTACTGCTCCCCTACAGTCTCATTTCATATGTGCTCAACCAGCTCTCCTTCCAAAATCGATATATTAATTTCAACTTTTTAAAAAAAATAATGTTTCTGTTTTTTAATCATAAATGATACAGTGATACACCCACTTTATTTACTGCAGTCCGTGAAGAACAGTAAAGCATCACTTTCTTAATTTATTGAACAAGTGGAAAAGTAATTACAACATTAATTTGATAGTTCTTGGTTGGCGGGAAAAACATCCCCATCTGAATTCTGAAAGAGAAAACTTGCAGAAGATATCTGTTTGAAAAGCTGTTTGTTTTTTTTGACCCAAGCTAGAAGTGAAGAGGAACTATTCTCTGTGCAGAGTACTATACTGCAATGCAAGCTTTTCTTTCCCACCCTTAATTTGCCTCCATTTTTGGTTGAGGTTTGTGGATATACAGTCAAACATAGATATTGGGTAACTAGGTAGTCCTCACCCCACCTATGATTTCCTTTGGACTTTGGGTAAAAGTTAAAACTAGAGTTTCGCAACAAATTTAATTTTGACCAGATTAACAATTTGTCAGGACTCAGGACTCATGGCAAAGATTCTTGAAAGCAATTCCAGATGGTAAGAGATGAATATCCAAGATTAAATAGGTCCAAAATTAGTCAAGATTGATTCCTAATTTGACTATGTTCCTTACCCTAAGATGACATTTAATGGAACCATAATTGATCAAAATGCCCCTATTCAATCTTTGTGCAATATGACAAAACTAAGGCTACCTAGCTAATACTAAGAACCCCCTAATAAGCAATTTGGTGCTAAACAATATTGTGGATGCAAACTCGAAATGTATTGGACTTGTTTGTAACTGCTAGACGCCAATATGGTAGATGCAAACTTGAAATGTGTTGGACTTGTTTTTCTCTTTTTTCTCTTTACAAGCTGCTGGACAATGGTTTAAGACAGAGTGGTAAGCTGGTAGGGTAGGGGAAGATTACAACTTCAATCTTTTGTACTTGATATATTGGACGTAGGTGGAGCTGTCTACAAAGTTTAAAAGGCCAAGTAATATAAAGTTTAATTATTAAGAGGCTGGTGACATGGGGTGGTTGGTCACAGTTTTGCAAAACTTTTGTACATAAAAATCACATGTATAAACAGTATCATGTTGAAATCCATTCATGTCCAGTCACTGGTCAATTACCTACCATTGATTTGATAAGACAACTTGAATTATAAAGAAGATGGTTAACAGTAATTAATTACTATAAAATGAGCTTTATCAAATTTTCCCCTGTTAGAAGTTGATCTAGCTAAATGAATTTCCTAAGGGGAAAATTGCGCAAATTTGTCGGTGAAATCGTAGTTTCTTTGATATGGCTTGAAAGGGTTTTTGTCTTTTAACCTCATATTTCAATTTCAAAATTGAAATCCTTCAAACTTTCAAAGAAAAAACAATTTGGTTTGGTCCGCAAATTTTATTGATTTTAGCTATCCCAAATTTTATCTTGTAATTTGACTAATTTGTATCTCTCTTATACTTTTTTATTTATTTAGGATAAGAGAATTTAAACTTATGACTTATCTAATATCGTAAAGAAAAATATTCCAAAAAAAATAAAAAAATAGCACTAGATCAAAAATACCTCCTCACACTTTTTGAACACACATTTTGCAGGATTGAAAATTTAATTACCATTAGCTGCTGCTTTCTACATTCAACTTTCATATTCGAAATAAGCTAACCAACAATCATCTTCCAAGACTTCCCTTCAAATGGGAGTCATACCAACGTGTGGAATCTTCGCATTTACTCTTTTTAGTTTCTATGGCAATACACATTTTTGAGGATCGATCTGCCAACATATAGTTTATTTGATGGTTTTGCCATTTAATTAATGCATTCTGATTTATAAAGGTATTTTGAATTTACTCGTAACTCGTAAGCCCTTCAACCATAAACAATACTAATATGTATGAATTTACCTAGATGTATGCATTTTGGTGTGTTATAACAATAAATGACACTACTGATTATTTATTAATAGCACTTAAATTATTACTTCCTCGCAGCTTTTTTTCCAAGCATGGTGATGTCTTCAGTATTCTCAATTCTGCATGGGTTATTGTTGTCACAAGACCTTAAAATATTGCTTTGTGATGCTACGCATGCAAAGCCGCTTCAATGTTTGTCTTGAAAACAACATTTAATTACAAAAGATATCATATGTTATTTGGCAATCTTGTCAATATAATATCCAAAATTGAGCTCAAAAGGTGTATGTGAAAAGACGATAAACCTCATGAAATGTAAGTGTAATTAACTCTTAATCTATTAAACCATCAACAAATCCCATATTTACTTTTTGCATTAGTACACAACATTTAGGTTACCATGATTTTCAAAGCTCCAATGGACTCAATATTTATATTAAAGTTATTTTTTCTTTCATTGTACCCAAAAGGAAATAAAAGGTCTTTATGATATGGAAATTAATGCTTTAGAACTGAATTCTTTTCCCAAACTGACTTACATAGAGTAAAACACATTACATTATGATTCATGTGTGAGAGAGTTAAGACAAAAAGTTGAGTATAAGAGTGGGGTTCTATAGTTTGACCTCATCCTAATATGCTAAAACTTGTAAATATTAGGCAATTAATTAAGAATATGATAGCTGTTGTAAACAACATATATACATTGTATGAATGTCCACAAGTAAAATACTTGGAGTAGCTTCCAAGTACTAAGGGTAGTCACCAAGTAATCTTGGTCTCCAAGTCTTAAGATCTCCACAAAACCTTGGAGTAATCTCCAAATTTATGGAGTGACCTCCAAACACCCATCATGTTCTATGTAAGAAGAAAAGACCACCTTTCATTTTAAAGAAATTTTCTTCTTCTCACTTGTCCCTCTTCGATCTCTCTTCTCACTTATCTTTCTCGTCACTTATACCTCTTATCACTTTACGGAAATACTTGATATGTGTCTTGTGGACGTAATTACTGCACATATATATCTATATAGATCAATCACTTGATAGTGACATTTACATGAAAGTTCTTAATTAATGGATTTAAACTGCCTAAAGCCTATAATTCAAATTCACGTATCTTATACTCAATAAAGCTACAACGATCCTTATATGGATTGAAGCAATCCGGAAACATGTGGTATAATTGCCTTAGTGGATACCTTCTAAAAGAATGGTATATAAATAATTCAATTTGTTCATGCGTTTTTATCAAGAGGTCAGAAAATGAATTTGTTATTTTAGCAGTATATGTAGATGACATAAATCTTGTTGGGACTCCTGAAGAGCTCTCAAAAGCTCCTAATTACTTAGTGAAAGAATTTGAAATGAAAAATCTTGGCCAAACAAATTTTTTTCTCGGCCTGCAAATCGAGCACTTACCTAGTAGAATCTTTATCCATCAATCAGCCTAACAGAAAAAGAATTGAAATGTTTTTTTATGGATAAGGCTCATCCACTTAGGGTAGCCCAATGGTTGTTCAATCACTTAATGTAATTAAATAAGGATCTCTTTCGTCCTCAATATGAAGGTGAATAACTCCTTGGCCTTGAAACACCATTTTTAAGTGCAATTGAAGCTCTTATGTATCTTGCAAATTGTACATGACCTAACATAGCTTTATGTGTCAACTTATTGGCAAGATATGGCTCTGCACCAACTCAAAGACATTGGAAAGGTATCATGCATATATTGAGATACCTTTCTTGAAGAACAAAAGACATGAGTTTATTTTACCAAAAGGGATCAAAATCAAAATTAATTGGCTATGCTGATGCTGATTATCTTTTTGACCCGTATAAAACTTGATCTCACTATAGTAACATTGCCATTTCTTGGAGATCCGTGAAGCAAACAGTTAAAGCTACTTCTTCAAATCATTATGAGATATTAACACTTTATGAAGCAAGTTGAGAATGCATATGGCCGAGATCTATGATACAATATATCTAGGAAACATGTGGATTGTCTATCATTAAAAATAGTCCAACCATATTATATGAAGACAATGTTGCTTGTATTGTACAAATTAATTAAAGGCGATAAAACTAAGCATATATTGCCTAAGTTTTTCCATACACACGAGCTTCTAGAAAAGGGAGATATAAATGTTAGGGCTATGTTTCATTACCGAAATACAGACAAATACCAATGTAGTATCGGTTTAAAATTTCAAAAAATATAGAAATAGTCGGTAATTGATACTGACACTCGGGTTTTCATATCGATGAGTTCGGTAACGATATCAGTCCACAAAGCCCAGTACTGACGGTATACTGATACCGACCGAATATTGAATAAATATAATTAAAATAATTAATTTTTATACATTTGTATACTATACCAGTATACCCTAATAAAAAATAAAAAATAGTAAAATACTACATACCTTTCTATATAATTTATAATTTTGTATAATACATTTCTAATTTTCTATAATTTATATAAAACATATATAAATTTATAAACCCTATAACTTATTAACTTATATGTTTTTTAATTTATATAATACATTTATATATAAAAACTAATTAAAAATACCTTAAACCCTAATATTATACTAAATATAAACCTTATATAGTATATGTATATCATTTCAGTATATGATATCATATACTAAATTACTAATTTCTATACCCTAATAGGCTAAATTGGCTAATAGCCTAATAATCTAATACTATAAATTTATAAATCATAGACTCATAGACTCATAGTTGGTAACTTAGTATATAGTATATGGTATAATATGGTAATATTAGTAATTTAGTATATGGTATATCATTGCATAAAAGTCTAAAAATATTACTAGTTTATATTTTATATAATTTATAGTTTTTATATTGTAAAAATATTACTAAAAGTCCAAAACTATAATTTATAGTTTATATACTAAAATTATTATAGTATAGGGTTAATTTTTAAGGTATAACTGTATAAGGTTTCAGACTTTATGTTTTAGGATATAAAGTTATGATGTAGAATATCAATTATAATTTATGGGTATAAGGTTATGGTGGGTAATACAAATTACTGATCTTTGTGGGATCCACTCTCCATTGTATTTAAATGATCGGAATTATTCATTTTTTAGGTCCCTTCTTAAAGATCATCATCACAAAAAATTAGTCAAATCGGTAATTGTTTGGTCATGTAAACAATGCAAACAAACAAATATCTTTAAATAATGTTACTTCTAATCAGATGACTAAACAGTTTCTGATTTAGATGATTTTTTGCATGAATGATCTTTGAATGATTTCCTAAAACATAGACGGTTCCGATCATTAAATTGTGAGATCGAGATAACCCCAATTTGCCCAAACCCCAATTGCCTAAAGGCCCTAAACCCTAAACTCTAAACTTTTTTTTTTCTTTCCTTCTTTTTCCTCGTGACTACTTTTTCTTCCCTCTCATTTCACTTTCTCTTTCTCTCTCCCAATTCTCTTCTATGTTCTCTCTCCTCCCTCCCGCGACACTCTCTCTCTTCAGTCCGGCATGACGCTGGCGAGTTAAGCGGCGAGACCATCACCAAACTCTCCATCCCCATGACCTTCTCTCTCCTCCCTCCTCGATCACCTATCTCGGTTGCTTGCCTTATCTTCCTCTTTCTCCTTCTGGTCTCCGCCCACCCGAAACCCCCTCTGTCTATCTCGCCACCTCCTGGTTTGCATTTCTAGGTTTTTCTGCAAGTGGGTTTGCCGAGTACCATTCTGACATTGTCCAGCTCCGACCGATGCCGAATGCATCGAATTCCAACTACCATCGTCACGATATCGGGGTCCAAAATCCTCACTCCGCTCACTCTCGGTTGAAAGTCGGTATGTGGGTTTGGGTTCGGTTACCGTTCCGAACCCACCCCTAATAAATGTCCAACATATACACTCAAGCAAAAATCTTGCAGATTTATTCACCAAAGCACTCCCAACCACAACATTCAAGAAGTTAGTACACAATATTGGGATGTGGCAACTCAAATATCTTTCGTGATTAGAGCACCTACATAAGCATTAGGGGAATCATACTATCAAAACAAAGCAATCACATTGTACTATTTTTTTTTTGTCCAGTTTTTTTCCTATTGAGTTTTTTCTAGCAAGATTTTAACGAGGTAGTGTTGCACACTCCTATAGTTATAAAGAACACATTGTACTCGATCTTTTCCCTAGCTAGTATTTTTTCCCATAGAGTTTTTTTTTTTTTGTTTTTTGTTTTTTTCTAGCAAGGGTTTATAATAATGCATATTCAATGTGAAGTAGACACCCAAGGGGAGTGTTGTAAATAACAAACATTGTGTGGATGTCCAAAAGTAAAATACTTGAAGTAGCTTCCAGGCACTAAGGGTAGTCACCAAGTAATCTTGGTCTCCAAGGCCTAAGTATGATCTCCGGCCACAACACCTTGGAGTAACCTCCAAGTTTATAGAGTGACCGCCAAACACCGATCACCTATAAATAGGTGTTCTATATTTTCAAGAAATTTTCTTCTTCTCACTTATCTTTCTCATCACTTATACCTCTTATCGCTCTATAACATCATCATTTCCACAACAATAGCATATTACATGCTCTTATAATATGACGGAAGAGCATATTACAATACTAGACATGAAAACTAATGGTTAATTATGACTCATGAGTCATGACCCTGTAGCAAGTGGACTGTCCAGAAGGAGCTGAATTTTGCAGCCATAGACACATTCCCATCTATCTTACCCCACAAGAGCGCAACCAAATTAATGACCCATTGCCGCTCCAAATTGTCTTTAGCATCATGCCAGATAGCTAAAGCTAAAGTATAAAAGTTTAATCAAAATTTGAAACCATTTTTAATTATTGGTTAACAAAATAATCAAAAATGGCCATTAGGCAAAGCTTATGCCACATTGCCATCTCCTGGTAATGTTTTCTTTAGTGTTGATCTTGTGCTACTAAACTCATAGTGGCTAGTGGCTTTATTCACGAATTGAATCAAACAAAGCCCTTTTACCTTACTGGTAGCGGTGGACTTGATTTTACCATAAATGTAAAGAATGTGAATTCCCTTATAAATGACCATAAGGCATGGATCTAGTTTTTCTACTAATTAATTATGTAAATTTTGATTTTACGCTTATATTTAAAATTACGTTGCTTTAATCTTTTATATAATGAGTATTTTTCTAGAGCAGTTAACCGCATGTTTTTTTCATGAATTCCAACTGAGTGCTCGGTAGTGTAATTTTTCTTCTTTTGTGATTGATTGGATATGACTGATCTAAAATTCTATAGTTAAAACCGAATATAAAATCTTTCACAAACCATTCTACCCCTATAGGAGTAAAACCGTCAGAAAATGGAGTAAAAAAGGAGGAGGTGGTGGCGAGCTCTTCTTGTAGCGCTCGCCTATTATAAAAATAAAAAAAAAACAACCGACACTGAATGATCAACGCCACTACCGATTTCGCAATGCTTGAATCCGGAAAAAAAAAGAAAAAAAAAATGCGGATAATCTTCTCTAGAGAATTATTTTTATATAATTATTTTTCAAATATAAATTCTAAATGCTAAATTGACCCAAAATGGTTAACTTTAAACATAAATCCTCTTCCATACGGCACAGCTTATGCAACATTGCGATCTCCTGGTCATGTTGGACAAAGCCTTTTAACCCACTTTAACAGACCTTTGTCACCCTTCTATGAGTAATGATCCGATGCATGGAGATCCACCATTGCTCCCAAGTTCCACACCCGCGCCACACACACACACACACAAACACTTCCCTTTGAACCAAATATAAGAAACAGACAACCCCATGACTCTGCCTCTTAAATTGAGAGAGAGAGAGAGAGAGAGAGAGAGAGAGAGAGACAGACAAAGAGAAAGAGAAAGAAGGCTCCCTCATTTTGTTTCTGTTCCACTTGAGCTGCTGGAGATTTTTGTTTTCTGCTTTCACAACTTTGCCATTGCTCTGCATTAAACTGGGTTTTCCGGTTGAAATTTTGTTGCAATGAAATACATTAGGACAAACAGCTTGAAAAGGCTATTCTCACTCAAACGCAAAAGCTTAGAAGAAGCTGCAAACCCAAATACAGGCTCTAATGGCGAAGAAAACAATGAAAGCTTCAAGAATGTTGAAGCAACAGAGCCCTATCAGAGACCCATCTGGAAATGCTTCTCCTATGAAGAAATTTCTGATGCCACCAATGGCTTCAGCTCAGGTTTGCTTCACAGATGACTCTGGATGTTGTTTTTTCTGTTTTGGGTTTTCTTGGGTGATTGAAATTCATGTTTTGTGATGTGTGGTTTCAGAAAATTTGGTTGGCAAAGGAGGCTATGCAGAGGTGTACAGAGGAACTCTAAAAGATGGTGATGAAATTGCAGTGAAAAGGCTCACAAAAGCTGCCACTGATGAGAGGAAAGAGAAGGAGTTTTTGAATGAGATTGGAACCATTGGCCATGTGTGCCATCCAAATGTGTTGTCACTTGTGGGCTGTTGCATTGACAATGGACTTTACCTCATCTTCTATTTCTCCTCTAGAGGTTCTGTTGATTCTCTTCTCCATGGTAAACATACATCAATCTTGTTTTCTTATTTTTCTCACAGAAACTTATATTTGGACTAATTATTGGTTTTGTTTTTCTGGATTAATTTTTTCCCACATATTTCTTTGAAAATTCTTGTTGTAGATGAGAATTTGCCACCTATGGATTGGAAAACAAGGTATAAGATAGCTATTGGGACAGCTCGAGGCCTCCATTACTTGCACAAGGGCTGCCAGAGAAGGATAATTCATAGGGACATTAAGTCCACAAACATTCTATTGACTGCAGATTTTGAACCGCAGGTAACACATATAGAACCACAGTTTCTTGTGCCTTTTCTTGATCAAGACCAAAATGTTCATTTGAAGTGGGTTCAATGCATTGAGTTTGATGTTTATTTGTTGTTTTTGAATTGTCACAGATATCTGATTTTGGACTAGCAAAATGGCTTCCATCTCAATGGACTCATCATTCAATTGCTCCAATTGAAGGGACATTTGGGTACTCAATCTTACAAGCTTTTATAAACCAAACCAATGATTTGAATCACTGCCAAAATGATAGCTGATGTTATATATATTGTGCAGGCACTTGGCTCCAGAGTACTATATGCATGGGATTGTGGATGAGAAAACAGATGTGTTTGCTTTTGGAGTTATTTTATTAGAGCTCATCTCAGGCAGGAAACCAGTGGATGGGTCTCACCAAAGCTTACACAGCTGGGTAATGGCAACCCTGTAGAATACTTATATATGATTTAGTCTATTACAAGTTACCCATTTTCCTCCTTAGTGGGTTCCTTAACTTTCTTCTAGAGTATTGGCCTACTAAGAAGAGGTGATTAATAATTAATTGGGCTTTTATATGCAATTGATGTGGTTTTAATAAATTTTAAATCTGATTTCAACAGGCGAAACCAATATTAAACCAGGGAGAGATTGAAAAACTAGTAGATCCAAGGCTTAGAGGGGTCTATGATGTTACACAGCTGAAAAGACTTGCCTTTGCAGGAGCTCTCTGCATTCGGGCATCTCCAACATGGCGGCCTACCATGAGCGAGGTAACCATTAATATAGAGAAATGTTACACGAGCCATATTATAGATCACATCTCTAATAGAGATATGACCCACTTGTACAGAAGGTTCGCCGACTCCTCCTAGTGATGTGGTCTATAACGTAGTTAAGACAGTTTTATTGTTAATTAGAAGTACCATGCTATGCCTTAATGACATATTACATATTAATAAATCTTATCATGTATTGGCTCATTGAACATATGGCAATGTCACACAATTAATAGTAATTAAGCTCATAATCTTTCTAAATAAACTATATATAACCTGAGAGGAATATTAATTTATCATATCATTGTAGATAATTTGTGTGTCATGTTGATGAAAGGGACATTCAATGGTAAACTTTTAGTTGACCAGCCAACCGACGTAGCTGTTTGTATCAGAACCTAAAAATGTCCTAGTATACTACTGCGCAATTAATAGTTATGTTATGGTTCAAAATTGTATATGGTGGTTTGCCTGTAATGACTTTCTTCATATTTTTTCACCACTTAGGATCAGAAAGGAGAACCTTAGATTTAGTCTTTATTTTTAGGAGTTGGTGGCAGGGCATTTGGTTTTTTCACGCAATTCCTATAATCCAACAAATGGTTCCATTCCACCTAACCATATTAGACATGCTAAAACATAGAATATATATAATAGGGCACTATCATGTACGTGATTAGAAAAGATTAAGATATGATTACCAAAATGATTGTGAGAGTAGTGGGTCCTAATGTGACTCATTATTGCAAGGCTCATGTCAATTTCAGTAGTCTTTTTCCATTGCATATTGAATTATAGGAAAATGTAAATTATCTGCACATTGAAAAGCAGGACAATTTCTTCTCATTCACATACAAAAAGGGAAAGATTAAAAGAAGAGTTTATACCATCTAGATCATTAATAATTTAATACCCTATTCATAAATTAATGACCCTAGCAGTAAACCAAAGTTAATGAGGTATAACAATACCCTTTTTTGTTGATATTACAGTTACCCAATCTAATCAGTGAGCGCTTAATTTGTGGGATTAACTTAGTTTGTTATATGATTTACATATAGCAAATATTATTACTCTGAAGTGCAATAATCAAAGTAACAATCTTGGGGCACAAGGAAGAGGCTGTGCCTAGAAATCATAGAACTGTTTCATCAACTTGAATTTCACTTCTGCAATATATACGAGGAACTGACATTAATGGTAATTGTGGCACTATTTCAGGTATTGGAGGTGATGGAATTAGAAGGGGACATCGATAAAGAGAGGTGGAAGATGCCAGAGGAAGAAGAAGAGCATGATGAGTTCTGGGGTTTTGAGGATTTAGAATATGAATTTGACAGTTCCTTCTCAATTTCTCCCCATGATTCCATTTGACCAAAGGAACATGAAGTTCTTAAAGCTGGAAGGTTGGGACTTGGGAATCACTTTTGTGACTTCCAAACCTTAATTTCCACCAACCTGTACATATATATATATATATATACATTTACATATGTCATGATCATGATGTATATATAAAGCATACATCTAGAGACAGATATATATATATATATATAGCTGTTAATAGCAAGGGCCACTTCATGTGACTGTGATTTGACTCCATGGCACTACTGGACATCACTTTACACCACTTTTTCTATACCTTGCTTTTGCAAGACTGAGAAAATTGAGACTGAAAAAAGGGCTGATATGGTGGGTGTTATTTTAATTTCATGCATTAATCATTCAGTCACCATTAGTTTTGATAGTTGGTAGTTTGTTAATGTTTGCACTATAAGTAACAGATTTTTTACTGGTATTTTAATTTAGAATGTAAATTTTTGTTTAGATATATAATTAAGATTAAAAGTATGATAATACCAATAATACCAATTTCTATAAAAATAGATGACGGTTGAGCACATGGGAGACATGACATGTAAGACAAACAGTGACATTTGGCATCCATGAAGAAAAGTAAAGAAATCTCCCAAAAGAAAATTAAAGACAAGCAAATGACATACAACGACATATCATATATAGGGACACGTAGCATGCATGAAAGCAAGACTCTTCAAGGAAAGCTCATAAAATGAACACTTACCAATTTATTATAGCCCATTGGAAGGAAAAATTAATTAGTTGGGATAAGATGTACACGTGTCTTGATAGTTTCAAGTAAGACTTCACATAATTCTCAGCTGATCACTTTCCTGTTGATCTTGTACTTGTGTGTAAAACTATATTATTTCGGATTTGTATAGAATTATTTTTCTAATACAAATCATAAATAACAAAACCATAAACTCAAACATTTAACCGTTAAATCCAAAATTACATTATTTAGATATAAACAGAACATCAACACTAACAAAATTAGTGTAAAATGTTATTTTTGACTATAAATACAAACAAGGCTCTATTACATCAGGAAACATGTTGTACTTCAAGTTGATATTATAGTGGAGGCATGCTATATGAAAGAGTACAATGGTGTCAAGGTTTCAATACTAAGGCTTTTTGTTCACCTGAATTGTATATTTTAATACTATGAAAAAGTTAGAATATTAACTCTAAGACATTATATATTGTTTATCAGGTAAAACTCTATATTCTCTCATTCATGATGTGAATGCGCTACAATGTAACAATATTTGGAGCTGATCATAATCAAGATGAAGAAATGCATGGAACAAATTCCACCGTACTGGTTTTATAATTATTGAGTAATGATTACATTGAATCTAAATAGCATAACATAACAATTAATTAAACTACTTGCTGTCATTACCATGCCAGTGGGCATGTATGTTTTGAGCCCTACCAAAAGGTCTACCAGAGCTGTCATTGATAGAACCCAAGGAAGTTTTTCCCTCATAATTATGTATGCCAGCTGCTAATCTGTAAAATGATTGTGTTGGTACACTATTTTCATGCAGCTTCACTGCCAACGTTAATCATTGAATGACATTCTTAATCAATTCAAATTGATTGATGCTTGAATTTGTGAGATATCTTTTGAACTCTAAAAATTAAGCTATGAAGAAATGAATGAACAAATTAACTCCCTAATGTGTACGTATTTGAAGGCTTGTAACATAATATAAGATTTTGGCATCTCTACAAATTTCAATTGGGTTTGAATTGGATTGATATTCCAACTTTTAACATGTTACCTAAGTGAGCGTGCAATCCACAAGTTCGACCAAATTACTATACATTATCTATGGATCCAATATAGTTGATCTACATATTTGGCTTAGTATTGTCGCATTTTGAGAGGGTGTGTTGTGAATAATATACATTTCACATCGGATATAAGAAGCTTTAAACTACAATATATAATATCTTAGACTTTTCTACCCCAAACCAATTGATTGAACCCAGAAACTACTGCAGAACTATAATATCATGCTAGACAAACATTAAACTCCAAAATTTAAATTATTTTAATATTAACTAATAATGTATATTCAAGTTTCCCATGAAAGGTTTGATCATTAAAATGGTTGGAAATAATACGTACTGATGAAAATAATAGTTTTCAGTGAGAAGAGTTTCAATAGTATATGCCAATTAAATGCCTTGAATTATTATTTTTCTTTCCAATTCTGGCAAACCAGGTGGCAGGGCTATCACACCAGAAATAGAATTAAAAGTTCATATATATAACAGGTGGCCCGGAAGCAGTTAGGCTTTTGAGCATATATTAGAAATTAATGTAGAATCATTAGAGACAGATTTTATACTAGATTTATAAACCATATCCATTACACACACACACATATATATATATGCGCATAATGTATGTATTTTTGATACACAGGGCTGATCCTGACTTTTGGAAGGCTTAGGGGCGAAATCTAAATTGGGCCTCAAATAAAATCTTTTGCAAAACAATTTACAATTGACAAGAAATAAATTAAGAAATTTTCGATCACATCAAGAAATTAATTAGAAATTTTTTGATTGAATATCAAGAAAATAATTGAAAAAAAAAAATAATTTATAGGAATATAAGAGAAAAATTAAAAGGGAAAAACACACACTCAACCATTAATTACTTTCTTGCTTCAATGAAACCTCTATAATTTCTTTCAAATTAAAAGAGCATGTGGAAAAAAAAAAAAAAAAAAAAACCCAATTTTCCATAGGATTATATGGAGAGGCAAAGATCCGTCTTTGCCAATTCAAAGTAAAAACGCTTTTTGAATCCAACTTTCCAGAAAAAAAAAGCACGTACTTTTGATGAAAAAAAGAAAAAAGAAAAAAAGAGAAGAGGTGTAAACCAAGGGCAAAAATGACCCACTGCCATGCAGATGAGGATGTTGACTTGCTTCTCTTGTGATTCATGTGAGAAGCCAAGGAAAAAAATGAAGCAAGTTGGCCAAACACAAGTTAAGGAAATAAAAAAGTAGCTTTCAACTAATAATCAAGAAAAAATAGGTTGCAGAATTTAAACTTTATATCTTAGAAGGGGCTTATTTTTGTTTTTTTAGTACAAAGAGGGCCTAAGCCCAAAAAAAGAAATTAGATATTTGGCACAAGTAGAAAAGCCTAATTGCAACGAAAACATTATACATGGACTCAACAATTATTTTTTTTAATATATATATTAATATATACATAATATAAAAATGAGTGCTGCTATTTGCACACCCCTAATTTTCTCTTTGCACACCCCTAACAATCTAATTTATGAAATTACCTAATTAACACAAAGAGAAATGACCAAAAAGGACAACATTTATGATTTGAAAAAAAAAAAAACTTTCCTTACACACCCAACCCAACAATCTTACACACCCCCACCCAACACTCTTAAACCTCAGCCAAAATAATCCTAAAACTCTCATTGCACACCCCTCATTTCATAACCTCATCTCTTCATCTATCCTGCATTAAACTCTAAATTTTCTCTCTTGGTCACATATAGGAAATAATATTGTAGAAATACATATTAGTTTTCATGAATGGAGCATTCACTCGTCCTTTATTCGCCTTCAGATGAGGTATGATCGTAATTTTTTTGTGTTTGTTTTTTGTGTTTTTCATTTTCTGTTCGCGGTTCGTTCAGCGAACCAGTACCGAACGTTTCTCAATTGTTCGACAGATGGCTACCGAATACAACTAATATATTCGGTGGTTATCTGCCGAATGAAAATTACAAAAAAAATTTTAAAAATCCATTCGGTGACTGTTCCCCGAATGAACTTATAAATTTCGACAGCAATCTACCGAAAATTTTACACATGTTCGGAAAACATTTGTCGAATGAAGTATTTTCTTTACGTAAAATCGATATTGTTCGGTAGTCAACTGTCGAACCAAGTTTATTGGTTCGGCAAATTACTACCGAACAGTACCATTTCGTTCGGTAACCTTCTACCGAAAAGATTCATTTCGTTCGGTAATCTTCTACCGAAGGTACTATTTTAACATTATTTTCATGTTTTATGTGTAGAATGATGAACAATATGAGCAATACGGTGGTGCTTCTACTCGAAACAGCAAGGTTGAAGACTACATTGGGGCTGAGGTCGAAGTTGAGGTTGAGGTTGAGGCCAAGGTTTTGGCCGAATACTCACGTGACTATAGTAATAAATTCACAACAAACAAGGTATGAATTTGTTATTTGAGAAATATATGTTGTACTAGCCTCACGACTAGCTCGTGCTTCTACTAGCCTTCTTCGCCCAGAAGCTGTGGGTCGTGTTTTGTGCACATCATCGGCAACATCGGGGACTTCACCTCTGGATGAAGATGCACCACGTCTAACTCTTCTTCTGTCCATCCTATATTTTCAAACAAGAAATTGAAAATTGTTTTAGCAAATATATGATTTTTCAAAGACTTAAAAAAAAAAAAATCAACATAGGTGGTTCGGCAGTTGACTGTCGAACCAAGTGGCAACTGTTCGGCAGATGTCTGTCAAACCATGCTAGCAACTGTTCGGCAGATGGCTGTCGAACCAAAATAAGGAAATCCGAAATTTTGCATTCGTTCGGTGGTTACTATCATTCGTTCGGCAAGTAGACACCGAACTAATATTCATTATTCGGTAGGTGGCTGTCGAACCAATATGAATTGTTCGACAGTCATCTGTCGAACCAAAACAGGGAGTTCTGAAATTTTGTATTCTTTCGGTAGAGTACAGCCGAACCAATTCATTTCATTCGGTAGCTGGCTGCCAAATGAAATGAATTCGTTCGGCAGACCAGTGTCGAACGAGCTGCGAACTCAGAAAAAAAAAACCCCGAAAATACTCACTCTAAAACCTGAAAATCTTCGCTACAAATCATCTTAAACAGACGAAAACAGTATTTGGGATGAATTAACTAATTAAAATCACTAAAAAAAGTATTACATTTACATTTACATAAACAAAAAATGTGGCACTCGGGAAAACTCACTTCGTTCGGCTGTGTAATAGACGATGGCGGCGCTGACAACGGCAGAAATTTGATAGAGTTCACGGCGGCGCTGACGACGGCAATGACGGAGGTGATGAAGCCGAAGGTTGGTGTCGGCAATGGTGGGGTGTGAAGTTGGGTGTGAAGTGGGGTGGGGTAGGAGGGTGTGTAGTGTAGATGTGTTTTTGAGGGTGTGTAGTGTTTGGGTTGAGGGGGTGTGTAAGGAGAAATTTAGGCATATTAGTGAAATTGGGGTATTTTAGTCATAATAGGGGTGTGTCAAAAAGAAATTTTGTATTTCAAATATTGAAAAGGGGTGTATAGGAGAAAATTGTGTGTAAAGAGAAATTTAAGAATGTACAAATAGCAGCACTCTATAAAAATTTATGGGCCCCTTCTAGACGGTCGCACTTCGTGCCCCCCTTCAGGGCCGGCACTGTAATGATACCCCAATGCATGCATTGAAAATAATTTAAGGAAAGAAAGCTAGCTACTAAATTTATAATATGAAATATATTAATGCTTCTGCATGGAAACATATGTTTAAGTGGGAAGTTGATGATGAATAGGAAGACTTATTTTTGGACGGCGCATGTTTACTCCATATACCTTTATTCTGAGGCCACATCTATATATTCTGTGAAATGTGTTAGTTGAACAGTAGCCGTCCACAGTCCACATCCCTATCAAAAAGAGACACATAGAATTTGTTTAGGACTTAGGACTAAGGAGCATCATCTTAATTATTGTTCGGCCCAATATTTATTAAACCTCAAAAATTTAAACGGTTAAAAAAATACTAAATCAACAAAAAAAATGAGTAATAAAGATTGGAAGTTTCCTTACGTACCTAAAATTCTATCTTGCAATTCAAAAAGAAATAGGAAGGTTCAAACTCAAGATCTTGTGCAATTTGAGTGCGATATCAAATACCATATTAGACAATTACTAAATTCAATTACAAAATGAGACAATAGTTAATGTATGCTCAAGCTAACATTTTAAATATTAGTTCAACTTTTGTTCAGTGGGTTGAAGGTTGTTTAACTTAAAAAGACTTTGGGGAGAATAATAGAGTAGTGCAACTGCAATGACAATAACAATCGACAATGCAGACACTGACTCACAGTAGTGTCGTGGAGCTTAAAGAGAACTATGGAATATAAAATTTAGAGTTGTTGATCAGTGCCCTAACTCCTAAGTTGTTGCTCATGTTTAAATATGCATTATTGAATTGATTAGTTAATGTCCACTATCATTAGCTTAATTAGTACGTTTAAACAACTAATTAATTGTTTTTGAGTTTAATTTTGGAGCCACTAACAAAAGCATTATTTCGATTACCCTCATCTAGGGCTAAACACCTAAAACAAAGAAAAACCCTAACCGCCATCCCAAAAGAAAAAACTCTCTCCTCTCCTCAACCTCTCCATGGGGGAGGGGCGGCCCTTGTGTTCTCACAAATTGCTCCTCCCCTCGCCCTTCTCTCCTTTGTTTTTCTTTTTTTGGTTTTTATAATTGTCCTTTGGGATACTCTTATCCCAATAAGTGAGAGTTTTTCATCTCTCTTTGTGAGAGTTTCTCCACCTCTCTTCGTGAGAGTTTTTCAGATTTTATTTGTTTTGGTTTGTATTGTGTTTTGATACTTTTAGGTTTTTTTTTACGCTCATCACAAGGTGTTAGAGAGTCACTATTTCGCTGGTACCAGTCATATTTCCACCGGTTACTATTGCCACATCCGTCACTTTGCGCTATTATCAACCTCGACTTAGAGATGTTAGTAGGATCGTGAACCCATACGCGACTAGTTCGCTAATTCCTGCGGCGCCTCTCTGGTTCCATTTGATGGCTATAATATCTGCTCGATGTCGATGTTATGAGATTTTCAAATTTCTGTGGGCTTTTCTGCTCCACTTTTGTGGGTTTTTGTTTTCTTATAAGTTTTTGGGCTCATATTTTGTATTCTCTATACCTTTTTAACTGTTTTAATACAATAATATGCTTTATTCTAAAAAAAAAAACAACTAATTAATTAAATGCGTTCAATAAGAAAGAAGCCCATAGATAAGAGAGAAAGGGCTTAATTAGTTAGTATATTCAGCACCAACTTTCTATGTACATTGCATTTGGCTGGCTGGCTGGAGATATAGGAGCTAGTATTATGTATCTAAGCATTTATATGACTAGCTTTACGCAGGGAATTGTTCCCAAGATTCTGTATAATCTGCAAAATAAACAATGTTTACTTAGCATAGTGGGGATTAAAATATATTAAGCCTCGTTTGGCTGCTTGGACTAGGTTATATAGGACAAGATTATGCATCTTTTTTTTTTTTTTTTTGCCAGGACAAGATTATGCATCTTGAACATGATAGATTAGAACTAGACTGGAATGTGAGAATCATGTCCCGTCGTGATCTATATCTCAACTCAGGTCAATTGGGCTGAAATATTTTGAATTTTGGTCCAAAATTCTAGTCCAGCCCAAAATCTTAATAGGTACGCCAAACATGCGTTGAGACTATTGTCCATTTTAATTGAATTTATCATACCAGTTTCACTGGCAAAGAGGCCCACTATTATATAGTAATAGTACAATGTAATGTATTTATATGACTTTTCTCTCTGCAGGGAATTATTCCTTATATTCTATATATAATCTACAAAATAAACAATGTTCACTTAGCACAGTGGGGTGTAAACTATTAGTGTATCCTCATTGAGAGACTGAAACCGCCAGTAATATCATGATTAATTTGACATGGTATGAATATTGGTGGTCTCAAATGCAACAAAAAAGACACTGTCTTCGTGCAGAAACCACATGCACCACCAAGCAGAGCTAGTCAATCAACTAGGGGAGTGGCACATGCAGGTTCTATTTAGAAGTTGCTATAGCCACACTTCCTCTGTCTACTTATAGATAAGTACTTGTTATATACTCTATACAATCCATGTTTTTGAAGGAATCGGTCTTTTTTTATTGGTTTAATCCAAACAGGCAAACAGTTTTTGTTTGGAATGCACAATGCTTAACATGTTTTTGAACAGGATTCTGCTGTGTGGTTTTACCAACATGAATTTGATAGCAACTTGCACGAATCAGATTCACATATTCTTCTGCAGGGTTTCATATAAACACTAGAGGATCTAAACAGCAGACCAAGAAGTTAATTGCAGATGTTTAGGCTATAAATTTCATGATCACTTTTAAGGAACAGTGATTAATGAAGGCGAAATTTGCAATTTGGCAAAGGCTGATCGAACAGTTTATTAACAGCACTGTGCTGTCTGTTGTACTATACATTTCCCTTTTGAGTTCATCATGGTTAGAAGGCAAGATTGCCTACTAATTGAATTCCAAACAGCTTCTGTTGTTGATTAGAAGTTAGAACATACCAGCACAACTGGTCTCATTCATTTTTTCTAGCAACAATATTTTCTGGAAAAAGGTGTCCCATGTTCCTATAATAATGCTATGTAACTGCTGACAATATATTGGAGTTTTATTCTATTTAAAGAGAATTTTCCTTCCCCATGAGTCAGAGCCTTCAAAGGCAAACAGAAACAAGGCATTTGAGATGCAATTTGGTGCCTACTTTTTTTGCATGCACCTTATTATCTTTTGGTGACCATTCACTGGATTTGAAACATTAGGCATGCATTCTTAATTTCTCTCGTCAATGGAAGTAGATAGAATTTTGTCAAAACCATTCAAAAAAGACTAATTAACTTCTTATATCGGAAAACATCCTACAGAATCCTCACGGCATAACCGCTCACAATGTGTACGTTTTTCGTATATGTCCTATGTAGAGCAGTCTCAAATCAACTGTGAGATGTGGTTTCAATGCAGCAGTACTTCCTAAAAGTGATTTGTCTAGCAAACCTAACCTATGCCCTTGAATTTGAGATCCAAGTTATGCATTTCCACAGTTCCCCCCATAATGACAATAATCAAAAGTACTTAAAGAGATATAAGACTAGAAAATTCCTGTTGACACAGGGTGCAGCAAGAAATATATTTCGAGCTGCATTTTTAGATCAGAGAGGGTAATAAGCGAGCCAACGATCCAGCATTGAATAGCATTCCTTAGGTTTGTACTCAGGAGCCACATGACCTGCACCCTGCATGAGGCACAAACATATAGAACTTAATAATGATATAACTTCCATATAATAATATTACTTGCTTGCATAGTACGTTTAAGTGGTTTTTTCTTTCTTGCCTTTATTGTTGCATATATCAGATTATAGTCACCGTTTGTAAACTTCTCTGTGTATCTGCATAAAGAAAGTTACTGTAAATTAGTCACAGAATTTTGGCAACAATAAATTATAGAATATAGACAACAACGCAATGTTTAGAACACATAAAATGTTAGAGATTTTGCATAAACCTACCCGGCAACTTGACCATCTACATACCACGGTCTCCAAATGTAACTTGAAGACAAATTTAAAGCACGGATCCAGTTCTGGGTACCAATGTGTGTGACAGACAAGTCATGATCACCACTGCAATCAAAGTTTTACATGCACTGTTATAGAAATTTCTGAACAGATGTTACAGAGTTGAATACAAAGGGATGGTTGTAATTGGAGATACATGATATTTTATATATCACCTGTATACAAGAACTCGAAGATTTGTGCTACTGAGATTCTTATGATATTCAACACTACTTGTGACAGTCTTTGTGTAAGCTATGCTGCTATTGCACCTCTTCCAAACACCAGTGGTCCCCTGCTTAGCATCAACAGATTTCATCAATACTTGTCAAATTGTTGGGTAATGGTTATACATTGATCAGTTAACATCAAAAAATTTGCGTTCTATTTGATAATTAGAAGAATATGTAGATTAAATACCTCTGTAACATTAAGAGCTTTACGGACACTTTTGTCATTAGCCCATACGCCCGCGAGCACATAGTTATAGTACTACAAAAGGAGGAAGCAGACAGCTTAGATTCAGTTATAGTTGGCTACAAAAGATAGATTATGCAATCTACCCACCAAAAAAGAAAATTCACAAGAAATATATAGAAGTATTTACCCGGCACCATAATGCAGAACTAGATTGTGTTGTAAGAAAATCGTCTGAGTATTCTTGGAGTGATCTTCTTCCTTGTTCTCCATTTCTTGGGGAGGCGGTTTGACAATTGGGTTCCACAACTTGCATAAGGTTAATTTGAAGAAGCAGCTGAAATGTCAAATAGATTGCATGATCTCAGTGTCTATAGAACTTAATAATGATACACAAATGTATCTAACTAAATAGTAGCTTTAGCCTCTCTTACCTGATCAATTTCTGCAATATCCGTCACACATTGTGTATTGGTTTCGTCAACATTAACATAATCACCGTTGCAGCTTTCTTTGGCAGACTGGAAGAGCACAAATACATCAATTTTTAAGGTGGTGTATTTTGAACTAAAATATAATTGCCAAGAAAAAATATATATAATGAATAAAATAAAAATATTGAAAAGGGAATACCTCATAAAGTTCATCTGATATGAGTGTCAACCGATGGGCAAATGGGATTCTTGAGTTGTCATCAATGAAATCGTCAGTCTTTGGGTTTCCAAGCACATAACCCTATTAACATTACAGAACTCATAACCAATTAACCATGATGCTTTTTGTTTTGCCAAGGAGTTTATTAAAGAGTAAATACACTTCCAAATCTCCAACATTCAGGAGATTCATCAGTAACATTTAACTATTTAAGTTTTATGTTATTTTTTCTTTCAGAAACCAATTAGATTTCAAAGTATCTTTGAGCTTTGCAAAAGATAGATATATATATATATATATATAGGGATGTACGTCTGTGTGTATGTATGCATACACAATGTAAGAAGGTAACTCAGTTTTGCAAAAGAGAAAAAAGCGAGTACTGGAAAAAAGAATTATGTACCCGAAGGTTTAGATAGGGCACCAGTCCAGCATCGTTAGCTGCAGGAAAATTCAGTCAAAAATTGTAAGCCAAAGTTCAACATTATAGAGTAGATTTCTTTGTTAAGTTTCCATGAAACAGAAAAAAGAGAAAAGAAAGACCTCAAAAGCACCTCCAAGTAGGAGAGGTATTGGTCATCAAGAATGTAACTCACCATCAAACATTTCTTGTACTAACATAGGAAGAGGAATGCCCGAATAAGAATCTCCACCAATGTAGAGTATATTGTTCAGATATTGAGGGTGATTCAACAACCACTGCATAGCAATTTAGTCAACAAACAAACCTTAACATCATCATTCATCAGTATTCCATATATAAAAAAATATAAAGGCATTTTTGGTTTGCCATTCTTTGTTTTCATTCCTTAGAAAGGTGATCTGCTTTTATCATTTCAACTAGCAAATGCATATGCAAAAAGAGTTTATAGATCATTTTTCTAAGAAAATGAAAGCAGAACAAGCCTTCTCAAATAAACTGTCTTTTAGTTGCAGACGAGTAGATGGTGGATAATGGAGTAGGTCTTAGGATCAAATATTATGGATTAAAATGCAGAAAACAAATCACTGTACTTGTACTTAGACCATCGTCTTTGGCACCTAAGAATTCATAATGTATTCATCATTGCCAAAGCTAATTTTGAATTTCAAATGGCATATTGGGTTCTGTTAAATTTTTTCTAGACTCATTCTGCATACCCTCCTGAGAAACTGAACGTTCTGTGCCACGGTCTTTTCGTCGTCTATGTAGTAACCTTCTTGGGTTGTAGAGTAAGAGAATCCAGTGCCAACAGGTGCATCTACATATATTATGTTGAGGCTCTGCAAAAGTTAATTATACCCTTGGATTAGATAAACTTGGCTAGAAAAGAGTACTATATATTAAGCAGGCATAAGGTGCAGATATGAATTGTGACCATGATAAGTGAAATTCTGCACCTGTGTCCATGAATATGGATTCACATGAAGTGAGGGTACAGTCCCATTGTAATCTACATATGTGAATTGTAATGGACCTGCAAAAGGAAAAAAAGAGACTTAATTTTATAAATGCTTGGAATCCTTGGATATATCATATGTAAACTCTTCTTAGTCCCCAAAATTGCTTTCTAAATCAAGAGTAGCCTGAATGGACTAGAATTTATTATTACACAAACAATGAACTAATAAGTCTTGAAGTAGAGTCCTAGTCATGGACTTTCCATTGGAAAGTTTTCCCTGGAAAATTCAAACCCAACTTCTGAATTAACCCAAACCAATCACCCTGTATTCAATTCCATGTTTGGGCTAGGGGACGATGTGGCACTGCCATTAAGCAGTAATGACAGGTTTAACATTGATTTTTTTTAATTATCTTAAAATAAGTTCGAATTCGTTGAAAGAGATTTAAATAGAGGCCTGAAATGACACAATTTTAATGATACAAGCACATCTCTGCACATAAAATATATGTAGAAGATTTTGTTTCTCTTAGAATAGATAATGGGCCTGCTACCTACCATATCTACTAAGGCATTTTCCTCGACGCCTTTTCAACACTCCAAAGAACATTCATAAGTTCCATTGATTATGGTATTTGTTTCTATAAAACTTTCTTCTATGTTTGGAATTTTTAAAGATCATAACACAAATAATGTTTCCCATACAGAACTTTTTTTTGGTAAAACTATTTTATTTCATGATGTACATATTTTGTGGTCCAAGTGTCTCAAAATGAAGATATCCACACTTGAAGCTCCCTTTATATATAGATATATGTGTGTATGTATATAAAACATATAATTGTAACCACAGATATACTCTATCAAAGTACCAATAATGGTTGCAACAAAAATGTCTGCTCTGCTGCACTACATGCATTTGTGCTGTGTGACAACAGTTGTGACTATTTCCCAATTTCAATGCAATACTTGTTCAGAAAATGAATGAGAATTCCAGGATCATACCACTTTCATAAAAGAAGGCAGAGAGAACAGAGCAGCCAGGGCCTCCAGTGAACCAAAGCATAAGTGGGTCTTCTGAAGGGCTTCTCTGTGACTCAACAAAATAGTAGAACAGTTGGGACTCATTTGAGTCACCCACACCCACATACCTACAAACCCAAAAAAAACCCATTATCCAATGCTTGCTTAAATCATCAATAATTGCACAATAAGATTATTATTAGTAGTCTAATAAGAAAGACAGAGAAACACAAAGCAGTACAAACTTACCCAGTTTCTAGTGTGAATGGAAGGTCCCCCTCTAGACCAGGTAATTTGGTGACTATAGTTTGGGAGGATGTAACGCGACAGAAAATTGATAAAAGAAGTACATGCAAACACACCAATGGACCAACATAGCTACTGCAAGTGTACAACTTTTTAAGACATTGTGGGTCTGCTAAGCCTGCTTTTGGTGCCATTCTTGGAGGCTATTGTGCCCAATAGCAAATGCACCAGAAGTTTACGAAAGGAGCAATGGGGTTGAGTCTCTTGCACTACTTGCCTTTGATTGAAGTTCTGCCAAATAGTATGCACCAGAAATATAAGGGACAAGTTAGTGTAGTTTGCTGTCTAGTCCAACTTTGTACTAGAAAGTTAGCTATATAACTAACCCATTCTGATGTAAAATATATGAGAGATGAAACTTAGTTACAATATAAAGGGCACGTGCTAAAGCCTCATTAATTAAACATCAAACATCAAACTTTCTTTCATTCACCAACAAAGTAGAGAAAGATATCCCATTCTTTATTATATAAATTGTTTTCTTATCGGACACATAACATAAGAGAAAAGGTTAGAGGGACCAAGTATCAGTAGCTAAGGAACATTGGTTGAACATGATTTTACTAGTCCTATCAAATTAAAGACATTCTGCTATATATTATTATCAAAAGTAGCTGCGATTAAATAGAAGAGCTTAGTTCTCCATATGCCTGTGAATATTTGATTCAACTGTGTTGATTCGACTATTGATATAGGTGAATTCCACAATAGATGTCACATACATTAATTGTTAATAATGAGACCTAATACGTTATGATAAAACAGTCGGGACAAAAAAAGTGTATATATCCGTAATGACCAAGTTTCTTTCTAATTACGGTTTTATATTGACTTTAGGATTATCTTTATGTTTTAGGGCCTTGGTAACCAAGGGCATTTTTATAGTTATATAATCATTAAATAAAGAATGTGACCTAACTAAATCTATTAAAATACACTATTAAGAGGGATTAGTATCACTCATAAAAGAACTAAAAGCGCTGTAACACGTGAATCAACCACAGATGACCTCAACTTTTTTATTCATTATTGAATGCTGAAACACAAAAGTTTGGTGTCACTGACCTTTCAACTGAAGTGATTTATCCAACATTATGTATCAAGCCATGAAGGTAGCGTTTTTAACTTCCAAGCATATAGTTAGAACTTAATTAGCACCATGATCCAAATTTCCAAAGCCCAATTATTCTATATGAGAGATCTTTCTCTTTTTTTCTTTTTAACTCCCTTGTTTTAAATTGAAATCCTCCCTTACACATATTATACCATATTTAGTAATTTACTAAGTATACTAATTGGGTTGTGCATATACTTGGTGGGTTCAATTATAGTGTAAAGCATAGGGCTGAATCCAAATACAATGAAGCCTAGCCACAGTTGAGACAAAGGTTCAAAGAACTGGTCAATAAGTTTTCACCTTCCAATAGAATTTAAGAGCTGATACAAACTCATCAAATTTACAAAATTTCTGGAGAATATAAGATTACAAAATTTTGCAGTAGTTGTTCCCTCAAGGTTACAAAATTGTCAAAGCCAACAGAACTTAAATTGGACAGGACTTCCTTCTTCTCATATGGCCTTGTACTTAAGTCAAGCAGGGATTCACAATAAATCAAGAGCACAATCCTCACCAAGACTACTAAACTTTTAAACTCCAAAATACATGATTCCTTTAATTTAACTGAGTGTTGACCTCATTTATACAACATCCAGATTTGCCTTCTGCCCCAAAGCCACCAAATATGTCACATTCCCAATATTATCTTTGTTTATCAACCAGACAGCAAATCTTCTTCACACCCTCACCTGATGATATCTAGATTGACAGTGGAGGGCAACAAAACAACTTATTCTACAGTGGCAGTCCTCCTTTCTAGCAGCGATTCCATAAATTCTGAACACAATTTGGTGAGGGGTGGAAGTTTATGCGACGACCCACTAAATAGAGTCTCCCACGGCCTCTGTGATGGAGCAGATGGGGCCAACAAAGTCTGGTCTCTCTTTATATCAAATTGCGGTAGCTCCCCATAGATGGATGCATATCCAAATTGCCCTGTTGTACGAAAAATTAAAGTAAAAAAACAAAATATTTAGAACTATTCAAGCGTGGAATCTGCACCTAAACCCCAGACAAAATATTATAACATAGGCATGTATACACACATCATATGCAAAATCAGATGCCATTCATAATTCTGAGGTTCCAGAACACAACAGTAATATTGGTTATAACTTATAACCCCTTCAGCTGATTTTACCCAACCAACTCGAATGATGATGTTGATTGTAATATTTTCTACTTGAAAGCAGATATATGTATGCAGTTTAATTAACAATGAGGGACCACTGAACCAAAAAAATCTAACTCACCTACATATAAATCAACTTTTTCTAACCTCTTCTCTTGAATAATAATGCAATATTCATAGGTATTCATAGGTATACATGTATGTATATATGTGTATGTATGCATGCTTTATCTATACATGCGGATAAAAAGTTAGATGGTGAATATGTCTTGACCTATGGATATAGTTAATTTTTGTCCCAAACTGAGCTTGCAATCCATGGTAATAAATGAAAGCTTATTCCATCACGAGATTCTCAGTGTCGTACCATTTGCACCCATATAGGACACATTTCATATGCTATTAGAATATATGCTTGAATATTTAGGCCCAAGTCAATAAAAAGTAGTCAATCATTCTTCTTCAACATAAGTGATCCTCATTTTACTGTATTTGTTTTTATGAGTGAATATTAAAAACTCCTTGTAAGGTATGAGTATCACTATATGCCAAACAAAACTAGAATTAATTAAAAGGTTGTTTGGCATCTGCTAACTTTTCAATATTGATTAATGGCAGACCCAGGGGCAAGTTCAAAGCTTCGTGAGGCTTGAGACAAGGTGACCCCTTATCACCTTTTCTTTTCACTTTAGTAGTGGATGTGCTCAGTAGACTATTGGAAAAAGCTCAAGAAAACAATCTGATTAAAGGTCTGCGGATTGGGAGGGAAAGTGTGGAGATTTCTCATCTTCATTTTGCGGACGATACTATCTTTTTCCTGGAGGGGTCGGAAGATAATTGGTTCAATCTACTGGAGGTGCTCAATCTCTTCAGCACTATTTCGGGTCTGAAAATTAATAAAGAAAAATGTTCTCTTGTGGGGATTAATTCAGATGAGGACAAAATTGCCAGTTTGACAGATTCCTGGGGTTGTGAGGTGGGTAATTGGCCAATGAAGTA
Organism: Dryas drummondii; assembly: GCA_003254865.1. Taxonomy (NCBI): domain Eukaryota; kingdom Viridiplantae; phylum Streptophyta; class Magnoliopsida; order Rosales; family Rosaceae; genus Dryas; species Dryas drummondii. The sequence goes on from QANW01006396.1 coordinate 471,312, forward strand.
TTTGGGTCTTCCTCTTGGAGGGAACCCTAGGGCTTTAAATTTCTGGAATCCAGTAGTGGACAAGGTGGAGAAGCGGCTTCAAAGTTGGAAGAAGGCTTTTTTATCGAGAGGAGGAAGGCTCACTTTGATTCAAGCTGTTTTGAGTAGCATCCCAATTTATTATATGTCATTGTTCAAAATTCCTTGCGGAGTGGCCTCAAAGCTAGAACGGTTAATGAGAAATATTTTGTGGGAAGGCGTGGAGGAGGGAAAGAAAGACCACTTAGTGAGATGGGAGGTGGTCGCTAAAAGCACAGTAAATGGAGGTTTAGGGGTGGGAAATCTGATTGAGAGGAATAAAGCTTTACTTGGTAAATGGTTGTGGAGGTATTCTAAGGAACCAGTCTCCTTGTGGCATTATGTGATAAGAAGCAAATATGGGGAGGCTGTTAATGGTTGGGACACAAAGCCTTTGTTGAGGGCTTCAAGCCGTAGTCCGTGGAGAGACATTTCCCTTGGCTATCCGTCCTTTTTACATTGCTGGAAATTTGTAGTGGGAAATGGGGTTAGGGTCAGGTTTTGGGAGGACTGTTGGTTGGAGGAGCGCCCGTTGAAAGTAATATATCCTCGTTTTTTATTGTCTACAAAGCATCATGATTCTATCTCAAGTTTTGTGGACACTTATGCATATCCTTACAGCTGGAATTTTGGGTTTAGGAGAAACCCAAATGATTTGGAGTTAGCTGAGCTTGTGGTTTTGCTAGAGAAGCTAGAAGGGGCTCGTCTGTTTCCGTCAAGGGTGGACTCCAGAAGATGGAAGCTAGAAGGGTCAGGGTGTTTTTCTTCCAAATCCTATAGTACTTTTTTATGCAACAAAAGCAGTGACCCTTATTTTTCTCCTTATCCCCAAATATGGGCAGCAAAAGTTCCTCCTAAAGTTCGAGTTTTTGTTTGGTTGGTGGCTCTTGGGAGGGTAAACACTTGTGATCTTGTTCAAAGGAGGAGGCCTTTTAGCTGTTTTTCACCTCAATGGTGCATTCTATGTAAAGCGGGGGAGGAGAGTGTGGACCATGTTTTCCTTCATTGCTCTTACTCTTTACAATTGTGGTGGAAGTTGTTTAGGGAGGTTGGCGCTTCATGGGTAATACCACAAAATTGTTCTGAGCTTTTGAGTACCTGCTTTCAGGCCTTAGGGAAGGGGAAAAAAGCAAAAACCCTATGGAAATGCTTGGTGCTGGCAGTTTTTTGGGTTTTATGGATGGAGCGCAATAGAAGAATTTTCGATGATTATAAGGGGGTTGAAGTGGAAGTTCTTTGGGAGCGAGCGAAATTTTGGGCTGCTTTATGGGCATCAGTTACGGCTGATTTTTGGGCACACTCTATATCCTCTATTATGCTGAACGTGTTAGCTGTTGTGCAGTGAGACTAGTTCTGGGGCGATGTCTTGGGTTTTTCTTATCTGAGATCAGTTTTGTTTTTTACTTTTATTTTTTCTTATAAGTTTGTGGATTCCTGATCCACTCTGTGTTTTTTATTTTACTTTGTATTTTTAATAAAAGTTCTCGTTTCTTCTCAAAAAAAAAAAATTGAACTTTCAAGAAATGAAGGTGAACCAACAAAGCATTTCGATGTATCAATTTCCAAGCATTGAGGAGTAGTAAACTTCATAGTAGTATAATTTGAAGCTAGATCCTAAGACGTAACTAATGTTCAAGGAAGTCTCACCTGTTTCATCAAGGGCAGTATGACCCTCCCGCCTGGTTAGACTAAATTCATGTGCTTCATTGTCATATGGGTCAAAGAGGATGTACTCATGGTCACCATTTATATAGACAAGCAAAGCTTGTGGTGGTTTCCCATCTAAAATATTTTGTTGGAAGGAAGGTGAATTTCTGTTAAGGAAAGCAAGCGCCCCTCCCTCAGCCTGCAATATAAGCATAAAGGATCAGAATACAATTTATTCATCTCTAATACAATGGAAATTAAAGCAATTAAAAACACAGAAAAGCATCACGAAATCACACTTCATCTGCATACACATCTAGAGTTTTGATCAAATTACAAAATTTTTTATACATTTTTTGGCCTGTGACCAAAGGATCATATGTTTTCCTTTTCTTTGCCTTGCAAGAGTTGAACTTTTTACTTTTCAAACAAAGTGACAGAGGCCTTCTTCATTCTCTTTGGTGAAAATGCAATTAGACATTTTATCAAAAAGGAAACCCCCTCACAAAAAAGAAAAAAGAGAGGCACACAAATGTGAACAGACCATGAAAGCAAGCAACTGATTATATATCTTGTGAAGATTTTCCATTTTTGTTTCCTTGTTTTGGTTCCTCTTTTTTTTCTTTCTTTCTGTGTGCATGGTATTCATGGATCCATACATCTCAAAGCACATTTAAATTTTCATATTTTATGTTAAATGGATTCTAGAAGGGAAAAAAAAATATATATGGGGAAGCATATACCAAAAAGCAGAGATTAAGTATAGCATACCTTCCTTACAGACCACATAGCCAATGGAACAGGATCTGTTGCATCGAATAATAAGATAACCCCATCTTTTCCTTGAAAAGATGGTTCATTAGAGCCTATACATGTAGATGATTTGGGGAGAAGGGCAAGAACAGCAAATGATGATGAGTCTACCGCACAGGTAACATCTGAAAAATGTACAAACAACAGAAATTCATATTCGAATTAGGACACGAATGACATAACTGTCACAATTATTAAAAGGAACATTCAGTTCAGCTTGACATCAGTGGAATATAAAACAACAGGGCACAATGTTGTCAAAGGTGCTCTGAGCTCTTCAGAAGTTGTAAACATAGGCCTAGCTGGCTTAAACCATTATATGGTTTTATCACGCGAAAGCATACAGGCAGAAAGCTATTAGACTAAGCTTTCCACAGAAGCATTTATTGAGTGGCTTTCTTAGCCCTTAGTATATTGTCTAGTAATTTAGTAAACTGAATTTTACACCAGGAGCAAGATAAAAGCCTTGAGTCACTAGTTTATTGCACAAGCAATAGTGATGAGATTAGGAAAACCTTACGGAGAAAGAAAATATACACAATAATTTAAAAGGGGAATATTTGTTGGCAGGGAAGGGGGAAGAAAGAAAGATATCCAAACCTTCTATGTGAAGCTTGTATGACCAAGATTCCGACAATTTTGACAGGCTCCACACAGATAGTTGTGGCTTTGAACCTTGGGAGACAGAGACAAGATACTCTGATTTTCCAGCAAAGGACAGGGTCACAATTGGCTGGAAAAAAAAAAAAAAAAAAAAAGAACAATTATATGTGTGAGAGAAAGAGAGAGAAGTGATTCATCAATACTCAAACTAAATGCAGTAAACTGAATTTTTTATATATATCTTCTGCCAACTCTATAGCTTAGACCAGCAAGAACATGACATGATAGATGGGGAGATGAAAAAAATAGCCATATTCTAAAGCTCAATTTGGAGAGCAGGGAGGTCTGAAGTTCTTCCATAAATGAAACATCAGAACCCAAATGAAAGATTAGAAGGTAGACAGGCCACATGTGACTGGTAAATTTCCATGAAATAACATAATGATTCACATGAAATATATGTTTCTGAAGCGAGATTAATGCAAAAACAATTGGGATAGGAAAAATCACCATCTGCATCTCTCCAATCACAGCCACAAGCACATTGTTGTCAGGGTCCCAAAGTGTGATTACAGTTTCAGCTGCAACAGCCAGAACAGAACCATCAGCGGAAAATGCAGCAGCTGTCATTGGCTTTTTCCTGCATGGGCAATCCTTGTCCATAAGACTGAGAGTTTCCAAAACCAGTTCATATGTCTTACAAAGAGAACCAAGAGTTTTGAACACCAGGTTATTCTATATATGCAGAAAAACATCCAGCCTGCACGTCATTTTTTTTCTTCTACAGTTGTAATTTATTCTATCCTCCCCCCTCCCCCTTTTGCATGAATTATTTCCATACTCGGAGGTGTCAACATAATTATGCAGTTTAGCATACAAAGCTTTGGCAAACAAAGGACGGCCAAGAAAAAAAAAAAACAAAAAAAAAAAAAATGGCATAGATAAAACTTAAAACATGACGTCTATGGCTAACCAATATTCACTTCGAAAATCCTCATCGAGAGACTAGAATGGACTTTTAATAATTCACCTCGTGAGGTTTGGTATTCATGAGTTAAGTCCTCTTATTACTTAGTAAAGTTTTTTCATCAAGTAAATGTAGGATATTCAATTCCCAGCAAGGAGAACACGATGATGGCCTCTACAAGAAAGTTTTGTCTTCCAAGATAGAGCAGGAACATACTTGTATGAACCTATAGCATGACACATCCAACCAGAATGTTGCAATTCCTCATGTTTCTGCTGAATCTCATCACTGCAAAGCCAAATCTGAAACATTGAAATAAAATTGTAAATTTCATTGGAAACATTACCCTCATTAATAAATATACAATTCATTCAAATTTACCTTGAAATCCCCACCATAGGATGAACTAACCACCATAGGGCGAGTAGGATGGAAAGCAAGTGAAGAAATTCCAGCATCCCTATACAAAATATATATATATATATATTAATGGTTACCACTAACGTATATTATATATACAAAAGACTATACCACCTAATTAATTCATTATCTAGCTTCACAACTATTAAGCATATAAGAGATTGTTATATTTACAGTAAGATATGATTTCTCAATGAGTATCACAACCTAAGAAAAATATTAAATGTCACCCACACCACTTTTCAAGGTAGATCGGTCAGGCCCAAACCTGTGGGGTTCATACACAATGGTGGACAAGCTGAAATTTTTGTTCTGTGATCCTGATGCCCAAAACTTAAGACAAACAAGACCACCTAATCCCTCCTCAGGAATCTTAACTTCAACAGTGCTCATCATAGAGCCATTTCCAGATAGAGACACCAAAGTCACTATTACCTGTGACCACAATATCCCAAGACAGCATCAAATTAATGATCACATGTTTAAGAGATATGCAAATAAATGAGATGGTGCTCTCAAGCATGAAAGTAAGATGAGCAACTTACTGTAACATCATCACCTGGTTGATGGTTTCTATCACAGACTTGAACCTGCGAACCGTCCAATCCAGAAAAATTTAATTCACACATCATCACTTATAAACCACAGAGCAATTTCTCTCTCTCTCTCTCTCTCTCTCTCTCTCTCTCTCTCTCTCTCTCTATATATATATATATACATATACATAAGTATACATATATATTTTTTTTTTGGCCAACATAAGTATATATATATACATATATGTCTATACATAAATGTCATGCACATTAAAAGGCAATGGAGCAAGTACATGATGCATCCAACTGGTAGATCCATTACTGCTCCCAACATGAACAAAATCAGAGCAAAATCACCTTTTTAAATTCACAAGGTTAAAACAATAAAAACTCCCCATAAGTAGTAGCAATGAGTTTCTCCAATTGAAAAAATAATTTATGTCAAGATTTAAATATCAAGGGAACTGCTTCAATTAAGGGCCCTTTCTCTCTTCCCAAACATGTACACCCAAACACACACACACACACAAGCGTATTTATCATCAAAACATTGATGCCATATAGCTAGTGGGTTAATATATAAAGGTAAAAAATAATAATAATTCATCAACATCAGCAGCTAGTGCTTGTCCCTGGAATTGCTGTTGTGGGTAGTTATCAATGGAAAACTGCCTTAGCAGGAGAATCAAAAGACCCAGAAAGCAACAAAAAGCTCATTGTAACAAATTAAACATTTATCCACTGAATCATCAAGTAAAAAAATATAACATCCTCACCTGAGAAATTTCACGGTCATCAAACAAGCTATAGAATTGGATGCGATAATTCTCTGTACGCAACGCAACTAACCCAGCAGTGTGATCAAAGGCAAACTTGCTGCTGTTACCTTCACATATCTCTGGAGATAAAAAAGGAAGCTGAAAAGTAAAGAATAAGAGATTTAGAAGCTTTGACACTATTTTATTCATCACATGAAGCTGCTGAAAGTAACTTCAAAGACATGTAGCACAAAAGGTGAAGGAATCCATCAAAACATACAGCAGCCATCCTGAAAAAATTCATAAATAAGTTGCTTAAGCACCAGTTCACTATATCTCACATATGCACACATTAACATTCAAACTGGATATAAGGTTAGAGCAATTTAAGGCTCATCACAAGGTGAGGCAGTTCAAGAATGTCTCCGGCCAATATCATGTAGAAATTCATGATGCATATGCTTCTCAGCCAACGTATGATGCAAACTTTAATGACACGCTTTTTGCGTGCTTATATCTCAAACCATGAGGCCCACACCTCTTGTAACCCATTCCAAAGGTTCTTCAAGAGAAAATGTCAGTAGGATTTCATTACACTTGCCTCACAAACAAAGGCACCATTAACTCTCCTTACCCCCAGGCAATGAGGCCTACTCCACAAGCAGGGACCAAGCAAGAAATTTTCTATTTAGGGGCCAAAGTAGCAAGATGAATATAAAATAAAAACAAAAAACAAAAAATAAAATTGTGAAATTAAGCATCCAAAAAAGACCTCTCCAAACTTACCTCTCTCTCTCTCTCTCTCTCTCNTTTTTTTTTTCTGTATATGATATTTCATTGCCAAAGGCCAAACAGGAGAAACAACAGGAAACATACAAGGGCAAAAGAAGCCCAAGCAGCCGGGAGACATAACAACTAACAAACTGAAGCAGCAAAACAAAACAAAATCTAATGAATGATACCAACAGACAGAAAACACATCAAAAGTAGATGTGGATCTCAACATAAATTGGTTTTTTCCAAAAATTTGCAGGGGCCATGACCCTCTTTGGTCTCCTCCTAGGTCCGCCCCTGTCCACAAGATTTTGATATTAATTTACTATTAGTATCATGCTCATCAATACGCAACTTACCGATAGCCATGTTTCCTACTAATCACTGTTACCTAAGTCTATTAAGCATCTATAATATGTCAATAACAAAATAGTATAGCCTTAACACACATCAGAATTTCCAATTGAAACAAACCTTGATTCCTGAAATAGACTTCAAGATTTCCATTGAGGGCATTTTTAGTATATGAATTTGATTATCTGCACAAGATATCTGAAAACCTTATATCAGTAAAACCAGTAGAATTCATTAGTTCTTTAACAACAGAGAATGTATGACTATGTTACAATACTCCATCCCAGTAAATTGGAAGTCTTCTTACAGAGGAAAGTGAAGGATCTGGAGAATCAGTCAAATATAGAAGTGGAGATCCAATTCTGGGTAAAAATTTCTTTTTTCCTGTGTCTAGCTGCCAGACCACAAGAACTCCTTCCATTCCGCCTGTAAATCAACAGAGGTGTCAAAAGTGGGACACTTTTACACATTAACAAAATCATGAAAAGAAAGGAAAAAAAAAGGGAACAGTAAAGAAAAGCAAGGCATAATCCAGACACAATTTTCACCTGAAATAGCTCAAAACCTACATACCTGAATACAAATAGGCTCCATCAGAAGAGAAAGAAAGGACACTTATTCCAGTAGGATGCCAATGCCATGTGGAGCAAGAATCAGCATCATCATCTTCCCTAACCCCAGGTCTTTCTTCCTTATTATTCATTGATCTTCCATTTGCTAGTTTGTCACCATCGGAAAAAATACGATTACCAAACCCTCTCCAGATTAGAATTCTCCCACTTACATCACCTGCAGCAACAAGTCTCTTGGTTGGATGAAACGCAAGAACCGTCAAATTTCTTGTATGATGCAGAGTAATCTTCTTAGACACTAAGAGTTTAGAATCTTTAGCAGGGGCTCTCCATATATGAAGCTTCCGCTTGTTCCGAATGCCAAATAACTTTCCTGAGGGACTGATAGTCATAACCTCTGGTTTTCGAGTCTGTCAAATTAAAAAACAATACAATGTCATGCACCTTATATTACAATAGGGGAAATAAAAAAATGGAATGAATTAACAATACTCAAGGGGGTTCTCCTATTCATTTCCTAAAGATTTAGAATTATATCCAAAATAAAGTATTTTACTTAAATTATGGTACAATTATCAATAACTTGAACCTCATCTCTCCATTATCTTAACCTGTTTGAGCAACTTTTGTGTAATTAAGACAAGTTATTCACATAGAAAAATGGCAGAGGCTGTCACAATCTCAGGCATCAATGAAATTATCTTCATTTTTCTTTTAAAGAAAGTTTCATCTCCAAAAGTTAATAGGCACTCTTAAGAAACAAAAATACGAGAACAATTGGAATCAATTTAACATAACTGAATGGAATGAATTAGTTTTTGCCTTCCTGGACAGTATAAGGAAATTGGTGGCAACACAGATTAGCTCTATAATCAGTATATAATGCTGAAGTTCAACTAAAATATTTAGAGAAAAATAAAATAAAATAAAAGGACTTGCTACACGAGAATAAACGAATAGTTAGGCAAAGGTTGTAATGAAGGAAAAAAAGTAAAACAAATAAAAAAAATTGTTATGCAAAGGCAATTTGAAAAGGCATTTGCATCACCAAATGAAGTTTATCACCATACCACTTTTTAATAGAAAAACACTAAACAACATATTTTCTTGTAGTACAATAGGAATATCATGGAAAAGTGCATATAGGACACATGTTTTCATAAAATTTATGAACTTCAAATGCTATATCCTTCAAGTTCTGGTCACGAGTAATAATATCAATATCAAATAGGTTATAAGTAAATCAGCTATCCAATACATAAACCAGTACAATCAAGAATTCCATATTACACTCTACCAAAAGTCCACAACAATACAAAGCTATCAACCAACATGAAAATCATGAAACACATAAAATTATACAACTCTATGTAATCAATCATATCACAGAACTTCTTATTTGTTCCCTTTATATACTCATTTCCTTGCATATAACAGTAAATTCTCATTAATACCACATATATGCAATAGCAATAACTTTAAAAGCACATAATTTTTAGTACATAATCCTTGCACCTCTGCGAGAACACTGCCAACCAAACGAGACTCGGTCAAATTACACTTGCGAATCTGTCCGCGCAAGGCCTTTGGTGTGTTTTCTTGCACTTTGAGATTTTCAACAGACAGATAAGCAAAAACAACATTCAACATTCCTTTCTCCGGTTGGCCCAAAATGGACGGAATAACCTGAAAATCAAAATCAAACAACACTCAAATTTTCTCGGTAACCAAACACAAAATAAGAGAATACCAACAATAATAATAATAATAATAATGTAATAAAGCAACCAAACTACCATAGAGAAAATGGGCATTTTAATATCAATGGTCTTCATCAACTCGGCGACGGAGAAGTCCCAATAGCGAATGGTGCCGTCGAGCGAGGAGGTCCAGCAGAAGCTCAGAGCTTTGTTACCGGGAACCACTATGACGGAGGTGACCAAAGCTTTGTGACCCTCCAAGGAAGTTATCTAATAAAATTAAAAAGGATGAAACTTTGTGATAGACAGGGGTATGTATGTGAACGTAAATTGAGGAGGAAGTGGAGGGTAAAATCGGAAACCTGTAAACCAGTGGAGGTGCTGAAGACGGAGACGGTGGTGCCTGTGCAGACGAGGAGGCGCTTGGCATCGGTGGAGAAGGTCGGGAGTGCCGACACGTAGCTCTTGCCGCCCCCAATCATCTCTGCAACTGCAAGAGAGTTTCAAAGTTTGGGGTTTTGGGGGTTTCTGGAGGGTTTAAGAGTTTACGGTGGCTACTGACGACTACTGCTTCTTTGTTGCTCTAATGCGGAAGCCCTGGCTCCTCTGACTCTCGGCTCCCTCCAATCTTTATTTTTCAGATGGGCCTTAGGCCCAGAAAGTCTATTGAGGGCTTAGGCCTCAGGCCTTGAAACATAAACAATTAACTTTGTCTTGGGCTCCTTAATTTGTTGTCAACATATTGTTGGTGTTGTTGTAAGTTGAGTGCATGTGTTGCAATTGAAGGATAGGATGATGTATACAACATGGTAAATTGTGATGATGTATACAACATGGTAAAGCAGTGTTTCAATTGTGGTGTTCTCCCGTCTGGTTTGGGGAGCACTCTTATTGCTCTAGTTCCCAAGATTTATGGGATTCAGTTGATTTCTCAATTTAGACCTATAAGCCTTTGTAACACTCTTTACAAAGTGGTTACTAAGATTTTGGTCAATAGGCTTAGACCTTTAATGTAGCGTTTGATTAGTCCTAACCAAGTTAGCTTTATTCCTGGTGGGCAGATCATTGATAATATAGTTGCCACTCAAGAAATTCTTCATTCTTTCAGACGTTGCAAGGCTAAAAAAGGTTATATGGCTTGGAAAATTGACTTAGCCAAGGCTTATGACAGACTTAGTTGGGATTTTATTAAGAAGGTGTTGATTGAGGTTGGCATCACTGGTACTTTCTTGGATCTTATTATGTGTTGTGTTTCTAGTGTTGATTACCAGTTGATTGTTAATGGTGAATTAACTCAGAAATTTGTTCCTGAGAGAAGGGTTAGGCAAGGAGATCCATTGTCTCCTTACCTTTTTGTTTTATGTGTTGAAAAGCTTGCTCATCTCATCAATGATGCTACTTTACTCTTAAATGGAAGCCTGTTAAAATCAACAGGACTGGCCCTTCAATCTCCCATCTTTTATTTGCTGATGATATCATCTTGCAGTGAAAGCCTCTAAGCAGCAAGCTCTTGTTGTCAAAAACTGCTTGGATAGGTTTTGTGTTGGTTATGGTCAGCTGGTGAGCTTTGAGAAATCCAGAATCTATTGTTCTCCTAATACGCGTTGTTGTGTTGTACTTGAGATCAATAGTATTTGTGGTTCCCCCCTTAATCAGAACTTGGGCAAGTATTTAGTTGTGCCTTTAATTCATTCTAGGGTCACTAAAGCTACTTATAATGAAATTGTGGAAAAAGTTCAAAGTAGACTTGCTTCTTGGAAGGTTGGCTTTTTATCTCTGGCTGGTAAGGTTACCTTGATTCAGTCAGTTTCTTCAGCTATCCCTATTTATGCCATGCAATCCGTTAAATTGTTGGTTTCTGTATGCAATAAAATTGATAGACTTCACAAGGATTTCCTTTGGGGAACTATTGAAGCTAAGCATAAGACTAACTTGGTTAGTTGGAGCCAAGTTTGCCTCCCTAAAGCTTTGGGTTGCATGGGTCTTAAGAAAATGAGATTGATGAACCAAGCTTTATTAGTTAAATCAAGTTGGAGAATTCTGCAGCATGATGAGGGTTTATGGGTTAGTTCTTTCAAGAGTAAGTATCTCCACGATACTGCTAATCACATTCTTGGCTTGCCAAATCCTTCTAGTTGCTCTAGTATCTGGATGGGTGTTATCTATGGTGCTAAGCTTCTTAAGAAAGGCCTTGTCTGGAGACTTGGGAAGGGTGACTCTATTCTTTTTTGGTCTGATAAATAGACTCAATTTGGTTGTTTGCTTGATCATGCTATTTCTTCTGTTCCTCATGATCCTTTTTTCTCTTTAGTGTCAGACTTTTACACTGATCAAGGGTGGGATATTCCCCTTCTTAGGTCCCTCCTTCATGTTCATATTATGGGCCATATTTTTGCTTTGCCTATCAATTTGGAGGATTGTAGTGGTGATAAATGGATTTAGAGTCTTTCCCCCTCTGGCTCTTTTTCAGTTAAGTCAGCTTATTGTCTGGCTATTAAGGATGGTGATCTTCATGCTTGGGATTGGCACTTTATCTGGAAAATGAATATTATTCCTAAGGTAAAATCCTTTTTCTGGTTGTTGTATTTGAATAGGCTCCTTGTTAATGAGCAGAAATGGAGAAGACAAATGACTAATAATCCTACTTGTGGTGGGTGTGGTCATCCCCTGGAATCTGTGCAACATCTTTTCAGGGATTGTGATAGATCTAAATACATTTGGGCTAGTCTGTCAATGCCCCCTCTCATCCTCTTCTCTCATGGGCTGGTTTTTCAAGATTGGTTGTTTATTAACCTTAAGTCCAAAGCTAGTTCTGTTGCTGGCATTAGTGGAGATTTGTGTTTTGTTTTGCTTGTTAGTTTATTTGGAAGTGGAGAAATAGAGTTATTTTTTAGGTTGATTTCTCTCTTCCCTCCAATCCCAATATGGTTATTGAGGCTTCTGTCAAAGAATGGTTTGCTGCTATGGCTACTCATTCTTGCAAACCTGCTAGGGTCCAAGTTCATTTATGTTGGTATCCTCCTCCTGTCAATTGGGTCAAATTAAATGTGGATGGTAGCAGACTTGGCTCTGATGGCTCCATTAGTGCTGATGGAGTTTTGAGAGATAATAATGGTCATTGTCTTGTTGGTTTTGCCTCTAAATTGGGTAAAGGTGAAACTCTTTTTGCTGAGACTTGGAGCCTTTATTTAGGGTTAAAGATTGCTTGGGATCAAGGCTGTAGGTTGGTGAAGGTTGAAATGGACTCTATTACTGGTGTCCAGCTTGTTACCAAGGCTACTTCTGGTCTTCATCCTCTGGACTCTCTCATTTCTGCTTGCAGAAATTTGTTATTCAGGGATTGGTGCTGCCAAGTTTCTCATGTCTTTAGAGAAAATAATAGGCTTGATGATGGTCTAGCTCATATTGGCCATTCCTTGATGCTTGGTTTGACTATTTTTGAAGATCCTCCTCCTGCTTGTGAAATGCTGCTTATTGATGATTTGGTTGGACTCTCTAGAAGTCGTTTTGTTAATAGCTAATTTCTTTGTTGTTTAGGTCTTTTAGGCCCCCACTCTACCAAAAAAAAAAAAAGGATAGGAGAAATGAATTTCATGATATATTATCTTTTTAACAAGAAAAAAAAAAGGTAGGGAATTTTTTGGTTTATTTCTGTTGAGGAGGGAATTTCTTCGTTACTTCAACAAAACTGCATATGTCTACAATTAAAAACAAAATAATGGCTGTTAACATAGTATTATTGAAATATATCCTAATGCTTTTCAGTGAATAAGATTTTCTCTAAAAATAAACAATATATAGAATTAGAAGGTAAAGTAAAAGTTGCACAAACATAACCAAATATTAATTAGGGTTAATTTCATTTAAGTATCTCAAGTTTGCTTCAAATTTCAATTTAGTACCTCATGTTTAAAATCTTGCAATGTCATACCTCATCTTTCCAATTTGTTGCAATATCATACCTCCGTCAGTATGACTGTTAAAAGATCTCTTCAATGTTGATGTAGAACTTACGTGACACTCCCACAATGCTGACTGGATACCACGTGGTCTGACAACATGACACATTATGCCACATGGCATAAAAAAATAATTTAAAATCTAAAAATTGAAAGAAAAAAATTAATAATTACGTGCCATGTTTTAGATTTTTAATTATTTTTATGTTATGTGGCATGACGTGGCCAGTTATCAGACCACGTGACATCCAGCCATCATTGTGGGAGTGTCATATAAGTGTCACATTAGCATTTAAGAGAGCCATACTGACAGAGGTATGTCATTGCAACAAATTGGAAATATGAGGTATGACATTGCAAAATTTTAAACATGAGGTACTGAATTGAAATTTGAAACAAACTTAAGGTACTGAACTGAAATTAACCCTATTAATTAATAAGGAAATCTAACTAAACCACAATTACACTAAGAAATGAGCTAATTTTTTTATTTGTAAATTAATGAGGACTGAGGAACATAATCCAAGTTTACAACACGTTCTAATGTTTCTAACCAAAAGTTAATAAAATGGTGACTGCCCTAACAACAATACGACCAAACATAACAATCCATACTAAACAATCATTATTAAAAGTTAATGAATATTAATTAGTTACAAAACTTGGCACGGATTATTCCATATTCCATATTTGTTGTGTGAAACACTAATGTGTGACAATGTTGGTGGTGGGGGGAATAGTTTGGAATAATAGTGACTGTTATTCGAGCTTAGTAATAACTGGACCATGTTGTGTTGGGGTTAACTCTAAAACTGACACGTGTCACTGTCTTGGTTTTACCATGTAGAAAGAGACTATAAGATAAGTCAAAATCAGTCAAAAGAGAATCTTAAATTCTCGACCGAGAATGTATCTTCTCGGCCCAAGGTGACTGGCCATCCGGCCATAGTGTAATGTTTAACAAACTAGGCCGAGATGCATTAGCAGACATAAAGAATAAAGTGATGTCATATGCAGGGGACAAGCTCTGAAAAAGCCACGCTACATTGTCACTATTCCAGCTGATAAAGGACAAGCGTGACATGCAATAAAGCTGGCAATATATAATATGAGGTTAGGTGAGACGAAAAGAATCAGGAAGAGCCCTGCACGTGGAACCCATCCAAATGGGGTCACATTAAACCCTAACCTCGAAAAAATGATATAAATACAAAGTTACAAGAAGAATAAAAAAAAAATCATCAACCCCCCACATTAAAACCAAATCCCAAGAGGCTACTCTCTCTCATATTCAAAGCTCAACTTTTGTATTGTCCTTTCAATTGATTATTTGGCATTTAGGTAGTTGTTAGTTCATTGTTCTTAGCTCACTTTTTGCTCTTTACCTTTGTCTTTATTTTGTTCCCTTTCATGTGTAAGTTTGATTATGAACAGTGTGAAAGAACCACCCTCTTGATTTACACCAAATGGTATGATTGGGTATGAAATATATATGGTCAGATTGGTGGTAAGGACCACCATCACTTACCAACCTTACCCACAACATATTTCTCTCATTTTCCATTTTAAGATTTTCTGTTTTTATCTAAGTCAATCCGCTTTAGTCCCCATGGTTATCACACTCAAATTCACACACAGAGTTAGAATCAGTACAATCTAAGTGAAGTCCTAGAGCTAGATCATTTTTTAATTCGGCAGACCCTTGTTGGTCTTGGCCAAGACCCCTGTTTGATTCCGTCTTTTTCAAATGGTGGCATGCTCGCAATTCCTTGCCCCACGTGGCATAGGCAATTATTTTTAGGCCAAAACATGTTGAAAATTGGAAATCCTATCAGGGGGAGAAGAAATTATTATGTATAATCGCTATATTGACATGTGATATAACCAGTTTATTTGTTATAATATGAGTGGATGTTATTAATACTATACCCTACTAATATAAACATATCATCTAATAATACCCTTACACGTTAGATTGATTATACCATGTGGCGGTATATCAATTATACCCTATAATTTTTTCAGGGGGAGACATGCTTGCACAGAATCAGGAGGAGAGGCAAAGAAATTACAGCCCACCTCCAACGCCACCATATTACACATATGAGACACTCCATCTCCAACTCTGACAGCCCAGAATGATTGTAGCCAAAGGATGAAAGTCCTCCACAGCCTTTTTAGCAAGAGCCACAGCCAAGAATCTAGCTAGCTAACTCCAGAATTTTGCCCAAAAAAAAAAAAAAAAAAGCTAGCTAACTCCAGAATAACATCCCTAAAGGGAAGATCCCAAGCAAACTTAAGCCCCAAAAAAAAAACATGCACTACCAAAAATAAAAAGTATGGTCAAATTTGCACAAACAAACATAAGAAACAAAACCATAATTACATCACCATTATTGCTTGGGAAACATCACCATAATAAGAAACAAAACCCTAACCTTGTTATTTTCGTGTTAGCTATAGGTACCATTATTGCTTATATGTTTTTTAATACATACAGCCATATTCAATACACAATATATCATTATGAACATTGATCTAAGTATACATACCAGGTGTTTTTTTTTTTGTTTTTTGTGATTATCAACAAGTAGTATCCATATATGAGATTTAAAATTGATAGATAGGACCGCCTTCTAACAAAAGGAAGGCTAGGTGCTACGGCACTAGATTAAATGGTCATTGACATACATAACAAGTGTTGTACATCTCTTGCTATACAACCATCTTCCAATTAACATGCAGTAATTACTTATGCAATTAACAACAGTTAACCAAAAAACTTTATCTCATATTCCATATGATAATATATTGTATTATCATATGCAGGGGGGGCAAAAGTTCAGTGACCCGACCAATGTTAACTAAACTTTAATCTCATATTATCTTGGTTTTTTTATATGCAGGAAGGCAAATAGTTCAGTCACTTGAGGAGAAAAGGATCCCAATACAGGCTTAGACATGGCTGCCATGCATGTAATTATATCTCCTAATATCCCAAAACATCGAACTATATGCCAAACAAATTTAGTGAGAAAAAAAAAAGGATACTAATGTAGTTTCTATAATTCTATCCCAAAGAGATTATTATATATGGATAAGTTATTAAATAAAATCATATGTATCCCTTAACAAATTATGAATAACCAATAAAAAAAAAGTTTACGAATAATCAATTAATGCTCATTCACAAGCCAACTCATCCCATCTCCCTGTCTCCATGCCTCTAAAGAATGGCTCATAAAAGCTTATTCAAAACAATATTTGTAGTTTGTTGTTTGGGGGAAAAAAAAAAAAAAAAAAACTCAACAACGCAGATCAAGTCTGTACTAAATACAACTAATGGGGTAAACGAGTATCTTTCACTAATAAACTTTCAGGTACGCCATTAATAGAATAGAACTAACTAATTTAGAATATACTATTTAATGCGAAAGTAGAAGCATAAACAAGACGTACATCTCTAAGAACGACATATACTTAGCTATGTAAGTCATGGCACTCGATCCCCATATATATGCTAGCGCTGCAAACTAGCTTAATTAGAGACCCATACGTTTAAATTAAGGATCTTAACAAAAATTATTGGAAATCATATTGAATCAAAGTGTGCGTACGTTTATTGTGAGGTGAGGAGTACTAGATGCTTATATATAATTATATTAAAGGAGACTTAAAAGTTCAGTCCATTTTATGAGTCTTTCGGTAGTGATTTAGGGTTTTTAATTAAGTCCTTTATTTTTCTTCTTTGACGGCTTTATGTTAGATTTTAACTCCAAGATTTTGGACTCCGCCCAAAATCTCAGAGTTAAAACCTAACATGCAGCCTTTACAAAACTCACTATACACCTTAGGAGAAGAAATACCTTTCAAATTGGAGGAAATACCCTTCAAATCGGGAAAAAACTTTATTATGAATTAAAATAATTTTATTATAAATTAAAAGAACTTTATTATGAATTAAAATAATTTTTTTATAAATTTTAAAACACCCACAGTCTCCATCTAAAAATTATTTTTTTAAAGAATTTAAGCTTAATTATCTCTTATATTATTAATGTACAATTGGCAATTTTCAATGGTCCAGTAATATTATTGTAGATATATCCAAATTCCAAAGGCTCCACTTATGTACGTAATTTAATAATAAAAAAAGGTGCTATTTACAAGTATGAACTTTGATCTTTCACTTCATATTGTATACATTATGACTTTACATCGAAAGAAACTCAATTTCGATAATTACAAAAACCCAAGGAGACAAAAGTTTCATAAACATCTAGCTAGGTTGAAAAAGGAACAAGAGCAAAATATAATCAATCCCAAGATTTTCCCCAAAACAAATAAACAATGTCCATCGATCTATAGCTTCTTTCAACTTATTCCAATTGTGTTCCATTAGGATTCGGAAAATTGTGATTTGGAACCTTCTGCACGGAAGCACCTACGAAACCATCACGTATAGTTTATCTGTTTTATGACTGCAACATGGAGGAACCTTAGACTAGGGAAACAATATTCTGATGTAGGAGGAATGAAAATAAAATTTGTTTCCAACTACAACCTCAAAATTGTCAGACCATGGCCATGGAGCGGCAGGAATCTTTCTTCTGCTTTGACAACCCTCTTTCTCAATAACTGGCTCAAGTTTGGAGGAAAGGCATTACTTGGCCGTTGCCTGCCTTCACCTCTCTGACTTATTTCAGGTCTCCCTCCAACTCCACCCTCCACAAAAACTGCACCAATACAGAAAGGCAAACAAGATTTGCACAAATTAACACAATTTAACATATATAAGGAAGAAAGTTGTCGTTTGAAGAAAAAGAAAAGGACAAGGCTTTGAGATATACATACCTCTGGTAAATCATTGATCCGATCTTTTTGAACAGCCAAACATGCTCTCCATTACTATAGCACCGTCTTCCTCTTCACCCTGGGCATCAGCTTCAGAAACTTCCACCATTCTCTATATGAGAGCCAAAACCTAATCGTTATGTTAGTGAATTGGAGATGAAGGGCGGCGCTAGGTTTGTACACACATATCACTGAGTGTTTAGGGCATTTTTATAGATGAGATGGAGCGATATAGAAGGAAATTAAGTTGGTAGAAATAATGGGCTTCAATCTGTGTCTGGACTCTGGTAATAGGTTTTGTTAGGTGGATTGGTCTTATCCTGATTCAGGCAAGTGCTTAAAATAAATAAATAAATAAAAAAGAGGACCTTGGGCTGGTTGGGGTGCATCCTCACCGGCCTTCCCTCTAGCCTTGTGGTTAAGTCTTTGTATGCTATACCCCACGGTCAAGGTTTGAAGGCTAGTATCATGCACCAAAATTCTTTCTTTTTTTTTTTAACTGGTTGGACGTGATAAAAAGTTAGAAAATTTATTTTCAACATTTTTTTCATCAACTAATACTTAAAAAACTGTAAAAGTTGTGAAATAATTATTTTGAGAGAATTATAGCAATGGTCCTCAAACTTTACCTTAAGTATCACTTTGGTCTACGAATTTGTTTTTTGAATTATATAGTCCATGAATTTTCACCTGTATATTACTTTAGTCTATTACGCCATATCCTCTACTAATTTTTGTGTGCTTAATTATCTCATACTAATAAATGAAAACTATGTCATATATTTTACAGTGTAGGCTTATAATCGGAATCATTCAATATCGAGATAACCCTTAAAAGATTATTTTTGTAAAAAAAATTAACCAAATCATAAATCGTTTTTATGTAACTTTTATTGAATAATGGACATTGAGTATAATTGTTACTAAAATTATATATTATTTATAACAATTACATGACCAAATAATTTTCGATTTAGTTAATTTTTTACAGAAATAATATTTAAAAAATTGAACGGTTTCGATCATAAGTATATATTATAAAATGACGCCCTAATATGACCACGATGAAAATTTATTGATGTATTTCTCTATTACATTAATACCTACTATAAAATACCAAGAATATATATAACTATATAAGCATACTTGGAAACAAAAAATTTATTCCATAAATTTTCTTGATCTATAAATATACTAGAAGGTGTACGCGCGTGCGCGCATAAATTAAGTCTTTGGCTACGTACGTTGGAATGGACTACGTGTGCACCAGTGCATGGCTATATATGTATGTAGACTACTATGCATGGCAATACGTACGTACGTATGTATTAATAAAATTGAAACTTTTTTATTTTAAAACAAGTTCTACAAGTTAATATATTATTTATTTAAAAGGATACTAGTGAACATTTTTGAAAGATTCTGATCATGCCCGCACTACCAAAAAATGGCTTTTGACGACAAAATTTTTTTGTTGGTAAACTGACAAAAAATTTCGTCCGCCCATTTTGTCTCTCAAAGCTCGTCGCACAAGGTCTTTCCCAACAAAATCCAAACATTTTTCGAGAGTTTTTTGTCGAGAAAAAAATATCGTTGGCAATTTGGTCGGTGAATTTCTTGAAGGATTCAGATTAATGAATTTTCCGACAAAATTTTTAACAGGAAAAACACTTTGGCCAACAAATTAAATAACTTCGTCGATAAAGGTTTTACTTTTCCAACAAAAGTTAGTTTGGAAAAGTGCTTTTACGGACAAAACTGTTCGTTGCTAATTAAAGATTTTTAATATTTGGCCGACAATTACTTCGTTGGCAGATTCTATAACTTATACTTGTCGTATTTAAGAACTGTTGTTTTGGATCGGACTTCTATGCTTAAATTTTTATTATGATATATATACTAAAATTTAATAAAATTAATCATGTATAAAAGAAGAGCAGTGATCGACTCCATATATATAAAAAAAATCATCAAAATACGTATTTAATTATATTTGTATATTCAAATCTACTGTACTAAGAACCAAAAAGAGTATTAATTATATAATGAAATTAGAAACTATATTTTTCCAGCTCCTCAAGTAGGCATCCTTCAAACTATATCCAAGAAGTTGGGATGCACCAGTACCTTAATGATGTTTCACATTATTAACTGTCAAAATTTAGAAGCAAGTAGAACTAATTAAAGAGAAACATGACATGAGATAAGGTAAGAATAAACAATTTATCTGTCAAAAACATAGCAAGGTGTTTTCACTAAATACAGTAAGCTAATTCTTATTTGGTGTTTTATGAGAGGGTAGTTTTCTTCTTTCTTCCTTTTATTTTCTTTACAGCTCCACCGCAAGGAAAGAACTAATTAAGAAACCTATTAATGTTTACCTTATTAATCATAGACACCAAGAGCTTTACATTCATGTAAAAGGAAAAGAATAACTTGCAGCTCATGTAATAATTAGAACTTTGGTTTGACAATCTCTAACTTGTTTGGGAGTGCTTCTGTAGAAAAAGCTTTTACTCAGTAGCGTTTTTACTATAAGCGCTTTGGTTAAAAATTCATAGATTTTTTTTTTTTAAAATTTAAGTACTTCTTTTTAATATACTTGGAAGCATTTCCTAAGGAAGCACCTACCCAAGTGCTTTACCCGAAAGTGCATCCAAGTGCTTTTAGAACCCAAAAGCACTTCTTATTTTTTTTGCCAAACATAAGCAAAATCGCTTTTGATTATTTGAAAACACTTTTAAAGCTTCTAAAAACACTGCCAAACAAACCCTACTCAATTAAGTTCAGAGAGTATTTACTGATGTTTTCAAAGAGCAGCACATAAATTCCTTTATTGACTGGTACTCTTGTTCCAATTAAGTTCTATTGGTTGTGTTGCATACTTGATACTTATGAGTTTTAAAAACTACACTAATTAAGGACTTCTACTGGTAAGCTATCAAGACTTAAAAACAACTAAAAAGAACAGTATGAGGTTTTAGGAATACTCTCCAAGTTACTGCCTTATTAAGTATTGAGTAATACTTTCAGTCAGATAACAAGTCCCTTTCCTTTCTCCCTTTCTTTTCTTTAACCTCTGCTAAGTCTTGTCTAATTAAATTCTCTAGCCTTATTCATTTAACTGTCATTTATTATATAAATATGTTTTTTTGGGGTTTGTGGTTTCCTTTTTGTTGTTCTTAGAACTCACAGTGTATTATGCATGGTATAGCTAGTTTAAGAATGTATTAGAATACCAGGGTGCACAATAGGTAGAAATCTTAAACCATTTGATAACAACTCAAAACCAAGGATTTTCTAATTTAACACAAAAGGGAGAAATCATAACCAATTCCAATTTACAGTAAAACACTGGAGCATAGATACACACAAAACATGCAAAAGTTGATTGTGTCTTAGTTAGGCTTTATTAGATTTACAGGGCTGGCTTCCCCTACCTCAGTTTGGAATCCTCACAGCCCCTTCTTTTCAAGTTCCCTAGAATTCAAAGAGTGGTTTTAAAAAGGAACTCAGTAATATGCTTAATTAGCATAGCTGGTATATATACAAGAAATAAGATCTAAAATTGAAAAAAAAAAAAAAATTATATCATAATCCCCCCACCATATATCTTTATCAGGCCTACATCACAATCCTTAACACCAAGATCAGGATTATCAATAATGAAAAACTTACAAGTTTCTTGTTTCCTATAAAATAATGAAAATTAAGCCTAAAAGCTAAATTTATGTTGTCAACCTAGCTATATTACAGTTTGCTAATGCAACATAATTTATATAGGTTGTTTAGGAAGGCAATAGTATGCATTAGTTTACTTTAGATAAGAAGCAACTTGAAAGTAGAAATCTCCATTCTCCATAAGAGCTAATTGGTAATTACTTCAAACAAATTTCTTACATACAACAAGGAAAAAACATAAAAGAATGAGTAATTCTATCAAATTCATCTACAAAAAATATTAGTGGTTAAAATTCGGAGAGAAGAGCAGTATCTCACAATATGGAAGAAGTGATTGAATGGCATTCTAAAGCACGGATGAGACCTCTTGACAGGCCGGACCTTCTACAAGATACACATAGAAAGTTATAAACAATATAATATATATAATTGCATACCACCAACAACAATCATTTTCTTTTTTAATTATTTTTTGTTTGGGGGGAATTTTCTTATTTTTCTATTTGGGGGGGGGGGGGGGGGTTAACTACCTGTACACAATTTGCATCACTTGGAAACCATGAAACTATTAATTGGCGTATGATTTTTAGGCACATGCAAGCATCACTCACAAGTTAGATAAAGGTCATCTTGATGTTGCTCCATTAATGTATTTGAGTTATAGCTTTGAGAAAGTGTAGAGAAACTATGTAATATGGTTTGCACATCACTCTTCCAAAGTCGCCAGCTATATAATCAAAGAAGTGAGATGATATCTGCCAAAGAATGTCTATAAGTACTAAGGTTTCATATAAGATTTCATAAATTACACAAGGAAAAAACCAATCTCAAAATAATTGAGTAACAAATTCTGTGTCTGCTTTAAGTATGTGTGTGTGTGTGTGTGTGTGTGTGTGTGTGTGTGTGTGTGTGTGTGTGAGAGAGAGAGAGAGAGAGAGAGAGAGAGAGAGAGAAAAGGTAGATATGCAAAAAATAAAAAATAAAAATAAGAAAGGAATAACGTTGGAGAATAAGAAAATAAAACTTCCAGACACAAACCATAATTATTGCAAATTAAACACAGTAAGCATGCAAAAAAAACTTTCAAAATATCTTAATTATTACCACTGAAGAAGCAATCACTTATTCTAAAAGATGGAAGACATGACATCAATGCAAATGCAAAATACACTACAAAGTTACAACGAAAGTTATATTTTTACAAATTTTGGTGATAAGATACAAAGCGAGCATCTCTCCGTCTAATAACAATTAACTGTAATAAAAAGTGAAAGAAATGGTGTACAGAATGATTGATGGAGAAAAAAAAATTAAAATCTTTAAATATGATCAGAGCAAGAAAAAGGGGGAAAAAATATTGAATTGAATTGGATTGAAACCATGATTCTTACAATTGAAAGCACATCACTATATCAATGACCAATGTAAAGAGAAAAAAACAACTAGGAAAAAATATATAGTACGTGAACCTTAAAGCTATTCAAACCCCTTCTTTGTGTTCAATCCAGTCCCAACAGCTATTCAAACCCCTGTGCAAGCAGCTCAAATCAAATTACCAATCAATTAGAACATTTCAATGGAAAAATAAAAGGTGAGGGACAGCAACTGACAGTCACATTAGATGCCAACCTGTTACATGTGAGACTCGATCAATTCCATACTTCACCTCCTGCAGCCAAAGCAAAATGCTTTTGGTAAGTCTCTCCCTGCACACAAGACTCGGTTACAACTCAAATAAACAAATGTGTCTTGACCAAAAAAAAAAAAACGTGAACAGTCAAAATAGGGACCAAGAAAAAATAAATAAATAGATGTTTTGTAACTGAACTTTTTCAAAGAAATTTCTGTCATCGCAAATGAAATAAAATATGAAATAAGAAAATGCATATTTGGATCATCTTGCTAATTTGAAATGAACACGTTAACAGTACATATGTATTGGCTATAGCGATGTTAAATCTCACATACCACATGAATGTTTATGAAATAGAAGTCAAAAAAATTGAGAAAATTGATGTGTGGTTCAGGTGCGTGATATTTGAACTCAAGTACAACCCACAAACTTTCCAATTTACTCATTTAGGTTTAAGTTTCAATTTACTCAACAAGTTTTGGGGCTGAGTGAACATCCCAAATGACATATGCCTTGGTTTTTGCGCAGCCCACGCCGCCTAAGGACACACGTGATCAAGTGCATTTAATGCGAAGATATTGTGCCGTTAGAAAGATCTTGTCCGTCGAATCGGCGTTGTGATCATCACGGCTAGAAGAGTGAATTCAGTGAAAAATTGTGAAGTGTTGGACATCAGGTGTTTTGCCGAAACCAACAAAATTCTTAAAAATTTACAAAGTTCGATCGAGAAAAGCATTTAAAAAGCATTTACATTTCCTTAACCACTCGGTTAAGATGGCCGATAAACGGGGGGCATATGTTTACACCTATATTTGGTTTTGGGCCAGATTCACATTTCTCGAGCCCAGGTTTGGATAGAAGCCCAATAGCCGAGCTCAGTTTTTGTTCGAATGGGAGTCATATTGCTGAGCCCAAGCCCAAAAGAAGCTACAAATTCTAGAGACTTCCTAGTCAGTCTCGTTGAGTTCTCCTTGGCAGATTATGAGATCCAAATCAGGAAAAAGGGAAGAAGAGGCTTAGGCGTGAAGGAAAAACAAGCTAGAAGACCAAGTTCAAGTAGGAAAAGGTTTTCCTAGAAGATAAGGAGATGATTCCTATATAAAGAGGCACCAGCCATGAGGAAATAACTCTTAATAATACACAATCAATCAACACATAACTTTAGAATTCTCAAAGATCTCAAGCCTCTCAATTTCTTAAGCTTTTGGGCTCTTTTTGTTCTTTTTAGATCTGCTAGGGTTTCATATTGTCCTTAGTATTGATCTTGTTCAAAGTTTCGACTTTTGATTTCATATTTGTTTATCATGAGATTTATTGTTAGAACTTTCATTGTCACTCAAGTTCAAGATAATCAAATTACATACACCTTTTTCATCAAAGTTCATTGTTTGACTTATAATCCGGCTTATTACTTTCGAGCCTTTAATTCGTAATTTCGATTTCACAAACACAATCATTGAAACCTACGATTACTAAATTCCTTGAGGATCAAACCATAGAAGAACCTAGACGAGTTTCTTGTTCTTTATTCATCGTGCAATCGTTAAAGAAGAAGTTAGTCCGACACAAATCATTAAATCATACAAACACATCTAATTCTACAAACGGCTCTCGGCTGAAAGCAGTGGCACACTCGCATTGACACTAAAAGATATAGTGTTCTTTTTAAGAATTTTGGCAATCTTTGTCGTGAAGCATGACACAAGTTAATAAGCATGTCATATCGAAGTTTTTAGCTCATCAAACATGGCACGACCCGAGCCAAGTAGGGGCGGGCAAAAACTGGTTCAAACCGACCAACCCAACCAAATTGGGTTAGATATATGGGTCCGGTTTTTAACACTAAAAAATTGGAGGTCGATTTATAACCCAACCACCAATAGGTTGGTTAATAGGTTGGGTTCTCAAATAATTGTTCAAAACCGACCTGCCCGACCTAAAAAAAATATTTATATATTTAAATATACATTTGGCAACACATTATTGGTTAGTTTTAGGCTTATTATGGTCTTTACTTGGTATCACATATACGTGACATATGCATAATGAGGTGGTGAATCTAAATGTCACTTATTATTAGGCTTTAAAATTGACTTTGGGCCTAAATCCACTTTTTTTTTTTTTTCCAAACCTAAACCGTTCAAACCGACTTTAATTGGTTTGGATTGGTTTGATTTTTTCACTTTAATTAGTTTAGTTTGGTTTGAAAACCCACCAAACCGAATGTATTGGTTTGGTTTACGGTTTGAACTTAAAACCGAACCAAACCGACCCATATCCACCCCTAAGGCCAAGCATGGTTGGCCCGAATACGAAATGGGCCCAAACTAGACACGATTCATTTAATATTGTTTTTACCCTTTTCAAAAAACTTTTCATCAATAAAATTCAATTTTTTAAGTAAAAGAATGTTAATATTTAATTTTAAGAAAAAAAAAAATCAAACAATAATTTTTTTAGAGTTAAAAAAGAGAGCCATGGAATGGCCTGTTTAAGGTAAGGCACAAGCACGAATGGGCCACCAACCTTGAGCCGTGATAGGCATAAGTCTTACCTATTTGTGCCGGCACGACACGAAAGCACAAATGTGCCCAACTTAAACAGACTAAGCCAACATAGCACAAAAGTACAAATGCGCCCAAATTAAACGGACCGGGCTAGCATGGCAAACAACGCGTCGTTGTGTCACTTATTCAATTGGCCAAACCACACGTCGTTTTTAGCTACAAGTTAAGGATTGAGAGTAGGGATGATAATAAGTTACGGATACCAATCTGGTATAAGAAATGTAATACTTCAAGTTACTCATACGTTAACTAGTGTCGATAAGAATGGCAACAAAAAGACAAATCACAAAAACCATTTTCTCAAATTCTACGAAGCTTATTCCATAAAATGAATGTATTTATTAAACAGAAACGATCACAAGTCTTTAAAAGTTGTACATAAATAAAGTATATTTTCCTGAATTTCTCCCAATGTCTTCCTCTACATCCCTTCCCGCAAACCTTAAGAAGGTATAGCTTTAACATATTGTGGTCAGGTTAACCCAAGAAAGCATAAACTTATCAGAACAGAATGTAGCAAAAACCTGCAAAGAGCAAAACTAAGTTTTATCAAATTAAACTTATTAAAAGAGAGAAAACAAAACCCAAAAAAATATAAATGAAACTTAAATACACTCAGCATCACCGTCTAAATAAACTCAATGAGAAATTACCAAATACCTACATTTTATTGTGTGGCAGCTGTTTCCGGATGAGCAAGAGGTCTATGAGGCTTTGGAGCTGAAAGAAACCAAGCATTACGATCAATTAAAGACATAAAGAAAAGCTTAAAGGAATACTTTCAACTAGAAAATGGACATCTTAAACAAATATATGCCAACAAAGGTGGTATCTTTAGATGAATTTGTGTGAATTTAATTACCATGCTAGGCACTGGGAACAACTCAATGAAAAAAGGATTTCATGAATTCAAAAAACAAGAATCGACAATTCCCCGATGATGAATGCTATCCAAAAAGCATAAATTATTAGTAAACCAGATACCATTAGGGTTTCCTTGCTCATAAAAACTGCGGAAAAGAGAGACTGCTTCGGATGCCATTATCCCTCCATTGGATTTGAAACCTTTTCCCTGCGGAGCTCCACCACTATGCAATGACAATATTGATCCACACCCACCAAATTTATCATTGGCACAGCCATAAAATACTTCCTTTATTCCTAAACAAGGTGGGATAAGTCACCTATACATTGATCAAATTGATGAAAGGAAAGAGAAAAACAAGAGTTTCAACATTTACTAGCAGATTATAAGAAAATAAGTATACCAAGAATTGATAAAGCTGCTGCACACATTATGCATGGTTCACATGTAACATAGAGGTTACATTTTGAAAAAATTTCGGCAACTTCCGACTTTGAAAGCCTCTTTTCGCTCCACTGCTCAAGAAGAGTATCAATGGCTTCCATCTCTGCATGCCTTGTAGCCTGCATTTTTATGGCAAACACATCAAACTAGAAAACCATAGGTTCCAACTTCCAAAAGCTTATATAGGAAGCAGACTTCATAGAGTGCCAAACAGAGCTCTTATAAATTATGATAATAATTGAAAGAAAAAAGAAACTGTAAGAAAACCCAAAAGAAAGGTGGTATTATATATGGTGACATGCTATATTTTGAAACATTTGGTCTTAGAAGAGTGCATTAATTGTAGTATCAATTAGGAGCTCAGGAGAATACCCTAGAAGTTAAGCATAGACCTGCATTTTTGGGATAAAGTAGGAGGCAGGTGAAAAATAATAGTAGTGAGGAAAGATGTAGCGAGATCAAAGTGTACAGTGTAGACCCACCCTACCCTCTTTAAAATGGGGAAGGGAGAGACGAGGCAGGCATAAATGCTCAAACATTGAACATATACACTCAGACATGGAAGAGGGGAAAACCTGATTAGAATCTAGAACTACCTAAATAGTCAAAAATTAAATCGTCTAAGTAAATGATGGAATCATCTACTAATAAAATGAGCTCTTTTAAAAATGTTCATTAAAAATGATAATAATTGTAGCTTTGAACATTACAAACAGACATCGCAGGGACCTATATGCTTTAAATTAAATTAGAACTTCACGCCAAAAGAACAAAGGATAGAAAGAAAACGTAAAAACTCCTCCGAACTACACAGGTAGTCAAAAACTAAATCATCTAAGTAAACGACCGAATCATCTACTTAACACTTGAGCCTTACTAATTTTTTCACAGATAACTTATAGTCTAGTTCCAAGTAATTGAGGTAGTCTCAGCCATCCCACAAGCAACCATTAAGATATATGTGAAAACGTGCATTAACTGGACCCCATCTTTTATTTGTGATTCAAAAGAAATCAGACTTTAGGAGAAAGACGCAATTGAAATGTGAGAAATTATCTTTTATGAATCAAACTAGAGAGGCATGACCAGGAATTACAAATAAAAATCTAGATAAACAGTAGCAATTGCTTCTTCAGTTTACAAATAGTCACCATATAGATAAAGTTACCCAAGAAAACAGAACCGACACAAGAATACAAATCGGGAAAGTAAAAAAAAAAAAAAATTAAAATAAAAAGAAAGGAACGGGTGGTAAGTTTACATTTCGTGTCTCAGTAGTTCGATTTCTTCCGGACGCTATGACCTTCCCGTCTTCAACAATCACACAGCTGATCAATCAAATTTAAAGATTATAAAAAAAAAAAAATGCACCCATATAAGCATACCCTTGACTTTTAACAAAAGAAGCAAATTCCACGCATACTAGTTTTCCTAGGATCAACAGGTCGACTCTGTGTCAAGCCTCAATGATGTGATCAATAGAATCAATCCATAAGAAAGACTTTAAATTCTGAATTCAGTAGAAGCTTAATTAAGTGCAAAGTTGTGTAACATGTTAGCCCAGCATTCTTGCCATAGAATGAGTGACAGGCATGCTTTGCAAATTCAGAAGATAGTATTCCATGCTAGCAATATATACTTAAGAACAAGGAAAGCTAACAAATTTCCAAAAGTTATATATTAAAGAAAAGGACACAAAAGGTGAGTATAAAACCCAAAGGAACAAAGCTTACCCAACAGGCACTTCGAGGCTGTCCAAAGCCAGCTTTGCCTACATATAAGAATAAAATAATGACATGCAATGCAATCAAATCCACATGATGCCTGGTGTTTCCACCAGTTGAAATGCAATTTCTGTTCGATGATTGGAAACACCAATAGCACTAACAGCTACAGATAAACAACAAGCACCAGGCTCAACCATGCTATAAAAGGAAAAAAAATGAAAAAACAAAGTTTGCACTGATGTTGTCTCAGAAATGTTCAAAAATCTCAGTGAATGGCACATAGTAATATCAACAGGAGTCCATCATTGATACATCAACTTTGGGAATCTGTAAGGAATAGACAATCTTTTCACAATCTTAAGAGCCTGAAAATTGAAGCCAAATCACATCCCACAATTTATAAGCCTCCCCATATTTCAGGATGTTTAAGGTATCTACGTGTAAATTTAGTCCTTAAATTACAATTAATTGACCAGAAACACACCTAAACACCAATTTAAATTACAGCCTACTTGTGGGAAGTCTCAGCATTACCTGTTCTATAGCAAGCTCCATAAATGTAAGGGTATCATTAGGGTACTCTTCTCCAGGAGTTGCCATCTATTAAAAAATGAGAGAAGGGAAAAGAAAAAAGGCAAAACATGTAATAGAACACAAAGACGACTTTACTGTAATTACATAGATTAACTCATGAAATACTCCAAAATGCATACTCAAGAGTTCTATCAAGGCCTAATTTGCCACCAAAAATGAATAAATCATCAAAGGTTGACCTTTTTCTCATGTGTAACATAATTTAAAAGCTGATAATAGTTGGTTACTGCTAACTGCAATGACTACTAAAAATTGAAAGAATAAATAAATAAATGTCCTGAATGAAAGAGCAATGCTTTAAAACTTTTCTTGATTAGATAATCACTCAAACAAAGATTGACTTTAAGGACTATGATTCTCGGAAGTTCAATTGTCACCAACCATTTGAAAAACTAGATCAAATAAAGCTCAAAAATAAAAAAAAATAAAAAATTTGCTTTAAAGTACTTACCTGGGCAGTCTTGGAGCACTCCTTTCTCTCTGTATCACTTCTACTGCAGAAAAATGCAAATGAAGGGGTTTTGTTTTGTTTTTGAGTTTTTTTCTCTTCTCTTTCCCTCAATTGCAATGGTGAGCAGACCAGAGATCAACTTCTGCTCGTTGCTGACTGCTATGGTTCTAAATTTGCTTCTTCACATATCCAAACCACAGGTGTGGGCTTCGAGTATGGACCCAATAGTAGACAGAACAGATTGGGCTTAGTCGAATTAAAAGTAGGGGTTTTCTATTCGCACACAAAACTTGATCTTCACACCCAAGTAGGGGCTTTGCTAAGAAAGATGATTAGTAATTGCCAATGGGGTATGGGGAGTGAAGAGAGAGGGAAAGAAAGAGAGAGAAGGAAGAGATGGCCAGCCGAAGCCGACGGTGAGAGGGTAGCCGGCGCCGGGATGGGGGGTCCCCCGGGGAGAGGGTTGGTGAGGTGGGGCTGCTGGGTAATTGGGGTTTTTTATTTTTTGGTCGAAAATGGTTGGGGTTTATGGTTTTTATCTTTTAATTTTTTTAATTGTTTTTTAGAGATAATTAGGCTTGGGTTATTTAGCAAAATAGTTTTTAGATTGAAAGTGTTTTAAAATTTATAAGAAAATCTTTTTAATTCATAATAAAGTTTTTTAATTTATAAAAAAAATTGAATTCATAATAAAGTTCTTTTAATTTATAAGAAAATCATTTTAATTTATAATAAAGTTCTCCCTCGATTTAAAGAGTATTTCCCCTTCTAGGGTGTAGAGTGAGATTTATAAAGGTTGCATGTAAGATTCGCCCAAAATTTTAGAGTTAAAACCTAACATAAAGCTATCAAATATGAAAAATAAAAGGATTTGGTTAAAAACTCTAAATCACTACTGGTTTTAGTCTAAGAAAAACTCACAAAATGGACTGGACTCTAAATCTCCTTTGTTTTTATTCGAATATGATTTTATATCATCTATTATAGATAGTAACCATAATTAACTATTTGGTTTTTCTTTTAAGGTCCAAAACATAAAAGACCAAGATAAAACAGCCTACCTGCAAAAACACGATGATAGTGTTTATTGAGTCCACTTTAATGACCCGAGCATTCAGCACTGTCCACTAAGTGCTTAACAATTACAACTATTCAACATTGGCTTTTTGAAATTGCATAAAAATAATACTTATAAATATACCTTATGTCTTTTCTTACATAAACATGTCAAAAACTAATAAACCAACATAAAACACAAAAATGATTATTACTAATTGTCATTGTTTGACTGTGGCAATCTGCCCAATTTCGAAAAAAAAAAAACACGTCGAGCCTTCGGCACCAAAAACATGAAACTTGTTATAAAGTGAGTTTATTTGTCAAAAAGTGGACCTATTTGTCATTATAACCTTTTAAGTGAGTTTATTTATAATTAAGGACTTTGAAATCATTTACTTTTAACTATTTAGAGTTTTGGACATGTGTCATTTTATTCAAAAACAAAATATGAAATTTCTTTA
Organism: Dryas drummondii; assembly: GCA_003254865.1. Taxonomy (NCBI): domain Eukaryota; kingdom Viridiplantae; phylum Streptophyta; class Magnoliopsida; order Rosales; family Rosaceae; genus Dryas; species Dryas drummondii. The sequence continues at coordinate 502,808 of QANW01006396.1, forward strand.
AAATCTAATACATCAAAAAATTAAAAATCTTAAATTAAAAGAGGAGAGCGCATCTCCCCGATCAGAGTTAGGGCATCACCTCCCTACCGAAGATGTAAATGCAACTCCTTTCAAAAGATATTTTTTTACGTGACAATAAAATCACGTGGCAATGATTATTTTAAAGAAATAAATAGTCAATTGTTTCACCTATATTTATGGATATGCTAGGGTTTGATGCGCAAACATTTAATTTTTAGCTTTTTATCACAAATAGTCTCTTATGTTTCACCAAAATATCAATTTGGTCCCAAAAGTGCAATTTCACTCAATGTCATCCTTTGCCACCGAACATCAATTTGATCCCTCCGTCCACTTTTGTTTAATTTTCAGTTTAAATACTATTTTTCAAGGGCAAATATGTCTTAACACCCCCTAGACACATTTTGAAAATTCAAAATAGCTTGGGACACGAAAAAATTCTCCAAAAATTCTTATGGACTCGTCTTAACTACTACTATTTTTATATGGAGTCAAATTATCAAATTAACGTTTTGTAATTTCTAAAAAATTTGGAATTCCCAAACTAATTTCTAGAAAATTAAAATAACATTTTTTTTTAAATTTGACCCCTTATAATAATAGTACTAGTCAAGGCGAGACTATAGGAAGTTTCGGAAAATTTTTCCGAGTCTCAAATTATTTTTGGCGAATTTTCAAAGTGACTAGGAATATAAAGACATATTTGCCCTTGAAAAAATGGTATTTTAAATGAAAAATTAAATAAAATTGGACATAGGGACCAAATTGATATTTGATGGCAAAGATGAGGGATGACATTGAGTGAAAATACATTTTAGAGACAAATTGATATTTAAGTGAAAATTGAGAGTATTTGTGATAAAAAAAAAAACCTTTTTTATTTTTTAAATGTGGATATGGGTGTGTAGTAATTGGTTCAATAATAAAATTTTTGAATGTGAAGAGAAGCTCCCTTAAACTATTTTCAGCCTACAACATCAAACTTAAACGTAAGCTCATGGCAAGTTATGTGTGAACTAACTTAGGCTCATCCTAACTCAAAATGTAAGCTTATTGAAAATCTTCATGAGGAAAAACAAAACATGAATAGAGGAGAGTCAAAAATCTCACAATCCAACTCTAGGTCCAAGCCAAAATCTAGCAAAATTATATGCAGTGAAATTCTCCTAAGCTTTAATTTCAATCTCTGCTCATTAACTTTAATAGGCCATGACTATACTGTACAAAGAGCAGCTCTCATCTTCATTTTTTGGTTAGTTCAAAAAACGAAAGGACCACACAGAGACATGTAAGAGTGATTTCCGTATCTATATTTGGTCTAGACGTGATCGTATACGAAATCATTTATGTTAATCTTATATAAGAAGTTTTTCAAGGGTAAAAGATTTATTTATAAGATCTCATTCGAACAAATTTCTTGTATAATATTGATATAAAAGATTCCCGAATAAAATATCGTTCGAACCATGTATAGATGACTTAAGTATAAATGATTCGATCAAATGTGAGAATTCCTAAAACATGTAAATCAAACAAATAAACAATTATACTTTTCATTAGGGGGAGGTAAACCATGGAATCATAACCAAAATCAATGAAGATTTGGCAACAGATTTTACAATTAGTTGATTCGTAAGTGTATATGCATCATTTATTATTATTATTATTATTATTTCTATTATTCCATTTCAAAATGTCAAGAATCTTGTCGAGTTGTTGTAAATTTCAAAGCGGTAGGTACATGAATTACAAATCAATAACTAACGCAGAATTGATGGAGGTACATAAATGGAGGCACACCAATTAAATTCTTTTCCGTCATAAAACTAGAGTTACATAAATGGACGAGGTAACTACTTGCCCCTCTACAATGTAGAAGCTTTGTTGACATGTACCTCTTCCTTTTTAATGCATGAATTCCAAGTTAGAAGTTACTAAACTAGTATATGAGAATTTCATCACATTTTTCATGTTTATAAGAGAATTTTGTACTATTATATAGAGTTTGGTTTTGTGCACCTACTCTTGTATTTTCAAAAGAAAAAAGAAAACATAAAATTTTATCTACGACCAAGTTATAAGTAGGCGATACGAAATGTAAGTGCCTACTTACACTTGTATACATTCATTTATTTATATGCTAGTCATATGATGTACAAAGTGAGATATACGTTGAAGTTGTACACAACGGGTGGCGGTCAATTTTTCTCGTCTTCCTATAATTATTGCAAACAAGTGAAGTGAGTGGAGGTAGAGTGTTGGACATTTGTTTTTTTACATTGAAAATAAAAAATCGAACTCAATATTTTTTTTTAAATGAAACATTAAAACTCTTAATCTATCTTAAACTTATGTTTCCACCCTTACTCACCATTTAGGCTAATTAAATCATGGACTATATGATAGATTATGGTTGGGTTCGGTACGGTACGGTTACCGAACCGCTAGCCCCCAACCAACAACTGATCGACACTTTATCAGAATGGCCAATTCCTAACCACTACCATGCGACAATGTCGGTATACCGACAGACAGTTTCAGTTGTTTTCAGTCGGTAACGATGGTGGTTGTAGAGGCTTCAGGATGGTGGTTCATTAGTTCCTGGTGGCTGTGGGATGCTCACGAGGGAAAGAGAAGAAGAAGAAGTGGGGCGGTTTGGTATTGGTATACTTACGATTTGGGATTTGGGTCAGTATGCGGTTTTTGTGGTATGCCAACCCAGCCCTATGATAGATTAAACTAAATAATTATTCTTTATACTACATAGAGGCAAAGACACGATCATATATGTTCAATCAGATTCATCATGTTATCAACCATGAAATAAAGACATACCTTATGAAGCCATCTCCTTCGGGTTTGATCTAGGCAAGATCTGTATGCTCTATCTCTCAATGGGGTAAGATAATTGAACTGATTAAGTTGTGAGAGCATAAACCTTGTCTTATATAGATGTCATGTGCCAGAAATCTGAACTACTTGTTAAAAACTTCTATGTAAACGTTGAACATTTTTTTAGTAGCTAGAACCAATCAATTAATTGAACCATGGAGTGCAACTATAATGAATAACAAATTGAGCTGCATACAAAGAAAATTGCACTCCAAGGATGGGGATCCAGTTTTCCCAAGAAGAATAGGAATGATAAAAAACATAAACCCTAACACTAAGAAGCAACCCAATTGAATTTGAACTGACATAACTTCATTTATGTGCTACTTTGCCTCTCCAACAAAATCTCTTTACCTATCAAAAGGTATTCATGAGTTTGGAACCGAGTAGAAACTAAAGTATCTTTGCAACAAGACTAGAACAAAGAAAGAGAAACACATATAAAAATGAGAACCTAGACAGACAAAAAGTTATTGGATTCTCCATGCTCCTCTTCTTAATTAACTAGTCTCCATCTCTTTGGCTTCTTAGTGTGAAAAACATAAAAATAAAAAATAAAAGAAACTAATAAAACAGGAAAAAGTAATTAACTGATACAACAAAGAGAAAGGACAGAGCAGCCACAAGTGTCATGGCCACAATCCAAAAAGCATTCATATTTCTTTCTGTCTTTGACCACTTGTGCTGGAATTTGGCCTTCTAACAAATCGACCCTGTGACAAAACAAGGAACACCAAGGTGAGTAAAACTCAGAGAGAGAGAGAGAGAGAGAGAGAGAGAGAGAGAGAGAGAGAGAGAGAGAGAGAGAGAGAGAGAGAGAGAGAGAGAGAGAGAG
>QANW01006396.1:507591-549404 GCA_003254865.1 Dryas drummondii
GTGGTGTGGGGAGGGTGCGGGAGGGAAGGAGGTGGTCGGGTGAGGGGGAGATCGGCTGGGTGGGTCGGGTGAAACGGGGGAAGGGAGGGAGGTGGTTCGGTGAGGGGGGAATTGGGTGTTTTGATTTTTTTGGTCTGAGGTTGTCTGGAGAGGAAAGGGGAGGGAGCTGGATGGGTTGGTGAAGGGGTGTGTTTTTTTTTTTTTGTCTAAGTTGGGGTGTGTTGGGTGATAAGTTATGGTGAAAATTTTTGTGAAAATAGATAAAATAGGGATATTATGGTAATTGGGAATAGTGTATATTTAAGAAAATTTAATTGTGAGAAGAGTATGAGGGTGTGATATGAGAAAAAGTGTAAAAAGAGTATGCAAAAAAAAAAAAAAAGTCTGCAAATAACAGCTCTCAAAAAATCTTTGTTTTGTTTTCAATTGAGTTCCTACTTTTAAGGGGAAAAGAAAAATGAATTTCTTTCGAGAAGAAAAAAATTAAAGTTCAAACAAAAAAAAATTCAAAATTGAGAAGATCAAATTCGGACATGGATGTGACTTGTGAGAGATAAAAGAAAAAAAGAAAAAGGGAAGGACATAAATATGTATGCCAAAAAGTAGTTTGAATGCATGATAGCCTATCTTGTGACTCGTTCTGTAAATCAATCACATGTTCACAGCAATCATGCCATCTTTATTCAACAAAATCCATAAATCTCAAACAATTAAATTGGACACGTGTAACAATATTAGAGAAAATAAGTACCTTCATTCTGGGCCGTCGATCAGCGTTGACTTTTCTGACTTGGTACCTGATCTTCTTGGAGAAGAGGCGTGTACGCCGTTTTTCCTTGTAGCGCAACACGCTAGCTTCTCTCAGTCCTCCCGCGTCCGAGAATAAATCAATCTGCGCCAGCCTGGCCTGCCCCAAACAAAAAACCAATTATAAAGGCAATAATTCTAAAACCTTAAAACATAGAAACATTAAACAAGGACAATTCCGTCATTTTCCCACACATTCTGGTTTGCTGCCAATAGATTATGCAATAATATTGACCCTTGGAAAAGGACCAATACTGCCTCCAATAAAGTAATAAATATAATAATAAGAACATGATTTTTTTTTTTTTTTGTAGAATAATAAATAGTTTGACATCACGGCAAAGCGATGCAATTGGCAAAAATACAATTAACTTTGAATCATTAAGCATAAAAAATTAAACCCATGCTATGAGCTATGGTTGATTGGTTGGTGACAAATAATCCTTTCTAATTCAGTTTGGGAAAATTTTTAGTACGACCCATATAATGAGAAGACATGAGAATAAGGAATAATATACAGGCGTCACGCATTAGAATCTAGAAGTGGGTTTTGAAAGATGACAATTAATTCGATTATTTCAAAACGTTAACAACAAAAAGGCCAGTGAAAAGCCTATTATAAAGAATGAGGTAGATATATGATTCATTAATAGCCCTCAAAAGCAGAAAGGGGTCATTTTCTTTTTCTTTTATTTTTCCAAAAAGGCCCTTGTATGTATTGAGGGGAAAAATTCAAAATTCTAATCTTAATGGGCTAAAAGAGAAGAAGAGAAAAATCACCTATAGAAAATTGAGTTACTCATAATAAAAAAAAAAAATCTGAGTTCACTTCTCTCATTAGTCATAAAAAAAAGATGCATAAAGCCCACCAACTTTATTGGAGTGACCCAAAAAAAAAAACAGAGCTTCAAACTTTGAACAATATTTGTTTAATTTTTCATGGAATTTGATTTTTGCTGGCGAGAGATAAGAAACATACAGAAACATCATTTCCATCAGAGCCCGGAATCTCCTCCGAAAACGGCGACGCTTTGTCCGACCAAGCGCTCAAAACGTCGTCGTAGTCCAACTTCAGCATCAGCCCGGCAGAATCTGCTGCTGGCGGCGGCTTCGGAATCGAATTCAGATTCGTCTCCTTGGGCAACTCGGCCGATTTCGATTCCGCCGCCGCCGGTTTTTCCACCTTCTTCTTTTTCTTCGTGCCGGCCGAGTTCGGAGCCGGACCAGCCGGTTCGCGAGACTTGTTGAACCGGGGCGAGATTTCGAGAACATCCACAGTGGGAAAGCTCCACCAGTTCCCATCATCGACATGCCTCAATGGCCTCACTCCACTTCTCCTTGTTCCGAACCCGAATTCGAATTTCCCGCCAAATCCCAACCCCATTGGGTACCCATAGCAAGAATTCGGATTCGGATTCATTTGGCCACCGCCATTGGAGGACTCGTCGACTGTGTCCATGTTCGAGCTCATGCTTCCCATGATGCTATCAATAATACCCTCTTCAATTTCCTCGTCGAGAATGGACTCCGTCTCGAAATCGTCGTCCTGGTAGCCATTACAGAGCTCCATGGAGTTGGAATTGTTGGAATTGGGATTGAAATTCGGTTGGGAATCGAATTCCCCTGGACTGTGGCACAGCTTCTCGAACGAATTCGCGACTTTGGGCTCGAATCGCGAACTGGGTTTTTCTCGGATTGGCTGGTGGAGCAGGAAACCGGAGTTGTCGACGACTCTGAAGGGCAAGAGCAGCTCTGCAGATTGGTCGAAGAAGTAGTCATGGGGTTTTGTGGATTTGCGTGGATTTGTGAGGTTTTTGGTGGTGAAGATATTGGGGTAAGCTGTGGAGAGTAAAGCAGCGGCTTCATTGTAGGTCTGGTTGGGACGTTTTCGAGGGGTTCTGGGTTTTCGGGTTGAGATTGCGAGGCCCGAATTGCTCGATTCGGAGAGAGTTGAAGAAGGTGAAGATGTGTGGGAAGTCCGGGTCGATGTTGAAGGGGATTTGACTATGTCAAGCTCAAATGCATAGGTTCTTCCCCCGCCGCTTAAACACGAAGACATTTGGGGATGAATTCGATGAAGAAGTAGAATGAGTGGGTTTGAAATTCAAGGATTTGAATTCCGAATTCAGTTCGAGTTTAAGCCCAGATAAAACAGAGGAATTGAACTCATAGAACCCAAAATTGAGATTGAATTCAAGCTCTGGTGAAACAGAGGAGCTCACTATATGGACTTGAGGGACTAAAAAAGAGCCAAAATCTTTTCCGAAAAGAAAAGGGTACAAAACCCTAAACCCTAAAAGTACAACAGAGAAAAGTTTTGGTTTTGGCTTGAAATGAATAGTAGGAAAAGGCCAAGCAGTTTTGGGAATAAAACAGAAAGAGGAACACACTAGAACCCCTGAAAGATGAATCTTGAAATTCCCATTTTAGAACAAGGAGTCAAAATTGGATGTAGAGAAGTTTCATAAACCCAAGAAACCAACCTCAGAGTTTAGCATGAGAATTAAGAAAAGCACAAATTTCCTCACTATATTTTTTTTCTTTCTTAGAAAACAGTATCCCAAAACCCTTGAAAGAACCCAGAGACTCAAACTATTATGGAGGTGGGCAACTGGGTATTGGCTAAAAGGAATGGGAAATATCTCAGAACGGAAAGTTACCCAATAAAGGAATCGAAGACTGTGTATATACTGTGGAAACTTGGCATAAAACAGAGGGAGAGGGAGATGGTGTTTTTGCAGAGTAGTCACGAGGCTAACCAAATAAAAGGGCAAAGAACCGTTGGGAAGCCTGTAAATACAGGCATATGAAGAGAGACACAGATACTCTCTCTCTCTCTCCAGAGGGAACTGAGAGATTGGGAAGTGGCTATGTATGTGTGATGGAGATGAGACAGGGGAAGAGACAATGCTCAGTTTCAGCAGTTCTGGGTGTGGGACCCTTTTCTTTTCTTCTAACTTTTTTCTATTTTCTCTCTCTTTTTACCTCTTCAATCATTTTATCATGCTCATTTACTAGATTGGCCTTATTCTTTCTTTATTTTTTTGTTTTGGCAGATTGACCTTGTTTTGCATTCCTTTTCTTTTGTTTTGTTTGCCTATCTCTTCATTCTTAACTTAACTAATATTAAGAACTTCTCAATACAAATAAAAAAGAACAGAATACTATTGGCCAAAATGAGTTCGTCTTTGATACAATGGCTGTATGATTTAATAGTAGAAAGTTTATACCGTGATAGTAAAAAGGTGAACCAGTTAATATAATAAGATTAGAAAAATTTATACCATGATAGTAAAAAGGTGGACCAGTTACTAAAGTTAAAAAGAAAAATAATATTGTGTATTATATAATTTATCCATATTTACGAATGCTATTTTCAATTTTCACTTTCTTCAATTATTTATCTACAAAATATGTGAGATTTATCTTTTTGGTCATATGATAAATAAAAATTGTATAATTTAAATATTTTTATTATTAAATTTTACATGCTGGATTTATTTTGTATTTATGATTTTTGTTTTCCATGGCTTGGTCTGAAACCCTTTAATTTCTAAAGAAACATAAAATTGATTTTGTTTTGGATTTTTCCCACTCCACTTGTGTTTATATGAGATGGGTCACATCACATGCAACCATAACCCTTATTTTTTAGGTTTAAAACCTGCGCAATTATCACAAGTTAAATATATAAATGATTACACTTTAACAAGAGAAACAATAACCTGACTCAATCATTTTCTGTTTTTGGCATGAACAACCTACCAATCATTGAGGGCAACTTAAAAAACTAGTGCATTAAGAAACGCTAAGGTAGTAAATTTGGATTTCTCAAGTAACTTAAATTAAAGTCATTTTCAAAAATATTTCTTAAGATGAATTAGTCTCTTATATATTAATTAGTAGGGGTGGAGCCATTATAAGGCCTGAAGGGGCCTAGCCTCCTGCAGTTTTTTATAATTCTTTTTGACGTGGCTCCAGTATTAACACTAATGCATGCTTGTGGCCCTTCCAAAAGGATAAATAATAGGCTTAATAGCTCTAAATTAATAAAACTTGGCATAACATTAACACAATAACCAAAATGAAAGAAAAAATCACTAACATAATTGGCCCTTAGCCTAATATTCTTTCAAGTACAGTATAATTACAATAATACAAGTGTATATTAGTCAATAGCCTAATGGGTTAAGGTTGAAAGATGAATTTTTTTCTTTTTACTTTGTGTTTTCTGTATTGGTCCCCCTAAAACCTAAATTTTAGCTCTGCTAGCTAATTACCTTGCTTTTCTTATTCCCTCTTTCTCAATATGCTTTTGGAGAGCCTAGTGATCGAGAAAGGTTTAATGCACCAAAAATAATGTCTAATAATTGTACTTATGCCTCTAACTCTATATGAAGCAACAACCAACATAGAGTACATGTGATCAAGGAATTAGGGGCATATAGCAAAACTTTAGTAAAAGTACTGTCAGCTGTAACTCATCAAACCTTTAATTCAACTTAGATGAGCTGAGTGAGATGATGCAAATATTGTAAATTCAAATATTCATGTAATTAATTAAAGTGGACACTAGATTAAAAAAAGTAAAAAATACTACAAGGGTAATAACATTATTTGGAGTGGCATATATTTTAATTCTAGCTAGTGTGTGACATGGGCATGTGGTGAATGCTAATCCAGATATTCTCATCCCAACCATGGGACAAGCATGGATGTGTTTGGATGATTCTTAGTATGCCACCCATAGCACCTGCAAAGTTACTTAGAGATTTTATGGAAAAGGTTTCTTATCTGCTGACGTGGCAAGGTCCCATTGGGTGCTTGAGATTTTTAGGGCTGACTGGAATTGTGTCTATGGGTTGGATAATATTCACGTGTATCAAGAAAAATAAGGTGGTGGGCTTTTGGATCTCTCTCTTGTAAGATCAATGATTTGAACCTTTTTGGTGTCTTTTGCCATTCAATGTGCGGTCGATGGCAATCATACGTTGAGCTTATCTTGTTCAGTAACTCAAGATTACAATATCAAATTGTTATGGCTCTTCTTTTTCTTACATGCTAAGGTGGGCTAAACAACCCAAATAAATAAAACCACAAACTATCCGGATACAAATTGTTAAGGTTTTAAGCAGAAAATCCAAATCCTTTCCCACAATCATTTCAACATCAGCTTTTTATTTTAGGTGTTTATGTAAAATTTGCAAAGCACAACGAGATAAGTGAGCATACACAAGTTCTAACTCAAGTAGCATAAGATGGTTAAAATATAAAAATAAGGATTTTAGGTTAAAAGATTCGTATACTTAAAAAAAAAAAGTACAAAGTTTGTGTATATATTAAAATATACACAATGACTAATATGATGGTTTTATAAGAGCCTTTAGATTAATCTAACGACACATATTTTTATTCACTCATACAAATTTTATTACCCAATAACTTGTTTTAAATGACTAGCCCTTAAAAAATAATCTTACCCAAATCCATTTTATTTATTATCCCATTTTTACCCCTCCCGCTGACGGGTTCACTACATACCCTCCTGTAATGTAAAATGTGAATTGTAGAAGCTGCATATTAGGTTTTAACTTTGAAAATCTTAAAGTCAAAACTTAACATAAAGCTGACAAACCAGATGTAATTAGATTAATCTAAGAACTCTTATAAAATAGTCTCTCACAGTCCTACATAATTAGTCCCTCATATTAACCGGACTTCTAAAGTATACTAGAAAACTTAAATAATTAAAAAATATAGTCATTAGACTCATTACTAGAAAGAAAAACCATCTCATAATAGATATTTAACATGTTTATTTTCTAATTGTACGTAAATCTAAAACATAAATTTGGACACGATATTTTTTTGTTGCATTGAAAGGGATTCAATTCTTAATTTATCCTCTAATTAAAAAAAAAAAAAACTCTTTATTTATCATAAGCTTTAACTCATTAGTCATTTTCTATACCCTAACTTCCTCACGCACTTGAGTTAATTAACCCAATACTAGATACAAGTTTATTTAATCGATCAATTATTTTAGCGTACTATTCGACAGCATAACATATATATACAGTTGTATATACTACACATTTCTGATAAGAGAAAATTACATTTACTGCAAATATCTCAAATATATATATGTAAATTTCGTTATATAGTATTGTAGTGGAGGAATGACAAAAGTCAACATGTATGGCTCATTTCTAGATTCCCACCCTCTGTCCTCTGATACTCCAATTATCTTTTCAAAGATATTTCATTATTTCCCCAAAATATCCAGATACTCCCATCATCTGATCATCAAGCCTAACACATTTCAACGGGTGGTAGTTACTCTGTATATTTCTATTTTTTTTTTCTTGGATAAATACGGTCTATTTTTATAAGGTCATATTGTAATTGTGCTTTTACTTAATCAGTTGGCCATCTCACAAGTAAAAATGAGATTTTACCCTTCCACGTAACGCGCACATACACTATTTAATAGGAATGAGACAGAATTATTAAATTGGACCAAAATTAATTACACTTTTAACCACAATAGTACAATTAAAAATTTTAAAATCACAAAAATAACATTGAAATATGTTGCAAATTGCAAGAGCCATTTGTGTAATTTACCATTTCATAAATATCTAATTGTAAAACACCATAATACTAACTTCTTCTTTTTTTTTTTTCAGGCAAAGATGGTAATCATGGTAGTAGGCATCATTCTAATGAGAAATATTTGGGTCCTCCGTACTAATAATTTTATAATATGTGTCATTTTTTTAAAATACATTTATCTCATAATTTAGTACTTTTTATTACTTTTTTAAGGTATTGACACATATTATAAATTTATTGGTCCACATTATAAACTGAGAATGAAAATGTCGTTATACAGAAAACCCAAGTATTTTTCATTCTAATTTCTTTTAGGTTTATAGGGACTTTAGGGGAGATGACGCTTCTAAATACATCCCCGTGACTAGCCTAAAAATATTCTCTTAAGAATAAAATGGTAATAATTCTTCTTATTTGGAATGTAAAAAAACATATAAAGGAAGTATATTTAGATTTTAGAGGCATTCGATCCAGAAAGAGTTTGAATTTTGAAGATGTAAACTTAATTGGCAAGGGGCCAAACTGTGGAGAGGTATACGTCCATGTTTTCTTCTGACCGCAAGACTCTAAGAGCATATATCCTCGAAAGAATGACTGAATGACCACACCTTATCTGGGTGGCTTGGAAATTCCACAGCCCATGTCCTCGAAAGAATGACTGAATGACCACACCTTATCTGGGTGACTTGGAAATTCCACAGCCCATGAAAATGGATAAACACAACTCAAGTAATAGCAGGGGGTTTTGGTTTGGCCTTTTAGGATTAGAAAATTCATGAAACATATGACTCATTCCTTTGTACTTCGTACACCAATTGGGTCATTATTATGACTCATTCTTTTGTGGCAATGGATCTGTTGGGAGTAGCTGTAAACATAGGCACCCGAATTCAAGTTTTCAGTTCGACTCTCAGAGTTAGGTAGTAAAGGAGGTAAAATTTCTTATGAATTTCCTAGGCCTGGTGTGGATTGTCTGCCTAGGCCTGGTGTGGATTGTCTGTCTTTGACTGGCTCAAGGAATTAATCTGGTGGCCAAAAACAGACTCAGAACACCTTCAATTACCAAAAGATTCAGATCTTCTGCTAAATTTTATATATTTATTTCTTCTTTAACCTTTTATTTTATTTATATTATTATTATTATTATAATGAATATCAAAAGGTGAAATAAATTTGTTATACTTTTTAAGTATGAATGAAGTTATATTATTAAATCTACAATTTTAAATTTGTATACATTATTTACATATTTAAAATTAAAACAAGTAAAAACAAAGAAAACACAAAATTTAGACAACAAGAGAGATAAAATCTTTTGTGAATTGTCTGCCTTTACTGAGACCCTAAGCTAAAGAAAGAGGAAAACAGAGAAAAATAGACTATTCATTTCCTTCATAACTCAGCAATCTGTTTTCAGCCTAATATAGCAATTACACCAGACTAATAGTGAGTCAACACAACCAATAAAAAGCCAACACGTGGCAATGATAAATCCTACTTGGAAATTGAAGTAAAGGAAAGACATAACAATAATTAAATTAAACTATTGATTGTATGGGGTTCTCATCAAGGCCACCCGCCCAAAAAGAAGTCTGTCCTCAGGCTTGAAAATTGAAATCTGGAAAGCGATTGATGATGGCATCAGCGTCTTCCCAAGTAGCATCTTCTGCAGGAAGCCCAGACCAGTGAATCAGCCAGCGAATGACAGGTTTGTGTCGTCTGTTCACCATAGTACGATCCAAAATTTTGTATGGGCATAAGTGTGCAGAACCAAAGTCAATAAGGGAAGGAAGTGTAGCTGAGGGCACCACATGTTGGCCAAGCTTGGCTTTGAGAAGGGACACATGAAAAACCGGGTGGATTTTAGAAGAGGCAGGAAGGAGCAAGCGATAAGCAACTGACCCAACTTTTGCTTCAATCTGGAATGGTCCAAAATATCTTGGAGCGAGCTTGTGGCAATGGCGAGCATGCACAGAATGTTGTCGGTAAGGATGCAATTTAAGATACACCCAATCATCCACCTGAAAAACTCGCTCTGTTCGATGCTTATCAAGATAAGTTTTCATACGAGATTGGGCCTGCTGCAAATTTAATTTCAAAGCACGCAATAAGGTATCCCTGTCTTTTAGAGCCACGTCGACCTCATGAACAGCGGTCGTCCCCGGAAGATAAGTAGTAATGGCAGGAGGTCGATACCCATATAAGGCTTGAAATGGGGTCATTTTTATGGAGGAATGGAAGGTGGTGTTGTACCACCACTCAGCCCAAGGAATAGCTGCTGTCCAAGTAGAGGGTTTGTCACCCACAAAGCAGCGTAAATAGTGCTCTAGAGTACGATTAAGAACTTCCGTTTGCCCATCAGATTGTGGGTGGTACGCTGTGCTATGACATAATTGAGTGCCTTGTGCCTTAAAAAAAGCTGCCCAAAAATGACTTAAAAAGATAGGGTCACGATCACTTACAATTGTTTTCGGCATGCCATGGAGACGAAACACATCCCGAATGAATAAAGAAGCCACTTGTTTGGCGGAATACGGATGCGAGAGAGGTAAAAAGTGACCATACTTGGTGAGACGATCAACCACCACTAAAATTACATTCTTCCCAGCTGAATTCGGTAAACCTTCTATGAAATCCATTGAAATATCTAGCCAAGCTCCCTCTGGAATGGGTAAAGGTTGTGATAAACCAGGTGGAAGAATAGCCTCATAATTGTGACGTTGGCATGTATCACACTCAGCCACAAATGTCTTCACATCACGCTTGATACCAGGCCACATGAAACTGCGAGTTAAACGTTTGTAAGTTCGAAGATAACCAGAATGACCTCCAGTAGTTCCTCCATGAAATTCTAATAACAATTTATTCCTCCAACTTGAAGAGGAAGGCACGAAAATCCTTTCTTTGTAAAGTAACAAGTTATCATTCCGTAAGGAAAATCCTTCTTAACTGGTTGTCCTGTCCGAAGTGACTGAATGGTATCCAAGCTCAAAGGATCAGTGAGTGTATCTTGCTGGATCAAGTTGATAGCATCAAAAAGAGGACTAGACTGCCCGGTGATGGCCATTAGTTCTGATTGACGAGACAAAGCATCTGGGCCTTGATTGTGAGAGCCAGGTCTGTAATGGACTGAATAATCATATCCCAACAACTTCACAAGCCATTTTTGCTGATCTGGTGTGGTGATTCGTTGGTTCAAGAAGTGTTGAATTGTCCTATGATCAGTGAGAATGCGGAAATGATGACCCAATAGGTATGGACGCCATTTTTGCACTGCATACACAACATCAAGCATCTCTTTATCATACACCGCAAGAGCTTGATGACGCTGCGATAATGGTTTACTCAAAAATGCTATAGGAGGGCCTTCTTGTGACAGGATAGCACCAATTCCTACACCCGAGGCATCACACTCAACAGAGAACTCCTTTGTAAAGTCCGGCATGGCTAACACAGGAGTGGTGGAGAGGGCAGTTTTGAGCTGCTCAAATGCTAATTCTGAAGCTGGAGACCAATTGAACCCATTTTTTTTAGCATATTCGTTAGTGGCTGCGCAATGAGTCCATAATGTCGCACAAACTTCCTATAGTACCCCGTGAGACCAAGAAATCCCCGTAAGCCTTTTAAAGTGGTAGGCCTTGGCCAATTGACAATGCTTTCAATTTTGGTGGGGTCGACTGCAACTCCTTGGCCAGAAATCAGATGCCCTAAATACTCGACTGAAGTAGCAGCAAACACACATTTACTTTGCTTGACTTTAAGTTGATGCTGCCTCATGGTGTTCAAAACAATAGTTAAATGGCTGAGATGCTCCTGCATAGAAGAGCTATAAACCAAGATGTCATCAAAAAACACAAGAACAAATTTTCGAAGATAAGTACGGAATATGTCGTTCATAAGTGACTGAAAAGTGGAAGGAGCATTGGTTAAACCAAATGGCATAACCAGAAATTCAAAGTGCCCATCGTGTGTACGAAAGGCTGTTTTTTCTATGTCTTCAGGATGCATTCTAATCTGATGGTACCCAGACCGAAGATCCAATTTTGAAAACACTGTAGCACCATGAAGCTCATCTAACAATTCATCTATGACCGGAATGGGAAACCTATCTTTCACTGTTGCCGAATTTAAAGCTCGATAATCCACACACATCCTCCAAGTGCCATCTTTTTTTTTTACCAATAACACCGGAGATGAATAAGGGCTTACACTTGGCCTGATAACCCCTCCTGCTAACAGTTCTTGGACAATCTTCTCAATTTCAGTCTTCTGAAAATATGGGTATCGATAGGGTCTCACGTTAATAGGAGAAGTTCCAGGGAGTAAGGGTATTCGATGATCATGTATACGTGTAGGGGGTAAGGAAGTAGGATGTTCAAAGATATCTTCATATTCAGCCAATAGTTGACGAACTACAAAGGGAATAGATAATGGAATTGGCTCCTGTGTCATGGGTTGCAACTGAGCCAAAAAAGCTTGTTTCTCCCCAACCAATAGATGAGACATTGCTTGGCAGCTAACCCAAGAGGCTCCAATAGGCAACAAACCCTGCAAGGAATATGTACCCTGGCTTGTGGAAAACTGCATTGTCAACTTCTCAAAATTCCAAGCTATTGTTCCCAAAGTTTTTAACCAACTAGTGCCTAACAAAACCTCACAACCAGTGACAGGAAGGACGTAAAAATCTGTAGAGCATTCAAATCCCTGTAAATGCAGCAACAACTCAGGAATATGACCCCTTGTGCGCATAGAGGAACCACTTGCAACAGTAACACATAAAGAAACCTCAGTATTTACTGGCTGGTGCACATGCTTAACAAGTGTGGGATGTATGAAGTTATGAGTAGCTCCAGAATCTATCAACACATGTACTTGTTTCTTACCAATGAATCCAAAGAGACGCATGGTTTCTGGCTTGCTAGCATCGTTGATAACATGTAATTTGATCTTGGACTCAACCTCATCCACTATATCGGTTATTGGTGCTTCAAGCTCCACCGTAGACTCTGGGGAATCCACAGTGTAATCCTCAATTCCATCTAGTAGAAGAACCTGGCTTGGTTGACCGCGCTTGCAGCGATGACCCACTGTATACGGAGCATCATAGAAGAAACAAAGGTTCTTCTCACGCTTGTCCATATACTCAGCTCGTGATAATCGACGACCAGTTGAAATAGGAGGCGTTGGAGCCTTTTGAGTGTAAAGTGGAGGAGGTCAAGAATGCAAGGGTGGTGCAGGTAACGTCAATCTACTGGAGGGAGGAGCAAAAGTGGGTCGTGACTGAGAATTAGATACTCGAGATAGTAAACGCCGACCGGTATGTCTTTCCTCATACACTCGAGCCAAGTCAAAGGCAGCCATTAAGGAACGGGGCCGCTGCGCTCGAACATCAACACGTATGTCTTCTTGCAAACCACCCACAAAACAAGCAACCAGAAGCTCGTCTGAAATATCTGTTGCCCGACAAGCCAATTTGGTGAATTCAGATTGGTATTCGGCAACCGTGCCTTCTTGGCATAATCGAGTTAACCGCGCCTGACAATCCAATGAATCATGAAGCCCAAACCGTTTGAGCAACATCTCAGAGAACTGGGGCCATTCATGGGGAAAGCGAGGTCGATACCAACGCCACCACGCTGCCGCGTCACCCACCAAATGCATAACTGCAATGCCTACTTTCCGATCATTCGGAACTTGATAATGGTCAAAAAACTGTTCAGCCCGGGTTAGCCAATCAATTGGTTCCTCCCTAGCAAAACGATCCAATTCCAAACGCACATGGCGCATCCAAGGCTGGAAAGAGTCGGGGTACGAATGGTGGTGGGGCCCAGTGGGATAGTGAGACGGATTTGGGGGGTGTGGGGGGTGAGAAGAGCTGGTCGGAGAGTATGGGTACGGAGGACCAAGATTTGGGTAGTGAAAAGGGGACGGGATGTATGGGTGGGTTGGTGTGTAAGTGGGGGTTGTGGTGGGGCTGTGAAAGGCCGGTAAGGGCGAGGGGAGAGACGGAAGAGTCGTCACCGATACAGCTGAAAAGGACAGTGGACGGTGATGGTGGGTTGAGGTCGAGGGCGGAACTGGATCCAGAGGAGCAGACCCATGAGGCGAAACAGGGCCGGAGAAGGAACCGAAGAGTGGAAGCGGCCCATCCATCGGGGATTTGGGACCGCGATGTACTTGGCGGAGCTCTCGAGAAAATCGGAACGGAATTCATCCTGTTTGGAAGACAAACGGACGACGATCTCACGCAACTCCTGAAGTTCCGATGTAGTGCGATCTTGATGAGCGCGGAAAGCGAGCTCGAGAGGAGAGAGATCCGGCGGCACAGGCAGCTCAGACCCCATGATCGAGAGCTCTGATACCACTTACTGAGACCCTAAGCTAAAGAAAGAGGAAAACAGAGAAAAATAGACTATTCATTTCCTTCATAACTCAGCAATCTGTTTTCAGCCTAATATAGCAATTACACCAGACTAATAGTGAGTCAACACAACCAATAAAAAGCCAACACGTGGCAATGATAAATCCTACTTGGAAATTGAAGTAAAGGAAAGACATAACAATAATTAAATTAAACTATTGATTGTATGGGGTTCTCATCAGCCTTTAACCGCCTTAAGGGTTTAACCTAGTGCGCCAAAGGTAGCCCAAGACACCCTCGATTACCCAAAAAAAAAAAAAACCCGAAATTCTAATCTCATATTATTATGTATTTTTAACCTTTATCTCCTTTTTCATTTTCATTTTCAATTTCTATAAATACACTTATAATCTGTCTTCAACATCACAATGATGGAGAAAGCAAAAAAGTACCAATGTACCAAATCTTCACGAATCTTTTTATCATCCTACTCGTTATCAGAAAAACCCAATGAAGTTAGGACATTTGGTTAATGCTGATGTTTGAATCACTCACCTTTCTATCCAAGAGACTAATGACTAATCAGTCTGTTTGGTGGTGATTTTGGTAGTATTTCATTTAAAGGTAAAAATTTTATACAGTGAAAAAGAAAATCTAATCAATTTTGAAGGGCTTAAAAGTAATTGTATACAGCATAAATTTTCGCCATACTTTTATTAGAGAAGTACATGTCTCTCAAAAATCATTCCTACCTAAATAAGTGTGAATTATTTGGTTTTCTAAAGAAGTTTTTTTATGTGAAGCGCGTCTAAATAATTAAAAACATTATTAACAAAGACAAATAAATAAAAAATAAAAAAAACGCTTCACGTATAAGCACGACGAATTACAAGCCTTACTCCTTAAATTGAAAATAGATTTCCTTGGTACTAGCTTTATCATTCCACTATAGCATCATATTTGAATGGTTGAGATGCACGATGCATGAAATACATCTTAAAATATCTTAATCAATATAACAACGCCTAAGTACAACATCTTATTTTTGGTACTGAAACAAGAGGATAGCTAGTTAATCATGCTTAACGTAATTTAAACAAATCTAAAGATAACCAAGTGATGGAACTATCAAATTAACTTTCTAACTCTATGTTTTGTATTTAACAAAATGAGAAAATTGATTGTGTAAGTATCAAATTGTTGGTCTGGCCATGCTAAATTCCAAAAGCATCATTGGCCCACTCTTTTCAAGATAGCTAGATATATTCTGCTGCCTGCAAGTGCAAGGCTCGTGGATTTCCGCACTTTTGTTAAAAATTTCAAGCACGTGATCAGTGATCAATTTTTAAGAATAAAAACGTCTAATAAAATTAAAATTAAAATATTATATAAAAATTGAAATGAAAAAAAAAAGGGAAGGGTTGTAAACTCGTAATCATGATTCATGACCCGGTTGCTGCAAGTCAGTCAAGCCTGTGGGAAAATGAAGAGGTGGGAGTACTGTAGTTGATTCAAAGCCCAAAGGTGAAAGAGACTTTGAGATTACTACCAGAATTGTGAAAACTGCTTCACACCGTGGTTGGTCTCTCAAATTGGAGATTGACCACTGACCTCTCTGTCTTTAACATCCTTCTTCCTGGGCTTGAAGGAGCGATTATTGAGGGAGAAGGCGACGATCGAGACAACAACGATGAGTATCGAATGCGAGTCGAGAGAGGCTTTGATGAGAAAGCGCGAAGGGGGAGAAGGAGGTAGGGCAGGGGTCGACGATGGGGGGCCGGTCGGCCGGTGACGGAGAGGAGAGGGAGGTGGGGTTGGTCGGTGGTGGGAGAGTTCTACGTCGTCTCTCCTACTTTTTTCTTTATTTAATTATTTTTTAATTTTTTACGATCATTTTTTAAATGATAGTATAAGTTTGTCCTTAAAATTGGTCAAGTGCAAGTCACGTGGTCAATTTTTAACAAAATTTTTGACGATCTTAACGAAATGTCTTTAATTATAACAAATCATTAATAATAGTCAAAATGAGATCCTAAAAATATGAATATATTTAAAATGTTTTTGTTAAAATTTTGCCATGTATATAATATGTCTCTAAGTGAAATCCAAGTATTAGGAAGTTTAGGGCTTGGCAGTTGGCACTATGGCATGTGTTTAGGCCCAAGCTTCAAGCTCGAAGCTCGGAGTTCAAGACTCGAGGTTTGATCACTGGGGCTCAAAATTCAAGGTCTAGTGCTAGCTCGAGTTTAGAAGGTCAAACATGATAAGCTAATCATTTGAGTTAGGGTGTGCAAAAACCGGTCGGACTAAACCGCTAAAAGCCCGTTTGGTTTGGTTTGGTTAATGAAAAATCAAGAAGTCAAACCAAATCATTCTTAGCGATTCGATTGTGGTTTGAAATTTCTACAAATTGATAAATTGAATCAGACCATTTATTGTATTTTTTAATTTTTTTTTATATGTGGCATATATATTGTGATTGGACTTTTATAGTTGTTTGTTTGCTTGATACATATTCTTATATTGATATTATTGCATGTTTTATTGTTTTGCTAGTGTAGATTATGTATTTGAATGTTTTAGTGAAGTTATTTCAAATTTAATAATTAATTATTTGATTAGTGTTAGTCGAATTTAAAATTTTCTTTTACACATAAACCGCTTAATCAAACCGAACCAAACTGGTTATGAGTGGTTTGATTTAGTTCGGTTTACATACTATTTTTGTGTCAAACTAGACTGAACCAAAATATTAAGTTTATTGGTTTGGTTTATGGTTTGATGTCCAAATTGGACTGCTCCCACCCCTAATTTGAGTTTTGTCCATTCATACTTCATATTGTATTTTACAAACTCATTTAAAAATTGTATTGTGCTCATGCTGGCTTGGTTAATTAATACCTAGGACAAATTAATATGGCATGCGGGCCATTCTTCCTCATGTCGTACATTGAACGAGCTTGACCTATGGACCCTTGACCTTTACTCTTTTTTATTTTCTAAAGTTAGAAACTTATTTTATGTTATTTTTTTATAATTAAATCTTAATTTTTTTTTTTCACTAAACATTGAATTTTCTTTTTGTTACCCTCAAATTTCATCGGGCCTAAGTCTCGAGAACCTTGAATGAGGAACACTGTAGTCCTCTTTGTGATTTGGCAATGTGTGTTGTAGGCGTGCCACTGTTCACAGCCCAAAGGCCGGATACAAAAATGGATCAAATTCAAACTGGCCCAAACCCATTTCGCCGAGTTTGGTATGAATGATGTTGTTATTAAATCAGTTTTGACTGAGAAGCCATTATTTGTGATTTAATATTGATTTGATTTGATTTACGCCGTGATCTGTATTCTGATCAGTTGATTGTACGGCCAAGCGAGGAACAACTTTCTTGGCCTAAGTTTTTTTTGTATGTCTTGTTCCACAAGAACTTTTTATCTTAGTGTTGTGCTCTCGACAATAAATACAGTTATTAATAATAGCCAAATATCATTAATAATCTAAAAAGAAATTCAATTGAAATGAAGGATTAGAAATACAAACAAAGCTTTTATGACAAATGTACATGAATACACTTTCATAAAGCAATCATACCAAGAGAGATGTACCTTGACAGAGCTAACAAAAACAATAAACAAGGGATGCTTCTCATGACTCCAGCGCTGAATGAATGCCTCTTAAATAGGCAAGATTGATGAATTGCTGCTGATCGATGACTCTAGCGCTGAAGTGCAGAGAGTTAGGTAAAATGAATTATTTATGTTATGCGCTAATCAGGGAAGGAAATGAAAGTGGATGTCAGAAGAACAGGGCCTGCCGAGCCATCACCAGAGCTGTCGAGCTCCCGCTGAGCTCCACCAAGCACTCGACAGGGCAACCGAGCGCCACCGAGCGCTTGGTACTGGAGCCTTTCTCTTGTTGGTTGGTTTCACGCGTTTTCCACTTTATTAGTGGCTACCTAACATCTCGGTCAAGTGTTGGCATCTGTCATGGCTTGCATCATTGCGAAATGATTAGAATGCATGCACACGGTAAAATTGTACTAGTTTCCTCCTTGATGATTTACTGTGATCTTGTCATAATACCTAGACTTTCAATGAAGAACAGAGCCACCGAGTGCTTGCCAGATCCACCGAGTACTTGATACTGGAACTTCATACATCTCTTTGTTCTGATTGTGGGCCGATTTTACGTGTTAGGCTTTGCCTTTATCAATTAATGCTTTTGACCGAGCTTTGGCCATTTCATTGGCTTAATGCTAATTTAGGGTGTAAACATTTCTTGAAAAGTTTTTAAAAAAGGAGAGAAAAATGTTCACAAGTCATACCTAATTCAGGTTCTCTGTCTTTGTAACTTATGAATCTTTGTTTCTTTGTTCTTGCACAATTGCACTTGTTGAGTCATTGTCTTTCTCATTAAATCAAATTCTCTGATTTTCAAATGATGTGGATTTTCCACATATATATGCAAAAATTAAAATAATTATTGGTGGTTTAAGATAATTTATTTCTAGAAATTTGAATGGGTTTACTTATTTGAACTTGAAGTGTTGCCGATTTGAATGAGTATTTAGAATCGAGAATGAGCAACCTGCTGCATTAGTAATTTCAAGCACCTATGTTCTAGATTTGGAAGCATTATTAACTTGCAAACCCAAACAACAAATAAATTTAACCAACAAGACAGCCGACCCAAGTACGTGTTTCAAATATTAATGTCCAGGATTGCTTCAAATGAACGATGTAAGTAATGAAACAGTCAAAGTCAGATACATCTGATATGCATCAAACTTAAGGAGGAAGGAAAATTTCTCGCACTCTCTTTCTCTTTCTCTTTCTCTTTATTTCATTCTTCTTTCTTCCTTCTGCTTTTTACATTCCTCTGATTATCTTGCACACATACACTTTCTCTCTTCCACTGTCTCTCACTAAACACACAAATCAAAAACTTAATTCAATCAACCTTAGAAATCGTCGACTAATCAATCTCATCTCATCTTTAATGGCCAACTTGGATTTTACTCCTCTCCTATTACACCTCCAGTCTCATCTCTTATTACCATTTTTTTTAATAAATTAAAGAAAATTGGTAATAATAGAGAAAGAGGCATCTGCATCTCCTTAAGATAAAATTGCATCTCATTCGTTCTTTGAAGATGTAAAGAATGAGAAGATGAGGAAATTAATGTACATGAAAGATCCACAAAAAGAAGCTCCAACAACAGAAAAATCTATAGAGAATTTTAAATCCACCACTAAACTGCAATTAGATATTTTCTCATTTTGTGTTAACTTCCCCTCGATCCCCAACTGCGAGTGCTTACGAAAAAGAAATCTAAGGTGCTTCTTGTTACGCAACAAAACTTAAAATTTATTTGATCAAGTTTCAGGTTGATATATGATACAAAATAACCAAAAGGATTAGGAGTGGGCGTTTAAACCTGAAACCGGGTGCACCGAATCAAATCAGGGGGAAAAAAACCGTAAAAAACCGTTTTGACCAAAACTGGTCAACACCCCAAACTGGACCGGACCGGTCCAATCCAGTTCTGGTTCCGGTTTTGCACTTCACAGAACTGGACTGGACTGGACCGTTTAATTAATATGTATTTTTAATTTTTATACATATTTAATTTTTATACAATTTTTATACACTTTTTAAACATTTTTATACACATTTTTACACACATTTTTACATACATTTTTACACACATTTTACACATTTTAGATAATAAAATTAATGTTAACCTAGCTATATTTTAGACCCTAAAATATATTTTATATAACCCTATCGCCTATATTCTATATATATAATAATGTTTTACTATATAATTTTAGTTATACCTTTTATAATAAAATTAGTATATTCTTTATACTTTATAATCTATATTCTAAACACTATATACTAAAATTATTATAGTTCTAGAGTATAGTATATAGTTATAAACTTCTAATAGGGGAAATTATGTATTAAGGTTTAGGGTTTAAAGTTTAAAGTTTAAAGGAAACCCTATAGTCTATACCGTAAACCCTAAAAGTAATAAGTATATAACTCATAACTATATAAGTATATAACTCAAATTGAAACCCCAATTAGACTCATAGTCAACTATAACCCTATACCCTAATACAATTATAACCATATACCCTAAACTATATTAATTACCCTATACATATATAAGTAATAAGTATATAAGTATATAAGTATAGAAGTATATAACATATATAACTATCTAAGTGTATAACCCCAATTGAAACCCCAATTAGACTCATAGTAAACTATAACCCTATATCCTAATACAATTATAACCATATACCCTAAACTATATTAAATTATTAATTAGTTAATTACTCTATACATATATTATATATTATATATAAGTAATAAGTATATAAGTATATAACATATATAATTATATAAGTATATAACATATATAACTATATAAGTATATAAACCCAATTGAAACCCCAATGAATTAAACCCTAATTAGACTCATAGTCAACTATAACCTTATATCCTAATACAATTATAACCATATACCCTAAACTATATTAATTAGTTAATTACTCTATACATATATTATATATAAGTAATAAGTATATAAGTATCTAACATATATAACTATAAGTATATAAACCCAATTGACACCCCAATGAAACCCCAATTAGACTCATAGTCAACTATAACCATATACCCTAAATTATATTAATTACTTTATACATATATAAGTAATAAATATATAACATATATATATAACTATATAACCACAATTGGAACCCCAATTAGACTCATGGTCAACTTGATACCCCAATGAAACCCAATTGAAACCCTAATGAAAGTTGAAACCCCAATTTAATTACACAAAGTCAAACACCCATGAAATTTGAAACATTCAAACAGTCAAACAGTTAGACACTTTGACTTAAACCCTCACGCAGTCACACTGCTCACGCACTCAACTCACCCAAACTCACTCAGCCACACCTCTCAGCAATCCTTCTGAGAAACAAAACCCAATTCTCTTCTTCCCTAACCCTAAGTGACTAAGTCCGTCGCCGACTCGCCGACTTTGTCTGACTCTCACGTCTCAGTGTCTCAAACCCACGATCGTCTCAATCCGTCGCCGTCGCCGTTGTGATCTTCCTCTTGCAACCTAAACAGAAACTCAAACACTTCTCGATCTCCTCTCAGTGTCTCAGTGTCTCGCCTCTCGACTCACCTCTCGACCGGTCGGTAAGTTCTCTCATCTCTCATATCTCACTCTGTCTAATTTACTAATTTAGGGTTTGATTTTGGGTTAAGTTTAGGGTTTGATTTAGGGTTAGGTTTAGGGTTTGATGTAGGGATTTAGGGTTTGATTTTCTGATTTACTTGATTTTGGGTTTGATAATTTTGATTTACTGATTTACTGATTTACTTGTTGTTTACTTGTTTGGGTTTGATCTTCTAGCTTCCAGAGTCACCATTCGTGGTAAGTACCTCCTCCCCTTCCACTCGGACCACTTACTCACTCAGCTCAATTTCTTGATTAAACTAGTGCTGGGTTTACTGATTAGTGGCACAATGGCTCTCATTTTTTGATTAATCTGGTGCTGGGTTTACTGATTAGTCATTTTGTGATTGTCAATCTGTCTGTTTGCGAATCTGTTTGTGAATCTGTCAAGTTCAAAAACTTTAATATGTTAAGTTTAATTCTATTGTTTAGTTGCTTAGTTATTTATTTATAGTGTATTTATTTATAGTGTTTAACAAGGGTTATTTGAAGACAATTGGCTGGTGGCAAGGCGTTGATGGTTGGTTGGTGGAAAGGGGGTTGATGATTGGCTAGGGTATTTTAATTTGTTTTATTTTTAATTAGTTATGTAACTTAATTGTATTTGGTTGGTTTGTACTTTGTAATTTGTATTAAGTTGGTTTGTAATTTGTATTTGGTTGGTTTTTATTTTTTAATTTTCTTGCCCTTGGAGTCTTGGACAATGGTGTATGGTTAGTAAGTTACTAAGTTAAGTAGTTAACTTTGTATGGTTATATGTATGGTTGATGCCTTGAAGGGTGATGAAATGATTTGTAACTATGATTTGTAACTTTGAGTCTTTGACACTACAAGAAAAACATATTTGGGCGACGAAACTTTGGGAGACGAACTAAAATTCGTCGCCCAAAGAAACTTTGGGCGACGAATCAGAAAATTTGACGTCTAATCCCATACAGGTTTGGGAGACGAATCTTTTCGTCGCTCAATATTACTTTGGGCGACGAATATAATGTTCCTCGCCTAAAGGGACTTTGGGCGACGAAAATACTTCGTCGCCTTAAATCACGCGCCAAAACGGTGGTTGATCTATACATTGGGCGACGAATACGTAAGTTCCTCGCCCAAAGTTACTTTGGGCGACGAACAATAAAATTCCTCATGTAAAATGGCTTTGAGCGACGAAACATTTCATCGCCCAAATTTACTTTAGGTGAGGAATTTTACTGTTCGTCACCCAAAGTCACTTTGGGCGAGGAACTTACATATTCGTCGCCCAATGTATGGGCGAGGAACATGCATATTCCTCGCCCAAAGTCTCATTGCCTTTTTTTTTTGTACAATTTTATGTAGGTTATTCATATAATGCGATCGTGTTTCCAATGATCCGAACCGTTCAATTTTTAATTCCTCACTCAACGATCATCATTGCAAAAAATTAGCTCAATCGGAGATGTAAAAGTTACGTAACGGTGCTTGAATTTATGAACGATCGTAAATTTTCTAATACTAATCGATCGAGTAGATGAATTCCGATTTGATCGATTTTTTGCAGGGATGATCTTTTAGTATAAACGAATAAAATGAACGGCTCCGATTGTTGAATCGACAAAGTTTCAAAGAAAAAGCTAATAGAATTATACTCTTCAAATATATTTGTATGTAGAAGCTGACTTTTCTATTGTGTTTTTAACGATCTGAACCAATCATTTCTTAGTGCCCCACTTAAAGATCATCCATGCAAAAAATTATCTCAATCGGAGATGTAGAAGTTAGGTTTGGTGTTTAGGGTGTATGAACGATCATGATTCTTATAATAATAATTGAACGGGTAGATGAACTCCGATTGGACCAATTTTTTGCAGGGATGATCTTTGAGTATCAACATAGATGATGAACGGCTCTGATCGTTGTAATCTCGTTGTGGTCTTCATAATTATTGAAACGACAATGTTTCAATGAAAGAGTTAATAGAATTTTATTCTTCAAATGTGTAAATCGTTCTTTTATATATAGAATCTCATATATTGATCGTGTTTTCAATGATCCGAACTGTTCATTTTTTAGTTTCCCACTCAAAGATCATCTACGCAAAAAATTAGCTCAATTGGAGATGTAGAAGTTAAGTGTCGGAGTTCGAACGCATGAACGATCATTGCTCAAAGTTAGTTTAGGCGAAGAATGTCAAATTTCGTCACTCAAAGAGACTTTGGGCGACGAAGATGTTCGTTGCCTAAAGTAACTTTGAGCGAGGAAATAGTTCGTCGCCCTAAGTTTCTTTAGGCGAGGAATATTAATATGCGTCGCTCAAAGTGATCTTAGGCGACGAAATGTGAAGTTCGTCGCCCAAAGTCTTATTGCCTTTTTTTGTGTACAATTTTTATGTATGTAATCGCATAAGATGCGATCGGGTTTCCAACGATCCGAACTATTCATTTTTTTAGTTCCTCACTTTAAGATCATCCTTGCAAAAAATTAACTAAATCGGAGATGTGTAAAAGTTGGGTAACGGTGCTCGAACTTATGAACGATTGTAAATTTTCTAATACTAATCGAACGAGTAGATGAATTCCAATTTGACCGATTTTTAACAGAGATGATCTTGGAGTATAAACGAATAAAATGAACGGCTCGCATCGTTGAAATCACATTGTAGTCTTCACAATTGTTGAATCGACAAAGTTTCAACGAAAAAACTAATAGAATTATACTCTTCAAGTGTATTTGTATGTAGAAGCTCACTTTTCTATTGTGTTTTGAACGATCCGAACCGATCATTTCTTAGTACCCTACTCAAATATCATTCATGCAAAAAATTATCTTAATCGGAGATGTAGAAGTTAGGTTTGGCGTTTAGGGTGTATGAACGATCGTGGTTCTTATAATAATAATTGAACGGGTAGATGAACTCCAATTGGACTGGTTTTTTGCACAGATGATTTTTGAGTATGAACATAGATGATGAACAGCTCTGATCGTTGTAATCACGTTGTGGTCTTCACAATTATTGAAATTACAAGATTTCAATGAAAGAGTTAATGAAATTTTATTCTTCACATATATAAACCGTTCATTTATATATATAATCTCATATATCGATCGTGTTTTCAACGATCCGAACCGTTCATTTATTAGTTTCCCACTCAAAGATCATTTATGCAAAAAATTGTCTCAATCAAAGTTTTAGAAGTTAGGTATCGGAGATCGAACTTATGAACGATCATGATTTTAATAATGATAATCGAACGGCTAGATGAATTCCGATTTGACCGATTTTTTGTAGGGATGATCTTTTAGTGAGGGACTAATAAATGAACGGTTCGGATCGTTAAATTAATAAATTGATTATATAAAATTTATCAACATAATTGATTATGTAAAATTAACAACATATTTAATTATTTAAAATTAATTAGTCGAACTGTTTTTAGGCGATGAAGTGGGAAAGTCGTTGCTCAAGACTCTTTTGGGCGACAGAATTCCTTCTTCGTCGCCCAAAATCTGAAAAATTTGGCGGGGTTAAGCCCGCCATATATTTTAATGTTTGGTTCGTTGCCCAAGTTGTTCTTAGGCGAGGAGATTCTTAGTTCGTCGCCCAAAACGAAAATCCTTCGTCGCCTAAGGGTCTTGAGATTTTTGAAATGGTTTCTTTTCTTCTTTTTTATTTTTTTTTCCTTCCTTCTGTTTTCTCTCATCTCTCTCATTTCTCTGATATTCTCTCATCTCTCTTATTTCCTCGCCCAACCCAGCCCAAAGAAACCCCCATCCCCGCCGATCCCCGCCCAGCCCCAGCCCCGCTGTCGCTTCGCCGCTACATCTCTCGCTTCCCCTCGACGCCGTCGCCGCTCCCGATCGTCCAAAACTCTCTCTCTCTCTCTCTCTCTATCTCTCATCCTATTTCTCTCTCCCATAAACCCATCCCCACCCCCATTAAAACTCTCCCCGGCTTCCTCTTTCTCTCTCATTCCCCTCTCCCTGCCGCCTCACTCGATTCCCATTCTCCTAAACCTATCCCCACTAGCAACCCCCACCCCAACCAACAACCCCACCGGAACCTAGCTGCAGCAAACCCACCCGATTGTGGGTTTTTATTTTATTTGGGGATTTTTCTGTTTTCTGTGTTTTCTACTCATTAGCTTCAGCTTTTTTTCAGAGGGATCAAGTGCAGGTGGCTAGGGGAATAGTAACACCCAGGGAAATTTTTCAGGTCAGACTTAAGACTCAATCGCTCTTTTAATGTTCTTTGGCTGGTGTTTGCTAGTATTTACTGGTGTTTTTAATTTTTTGTTCTTAAATTTGTTTATTAGTGTTGAATAAATTAGTTTAATCCTCATAATTGTTCTTAGGGAAATTAGTTTGCTGATATTTTCTTATGCTAGATAACAAATTAGTTTTCATATAAAATTAGTTAGTTTTATATGTTTTTTAATTATAAAATTTATTAGGTAGTTTGTATGTAGATTAGTTAGTTTGTTAGTTTTTAAATATAAAATTTAGTTTAATTACAAAATGTAGATTAATTAGTTTGAGAAATATAATTTAGTTATAAGGTGGAAGGCGATGGAGTCAGCTCCCGATGATGTAGTTGAGCCATCCTCGAGTACTAGGAGCCTCTTTATGCGACGGAGGGCCCGTCGATCTCACCGCTCTAGTCAGGTCACTGCTTCCGCTTCATCTACTGCGACGTCATCCAGTGCAACGAGGGGACCATGTAGTGGGTTGAAGTTCTCTCGGATCGTGCGCAGTACTGGGGTGCGGATTCGAGTCATGTGTGTGCAAAACGGCCGATGACCGTTAGATCCTAACGTTGACAGTTTGTTCTCGCACGATGTGGGGGCTATTATCCGTGCCGAGTGCGCCATGGTTGGCACCACTTGGAAAAAATTGCCGGTAGAGATTCACAAAGTAATCCGCTCCATCTTAGTGAGTATATAGCTTAATAATTAATTCAAAACGATAAATATGATCATTCGTAACAATTTAATATTTTTTTCAGGTTAACTTTGACATTCAGATGGATGATCCCCTCACCATCACGTACATGACAGATTTACTCATCAAGTCCTACAGGCAGTGGAAGCACAAACTACACGTGCACGAACTACACGTGCATTTCAAGAGATTTTCATCGGCAGTTGAGGCTTTGCGAACCCCCCTATGGAGTTGGTAGAGGGGTCTGACCAGTGGCGTTTTTTGTGCGATCATTTCATGAGCCCGTCATTTTTGATACGTTTTATCATTTTAAGACTTTAAAAAATCGATTATTGTTTTGTTATTCTATTATTGTATACATACACTAACACATTTATAATTTGCTTAATATTTAACATAAGAAGTCGGTCGCCAACGCCAGAAACCGAAAAAGGGAAGCCGTTTAACCATCATAGTGGTCCGACCCATCTCATATCAGGTGGAGTCGCGACGTTGGGTACGTCATTATTTAATTTAATACACATATATTCTTTAATATTGTTTGGGTCTTTGACAAAATTATTATTTTTTTCAGCGGGGGTCGCAATTCCCGGAGAGAGATACTTTCGGGGATATCTATGTTCATCCCGGTTGTGATGTAGCCAAGGCAAAACATGTTAGTTTTTTATATTTTAATTTTTTTCACAATTTTTTATATTTAATTTTCTAATTGGTTACTTGAATATATAACATTTTGAATGATGAGATGGCGGCCAACTCGAGAATATATTTGGAGAGCTTAGCCGAGCAGTATCTTCCGGGTATTAAGATAGACTCATTGGGTGTTAGACCCGGTAAGAAAATACGCAGCATGAGATATAGGCAGATTCGTGACGTTCGATCCTAGTCTTCGTCTTCATCTTCCTCTTAGCCATCTGCAGTCGTCGCAGGGTTGTCCGCTCAAGTGAAAAAGTTGCAGGAGGACTTACGAGCCGAGAGAGCGGAGAAAGAAGCGTTGTACGTTGCATTGACCAAGGCGATACCTAGGTTTGTCCCGCCACCATCCTCTCATCAACCTCCGTCAGATATGAATGACGATGATGCTACTGGTTTAGAATAGATTGACCATTAGGGTTATTACTACTTTGTATAAAATTATAATTTTGCTAATCTGTGTTAGTAAAAATTTATTAAATAAAAAAACTCATAATTGTGTTAATTTGTGTTCTATTTTATAGGTTTTGGATAAATAGAAAAAAAAAACTAAAAAACAAATTAATTAAGAAAATATTTGGGAGACAAATATTTTCGTCACCCAAAGTCGTATAAGCTTACAAAGGCATAAGTTTGTCGCCCAAAGTCGCTTTGGGCGACAGAATTGGTCGTCGCTTAAAGTGACGTTGGGCGACGAACATATTATTTTCGTTGCCCAAAGTCACTTTAAGCGACGACCAATTCCGTCGCCCAAAGCGACTTTTTGCGACCACCATGCTCTTCGTCGCCCAAAGTTAACTCAGGAGATGAGTTTGGTTCGTCTCCCCTTGTATCTTTGGGCGACGAAAATAATAGATTCGTCGCCCAAGAATTTGGGGGTCATGGTTTGGGCGACAAAATTATTGACGAATCTGTTTCGTCGCCCAAACTATTGGGCGACGAAACAAGTTAATCGCCTAAAGTGTTTTTTCTTGTAGTGTAAGGTTGTGAAATGGTTATTGGTTAATGTCTTGTAGGTTGTGAAATGGTACAAAAAATGTAATAGTTGAATGTTGATGACTTGATGTTTTACATGTTAATTGTTAAATGTTGAATTGTTGTGATTTATTGTGACTTGTGACTTGTGACTTGAACAACAAATGATTGATTTGTTGTTAAAAACTAAAACAAACATGTTTTAAAATTATTTTTTGACCCAAAAATTTAATTGGGCTAAGGCCCAAATAGTGAGGCCCAGCCCCAAACAGTACACCAAGCCAAACTGGAACTGTTCCAGTTCAGTTTGGTCTAGTTCTGAGCCCAAATTTTCAGTTCTCTAGCAATGCACTGGACTGGATATGCTCCACCAGTCCAGTGCACAGTTTGGGGTGAGCACTGGACTGTACTGGACCGTGCCCACCCCTAAAAAGGATTATAACTTGTTTTCTTGCTTGAAAACCGATCAATGTGTGAATCCACGTGTCTTCCAGTAGTTGGTCCTTTGAGTAACTTAAAGTGAGTGACCTTTAATTGGTTCCACCACCTCTCCCACACCCAGCCCCTACCCTCCCCACCCCACCCCANTTTTAGTTTTATTTTGTAAACTATTTTTTTTTATGATTTTTTTTAAATTTGTTAATAAGTTTTTATAATTAGTATTATTTTTTAAGTAAAAAAATATTTTTTGCCCCTCAAAATTGGCATGTTCGACCGAAAATCGTTAATTGAGCAAAATAAAAAGTTTGAGATCCTTAACTGCGACAAGGGGTATAGTAAGAGTCTTTTTGTTAAAATTATCCCAAAATTAAAATGTCAAACATACTCTTATTATTTTAAATCTTAGGATTGATCGATCTTTGTTACTAAATTTGTTCTCATTTTCTTTCGTACAGCTAATCTAATCTTATAGTCTCATCTCATCCCACATATGGACATACCTCACATCCCTCCTTTCTACTTCAATTCAATGTTCGATCATCACATGAATTCATTTTTTGATTTTTTAAAAAGTTTTTAGACATGTACATACTACATACTAGGGCTAGGTCGATTTGACCGAAAAATCGAGATCGAACCAGAAATCGGCCCAACCGATGCCGAGAGTAATTGTACCAGAGAGGAACCGTACCGAAATATCGGTTTGCCAACCCAATCGACATGTTCTGTTCCGGTTCTCAGATCCTAGAACTGCCGGTTTACCGAACCGGACCGAGTATATATAACATTTAATTTAAAATAATACAATTTTATACATTTCTAATTTTCTATACCCTAAAATACCTTTCTATAATACATTTATGTACATTTTATAATTTAAAAAACATATATAAATTTATAAACCCTAAACCCTTTCTATACCCTCAACCTATGATTAATAATTTATATGTTTTTTAATTTATATAATATAATTAATATAATTATTTCAATTGAATCATAAATATATCATATATGACTATATACTAAATTCTAAACCCTATATCCTATATCCCACACCCTAAACCCTATTGTGTGTTTTAAAAATTTCAAATCATATACCTTATATCCTATACCCTAAGACTATAATTCATACTTTCATAGTTGGTATATAATTATATAACTATAAAAATGTTTAGGATATGGTATAATATTAGAATATGGTATATCACTATATGTTATACCCTACATACCCTAAGGTTTAGGATGTGGTATAATATTAGGGTTTAGGGTATTTTTAATTAGTTTTTATATATAAATGTATTATATAAATTAAAAAACTTATAATTTATAAATTTATAAATTAGATGTTTTATATAAATTATAGAAATGTATTATATAAAAAGATATTTTAGGGTATAGAAATGTATTATATATATAAATGTATTTAAAGTAAAAACTCTAAACCCAAACCCCAAACCCCAAAACACCAACCCCCAAAATCAGAAATTAATTCTCATTGTCTCTCAAAGGCTTTAAAAAAAAGAAAAATCCTAATTTCTCTCTTCTCTCCCTCGATGCTCTCTTCTTTCTCATCCCTCTTCACTCAAGCCGAGTATTGACCGGCGAAATTGCCGTTGTCTGGCCTTAGGTGGCGACGGGACCACCCCAGAAAATCTTCCCCTTGTCTCCTTTCTCTCCTCTATCCTCAGATCACCCAAAGATTCTGAAACCCAAAACCTAGTCAAGGCCGGTCGTCTTCTCCGACGAACTCTGCGATTCCGGCGTCATCGTGACTCGTGGTTGGTACCCAGAGCCTCCTCTCGTCGGCTTATGTCTTTCAGTGTGTTTGGGTTGTCCGTCCGACCATCGTAGGTGGCAGATCGAAGGCTTAAAAGGTCGCTTTCCTTGCCAGTTTTCTGGCGAACCTGATATGTTCTTGATCCTTTCATCAGACCACCGCTCAACTTACCACCATGTCGATCAATGCCCATTCCGAGCCGAGCCGATCGAGAATGTCGGTCCAACCGAGTGCCGGTTTACCGACATTTCGGTACCGGTCTCGGTAACCAAAATGGCCAACCGAGGGGGGTCCGGTCGGTACACGGTTTGAGGTTTGAGGTTCGGTAACCGTATCGAACCCACCCCTACTACATACTATAAAATTGAAGTTGGTTTATATAGAGTAATTTTATTCAATATACCATTTTAATACCTCATGAACTATTTTGATCCTCAAACCCAAAATATAACTTTTATGACCTTTTTTTTTTTACCAAAATACCCTTCTGTAGCAGCAAACCCAGCAACCATGACGACTCGAGTTACTATAGCAGCCGTTTCCTCCATCTTCTTCATGCAGGCTGCAGCAACCATGGAGAGCGACCTCTATCACCGGCCAACGCCCATCATCTCCTCTCTCTATCTCTTTCCCTTCTCTCTAAAACCAAATCTGAAAAAAAAAAAAAAAAAAATTTGAAAACCTAGATTTGAGTTTTTCTCTAAATGGGTTGAGAGGGAAGGGGAGACAGATAAAGAGAGACAAATATGAGATGTCGGTGGGGGAGTGGAGGATGGTGGTGGGCACTGACCAACGACCCATCATCTTCTCTCCCAACCCAAATCTGAAAAAAACAAAAAAAAAAATTTGAAAACCTAGATCTGGTTGAATTTTTGGTTGCCACATGATCGAATTTATGGTCGCCATATGGTGGAATGTGCTGTAGCCAGATCTTGTTGAATTTTTGGTCGTCACATGGTCGAATGTGCTATAGCCAGATTTGGTTGAATTTTTGGTCGCCACATGATCGAATTTATGGTCGCCATATGGTGGAATGTGTTATAGCCAGATCTGCTTGAATTTTTTGTCGTGACATGGTCGAATTTGTGGTTGTCACATGATGGAATGTGCTATAGCCATTTGGCAACCACAAATTCGACCATGTGGCGACCAAAAATTCAACCAGATCTCAGTTTTTAGAGAAAAACTCATTTAGAGGGTATTGCTGGGGGACATGAGTTTTTTTTTTTCATTAGATTTTGCTGGGTTTGCTACATCTGCTTGGTTTTCTGCTGCATCTGCTGGGTTTGTTGGATCTACTAGTGGTGGAGGATGAGGGCGCTGATGGTTGGGACGACGAGTGACGCAGTGGTTGGCTGGGGAAAAGAACGAAAAAAAAAAAAAAGGTTTTATATGGAGGGTATTTTTGATATTTCAAATGCAAAAGAGTTATAAAAGTTATATTTTAGATTGGAGGGTCAAAATAGTTTATATGATATTAAAGTTGTATATCGAATAAAATTACTCGTTTATATAAGAGGACTCGAAGTCTTGGAGTAGGGGAAGTGTGTTGTAGTGTGAGGGGTCACGTGCTATGTGACATCCATATTCCCAATTTCCCATACTCGAACAACAGCAACCAAATAACCAATATTTTTGCCTTTGCAACACCCACCAAGCATCAGCTTCAACAACTGTCTGCCCAACAAAACCTTTGCCCTAACCCCCTCCTCTCTCTCTCTCTCTCTCTCTCTCTCTCTCTCTCTCTCTCTCTCTCTCTCTCTCTCTCCCCCTTATGGCCACCGCCCAACCCGTCGAGAACGGCTCCGTCAAGGCTCCGGAATCTGACCCGCAACCACCCACATCCGAAACCGTCACCGCAACCGCCACAACCGCCGCACCCGAGTCCGACCCAACATCAACAACAACAACAGATAACAATCAGAATCAAAACCCCGAGCCCGACTCCGCCCCGAAATCGGAGCCCGGGGCTCCGGCAACCGCGACGACCGCCAGCAGCGATGCCACCTCAGCCGCCGATAAACGATGGCCGGGTTGGCCCGGGGACTGCGTGTTTCGGCTAATTGTGCCGGTGCTTAAGGTCGGTAGCATTATCGGACGAAAAGGCGAGCTCATCAAGAAGATGTGCGAGGAGACCCGAGCTCGCATTCGGGTCCTTGACGGCGCCGTCGGCACTCCTGATCGCATTGTGAGTTGTGCCTCGTTTTCTCTTTTTATGGGGTTTGCTCTTTTCGAAATTGCTATATTGAACTGTTTTTTTCTGCTGGGAAAATGATAAAAAGATGAAACAAAAAGAAAAGAGAAGAAATTTGGACGAATTCAGCTTCAACAGTCTTTTATAGTTGTTTGCAAGTATAGGGTTTGTGCGTTTTAGCTTGCTTTCGTTATAAAGTGTGTTGTTCTCTGTTTAATTGTGAGAATGAAGAGAAGCATGAATTGAATAAATAATCTTTGTTGAACTTTTATATCAAAGCAGGAAAAATTGTAGCATAATCATTGTTTAGGGTGTCTACTTAAGCTTTGTGGTTGCTAACAAAGTAACAAGTCTGAGAACAATAAAGAACGAAAATTTGTAATTGAATTCTGGGAACTGAGTAGTATTTGTGTCATGAGGTAATAGAAACCCCTAAAGCAAATTTTTTCTAATGCTAGTGCTTGGTTCTTAGATGCTTATAAGATGCTTTGAAAGAATGATCTTTGGGGGGAAGGGGGTTTAGGTTTTGGTTTTTGGGTCTTGGAGGAACCAAAACAATCCAAAAGCTGAGAATGGGACATAATCATTAATGGGTATTCTGCTATGCGAACATGGCCCATTGTTATGCTAATCCTTTGCGTCTGGCTTGTATTTTAGTTCAAACAGTCAATTTATTAGTAATGGGCATAAGAGGAGTAACTGTATCAAAGTTTTATACACATAGTTTGATTGACAATAATTTTTATAAAACTAAAACTTTGTTTTCTTAAGCACCATATGATTGAAAATAATAAGATTTCAGACCTTCATAACAGATTTCCATGGTTGTCAATGTCATGAAGCCATTATAACTTGTTTCTCTTTCTGTGGAAAGTCCTACTCCTTAATCTCAAAGTGGTCTATCACTACTTTGATGGCTGTGTTCTTCTTTGCACTTTCTTGCATGACAGAATTTTTGTTTTTTTCTCCATCTTAGTTAATAATGTGCATTGAGGTTTGTTAAATTTATGTTGTATTACATTCAGCTGTATTGTTCAAACTGTACTATTACTCCATCTGGAGTAGGTGTTATACCATAAATATATTGCTAGACTGGATAATTAAGTTCAAAATCAAGTGACTGTTCTATATAAGTCTAAAAATATTTTAGTTGTTTAGGGAAGACATCCAAAATGCCACTTGGAGTTCTGTTGTAGACTTATCAGTTTCACAGTGTCCTCTAGTTTCACTTTACAAGGGTATAGAGAACAAATGAGGAGATTGAAGTTCCCTTTGCTTTTAATGCTTTTAGTGTTCTGCTCCTTACATGCCAGTCTACTATCCCTATCCCTTCCACATGCATATCCCTTCAAATAGACATTTGATTTAAGTCTCCAGTGATACCATTCTTTGCCACAATCTTTCTAATACAACTTTCTTTTAGGTGCTGATCTCTGGAAGGGAAGAGCCAGAGGCTTTTCTTTCCCCTGCAATGGAAGCTGTAATAAGAATATTCAAACGTGTCTCTGGATTATCTGAGAGTGAGGGTGACACAAAAGTGTCTGGTGCTGCTGGAGTTGCATTCTGTTCAATCCGGTTGTTGGTAGCATCCACACAGGCAATTAATTTAATTGGAAAACAAGGTTCATTAATCAAATCTATACAGGAGAAAACAGGGGCTTCTGTGCGAGTATTGTCTGGAGGTACGCTCTCAGTGTTGCATGAAACTAGTTTTGGACACCTAGGTTTGCTATTGGTAATCTAGATTTCAATATTCATGCTAGTGAAGATACTTATTGTGATTTGCTTAATACTGTGTGTAGTTTAACATATGTTCTTCTCCCTTTTTCTTTTCCAGCAATCTGAGTTATGCATTTTTTGGATCTGTTTTCCATTTTAGAGTCCTTTAACTTCGGTATGCGGATGGTTATGTAAATATGGAATTATTCTTTGATAAGATGTAAATATGGAATTCTAAATCACAGTATGTCTTCCTATCATATGTTATGTAGCCACTCCTTAAAATTTTGGTGTAGTAATATTCGTCATTCATTTTAGAAATGCTCTAATGATACTATTTATCTTCAATCGATGTATTCAGGTTTGTAATTGGATGCAACTAATGCCTCTAATCCCTTTTTTCCCTTTTCCTATTAAGGGCCCGTTTGGCACGGCTTCTTAAAAGCGCTTATAATCAGTAGCGCTTTTGTTGGAAGTGCTTCTGCTCATAAGCACATATAAATTTTTATAAAAAATTCAAGTGTTTCATGCAAAAGCACTTGGAAGTGCTTCTTGAGGAAGTGTTTCTCAAGAAACCACTTAAAAGCGCTTTTATAATCCAGAAGCACTTTTATTTATTTCTGTCAAACGCAACCAAAAGCGCTTTTACTAATTTGAAAGCGCTTTTGCCAATTTTAAAAGCAGTGCCAAATGGGCCCTAACTCTCATTCTCAAGTCGCCTTGCCTCTTTCCATGCTAAAAGCCATGTGATAACTAATTTCTGTAATGGCAGATGAGGTTCCATTCTATGCTGCTGCAGATGAGAGGATTGTTGAATTGCAAGGAGAAGCCTTGAAGGTTCTCAAAGCTTTAGAAGCAGTAGTGGCTCACCTGAGGAAATTTTTGGTTGATCATACTGTTCTTCCACTTTTTGAGAAGACTGTAAGCTTAATGCCCATTAACATCTGGTGTATTTTCATTTCTTTGCATTGCTGTGTATTGATTATTGGAACATGCATCTTTAGTACAATGCAACAATCTCACAAGACCGCCAACCAGAGACCTGGGCTGACAAGTCATTGCTGCATTCTTCTTCTCAAACTGGAGTTAGCAGTAATTATCCTCTCTCAGCAAAGAGGGAATCTTTGTATCTCGATCGTGAAACTCAATTGGAATCACAACTGCCTTCCTCTGGAATTTCAATCTATGGACAAGATCCTACTTCTATTTATGGCCAAGATCCTACCCTTTCTTCTATTCGTTCTTCAGGCCTTGGTCGTACTGGTGCTCCTATTGTTACTCAGGTTGGTCGTTCTAACTATGAATTTTTAGCTTAAACTTCCTACTTTATGGTAGTGCTCATTTGCTCATTTGCATCTTCACATGTATGCTCATATACACACAAAGATGGTCTAACTTGTAATTAAGTTAAATGGGACCAAGTGTGTTATTGTAGTTTTTGCTTCCCTAAAATGCTTGAGGATCTTTTACTGTACGTCCTAAACGTGATATACTTAGTAACATTAGGAATATATATATCTTTGCTAAAAATCTGAATCTAACTAAAGTCATATGTTTTACAGACTAACTTGTTTATTTGATTACAATGTCTTGATGAGTGACCTATTGTGAAAATTTGTTGTCAATTGGGAACAGAACAATATCCTAAAATAAGCAAGATTGCATCAGGCTTGTGTTACATCTGTCAATCTCTCCATGTATACTCTGATTGTTCATAAAAAAAAAAAAAAATTGAGTCTAGATAGGACTATGAAAAAAGAGGAACCTTTGTTCTTGAGATTTGATAGCATTCTGCTTCACATTCTTGTACTTCATTCCTGTTACAAGTCTGGGTAACAATATTTTCTCTGTTGCATTCTATATCCAGATTGCACAAACAATGCAAATTCCTCTGTCTTATGCTGAGGACATTATTGGGGTTGAAGGGTCGAATATTGCATACATTCGTCGTAGTAGTGGAGCCATCCTAACTGTGCAAGAGAGCAGAGGACTACCTGATGAAATTACTGTGGAAATAAAAGGCACCTCATCACAGGTTCAGATGGCTCAACAACTGATTCAGGTATGCTTTTTGAAATTTGAACTGGTATTTGTGAATTCTTTAGGGGGAAATGTGAAACCCTGCTTGGAAATTTTAAGCATGGTCGGTATCTTTTCTTATGTATTTTCAGGAAGTTATGAGCAGTCGCAAGGAACCAGTTACAAGTAGTTATGGCAGGATAGATAGTGGATTGAGGTCATCCTACGGTCAATTAGGTGCTTCATCTTACGCTGCTCAGCTAGGTGCTTCATCTTCACTATCCTCACAACCCTATGGTGGGTATGGATCTTCTGGTCTAGGAGGAGGCTACAGCACTTTTAGGCTTTGAATTAATTGGTAAACAAAGACTAATGGTGGCTTCTCTGCTTGGACTAAGCTATTTCCAATTAATTCTGATCAGAGAAAAATTGATGTTCCAGTGTAGTATTTTGTAAAATTGCCAGAGGGGTTCCCATTATGTTATCTGATATCATCAGATCGGATCTGTTGGTAGCTTTTGAGGTAGCCAAGCTTGAGAGGGATATAGAAAGGTTGTAATGAAATAGTGATTTTCATTATGCTTCATGAATTTGTGCACTAATTTGGATGTTTTTTTTTTTTTTTTTTTTTTTCCCTTTTTTCTGATAAGCGCATTGGTTTGTAAGTTAAATGAGCATGTTGCAATTTTTTTTTTTTCTTAAATATTTTGTTGAGTGACATTACCATCTCAAAAACTACTCATTTCCCACCTGATTTTTCCTGCATTTGAAAAAAAAAACATTGACTGATGAGTGATGAGGCAGCTTCCTTTGCTCCTTTTGGTTTGGGCTTAATGTATCTTGGTAGGGGTTGCTAGTCTCTGTGTCATTTTGTTGCAATTTTTTTTTTTCTGTTCTTGGGGCATTGTTCCCATTTCGCAAAAACAATATTGCAATTAGAGATCTTATTTAAGTTTGATTTTCAGAACTACTTTTAATTTTCTATTCAAAAAATAACTTTTTATTTTTAAAAATGATAATAACATGCTTAATTTTATTGCTCCATCTGTCCATCAACATAAGAAAATGAAAAACATATATCAAAAAAGAAAAAATGAGAGGGAGATATGGTCCAAGTATCCAACACAATAGAAGCATGTGTTGCTTAAATTTTCTAAATATGTAACCAAAGACTGTAGCAACCTTCTCAAACATGTAATCAAATGCTCTAGCAACCCCACTCCCTCCCATCCTCACTATTGGGAGGTCCAACACTGACGTCTCCCATTGTCAACGCCGGCGAGCCTAACTTCCAGAAACCTTCCCTAAAAATAGGCCGGTGAGTATTCCTATTAGTCATTGGACTTGCTTGGAAAAATTGTTTAACACTGCAATCATTGAATATGACTCCTCACTGACACCTATTTTGAGCTGTTAAATACAGTCGCTGGATGTGAATCCAATGAGTGTAGCCAATTTATAAAAATGATAGAGGAATTTCATTTTATTTTGAGAAAAATTATGAAATTTGTTACCGTGCGGACGTTCCTACTTCCTAACATATAGACGCATTTCTCAAAAATTATATTATTTCTAGCTTTCTCGCTGTATGGTGCATACATGGATAGCGCTCGAGACAACCAGAGGTGACTGCAAGGAGTTAAACTATGACAAGACGACATTCCTCGTCCTAAAAGGCGTTATCTACAAGCTACTCTTTTGAAACCACCCATTAATCTCCCACTTCTAAGCATAACTCTCTTCTTCATTTGCTCTCAAACTCCAAACAAAGAAAACAAAAAGAAATGCCGACGTTGAATCTGTTCACAAATGTGCCAGTGGATGCAGTGGTGGCCTCTGACATTCTCAAGGACGCCACCAAAGCCGTCTCCAAAATCATCGGCAAACCCGAGTCCGTTAAGTCTCTCCCTTTTCCCTCTTCTTGGTTTGAACGTATAGTGTTCGATGAAAGTACTAAACCAACAGAAACATTCCTCTGCATGCAAACTTTTAACCGAATTTTTTGACTTCCAATCTGAATGTTACTATGAATGTGCTCATTCATGCACTCCAATATGCTGTTGGTGGCTTCTTTCATTAACATTGTGTATTCATGTTTTTGTGTTCTATATATGTTCTTTCAGTACGTGATGATTTTGTTGAATGGGAGTGTGCCTATTGCGTTCGCCGGCACCGAAGAGCCAGCTGCCTACGGAGAATTGATCTCCATTGGGGGCATTGGACCGAGTGTTAATGGAAAACTGAGTTCAACTATTGCAGAGATTCTGGAAACTAAGCTCTCCATAGATAGCTCCCGCTTCTACATCAAATTTTATGACGTTGAGGTGAGCCCAATTAACTTGTTTTGTTTTAGATTGCCTAAATTTTGCAGCTACAGTCTACTAGTCTGGAGATGTGGAATACTGCTCTTCATATTTGAACTTACGGATAGTACTGCTTTCTGGCTGAGCTTCTAGCTTCAGTAGTAAAAGAGTTACTCCGTACTCACGACGAGAGTTTGATTCTTGTCCTGCTCTTTAGTGAAGAAAAAAAGTTCAAACTGTTGAAAGTTATATCACGTCGAGAATGTAAAGCCTTCCGTTACAAAATATAATGTTCTGGGTCTCTCCACTATTGCCATTGGTTTTGGGTCTCTCCACATGGTACTAGAGCAGACAATTCACTTGTTAGGCCCAATGGTCACGTGCTCTCAAGTCACATAGTATAAGTTGTTTGGTCACGTGCTCCCAAGTCACCTAGTATAAGTGGTATTTGAGTCGAGTCACGCCACAATAAAAATGAGTTATTCTATATAGGTCTGTCAATGGACTGGATTTTGATTTTGATTCCAATTTTATTAACTAGATATGGATGGTGATTTCAATATGATTCTGAATATTGGGTAGATTAGGATATAGATTGATTCCGTTTACAAACCTAATAGTATATATGGTTTGGACATTTTTCACCTTCCACAGCACTGATGGTAGACTGGAATATGGATTGTAATCGAACAAAAATCAATCTCAATATTGTTAACACTTAAATTATCCAATGCTTAAATGCTTGTAGTAATATATTCATAATTGATTTCTGACTAGTATATATGATCATCCTTTTCTGCTGCAGCGGTCGTTCTTTGGGTTTAATGGCTCAACATTTTGATCACCGCTATTCTGGGGTAATATGTTCATCAAGTGTTGAAGGCGAAGCTGGCTGGCTAATGGCTTATTCTTGCCTTCAGTTGTAATTTTTCTTTATATGAAAGAAAAGTCATTGTGTTTGATTATATCTTTTGATGAAAATATTTAACTGTTGTTCAAATAAAAAAATAGTTATCCTTAGAATTGATTACTTACTAGTTGTTATGATGTCACTGGGAAAATAGTACTGTTGAAGCTACAAATTGATTGACAATCACACAGCTCCAATG
Source organism: Dryas drummondii (assembly GCA_003254865.1). NCBI lineage: Eukaryota > Viridiplantae > Streptophyta > Magnoliopsida > Rosales > Rosaceae > Dryas > Dryas drummondii. The sequence continues at coordinate 546,789 of QANW01006396.1, forward strand.
GCGGAACTGAGGGTTTGATGATGTGCTCAGAGTGGTCAAGCAGGTGGGTGCTGCTAAAACCGTGTAAAAAGGGAGTACAGGTTGTCAGAGTAACACCGGCCGGTGTGTTGTTGATGAAGACTCTCCGATGACTAAATCAGTAGGGAGATCTCTAGTACAAACATTGGTTGAATATATAATGCTATATCAATGGAGCTTGTGCTTGTTTCTAATTTTCATTTTTCCTTGTGCCGCTGGTGTTAAGATTCACCAAAGAAAGCAAAGTATTGCTACTATAGGAGGCTGATGGTAATCAAAATTAATAAATTTTATGTTCATGAGCAGATAATCAAATAGTAACACAAGTTGTAGATTCATTACACATTGGTCACTAGCCAAGCCTTACCAAAGAGGTGATCGTATGGTGCCTCCAGTGAGAGGTGCCATGATCTGATCATGGCCACCATGGTCTTTCAGCCACAATGGTCAGCTTTTCTGAAAAAAATTAATGTTCTTATGTTATAAATTTCTGTTAATTTTGGTTTTACAGTTTTCTTCGAGATTTGCGGCAAATCACTACTCTTCTAAGTAAAAAAGCATCACAACCTCAAAGATAAAACACGAGCACGAAACATGCCAAGTACGACATAAGTTCGAGTACGAAATGAGCTTGGATTAGGCGCAACCTTTTATCATTGTTTGTTTTCCTTTTTAATTAACTTTTCAACCAAAAAAAGTATAAATTTTCAAGCAAAAAATGTTAGTGTTTTATTATAAAAAGAAAAAATTAAACAAAATAACTTTTTACCTTTAAATAGAAAGAAATGTCATATGCTCAGTCCATTTAACAAACAACACAAGCAAAAATAGGTTGTGAGTTGCAAATCGTGTCAACTTAGGCATCACATATACCAACGCGAGCATGACATAATTATTAAATAAGTTAGTATAAATGCGATACGAAGCACAAATGAGTCTAACTTAAATGAGTTGGACGAGCACGACACAGCTCGGTTGACACCTCTAATAAGAGTTAATTATAACAACAATCCGCAAACTTTACCCTGTGTCTCACTTGAGTCTGCAAACTTTACTTTTAAATTCTTAAGTTCACAAACTTTTCTACGTTACTCACTTCAGTCTACTTCGTTAAATTTTTCCAAATTTTCGTCAAATATTTGCACGTAACAAGCGCATGACTGACTTTTGAGAGAAAAAAACATTAAATTTTGAGATCTATGTGCTTCTCACATGCAAATATATAACAAAAATGAAAAAAAATTGGCGGAGTGGACTGAAATGAGAAACTTGAAAACGTTTGTGGACTTAAGGAATCTAAAAGTAAGGTTGGCGGACAATTGGTATAGTTTTCGGTAAATAACCACCGAATGGAAATGAAAAAGGCATTCGGTAGTATTTTACCGAACATTTATTATATTTGGTCGTAAGCTGCCGAACTCTTTAGTATATTTCAATGGTTTGCCACCGAATGAATCTGAGTGATTACATAATTCTTTGCAAGAAAGGATAAAATAAAAAAAAATTTGTCTAAAATATATTAGAGTGGTCAACTCAACAATGAAGGGTAGTCGGAATATAATAATGAGTTAAATTTGTTATTTTAGGAAATGGGAGGGAATGCCAAATTTGGGTTCAAATAGAACTTTTTCTTATTTAAAATAAAAATAGAGAAATAAGGGAACTAAAAATTATTTAGGCGTACGCAAGTAATAAAATTTCGGGTTTCGAGGAAATTTCGATGGAAATTTCGACGGAAATTTCGAAAATTTTTAAATTTCGACAAAAATTCGACGGAAACGATGGAAATTATTATCAAACGACGGAAATTTTGAATGAAACTTCACAATATGTTTATTTAACATATTATCTACTACATTGATAAAAAACATTGAAAAAAACCAAATTATATGGTAGGTTTCATGTGATATGTGATGCATATAATGCGCGCTGTAGGCAAATACTGTTAAAAAAATGCTTCAGTAATTAATAATTACTTCAAATCTTCAATAACAATTAACACCTCAATTTTATTTTTACTATAATATTGCCACATGAATTACAAAAGTAATCAATACCACATAGAGTTTCTAGGAGGTTCAAAATTTCCGCTGTCTTCAGTATCATCATGTCCAGAGTAGGTGTAATGTGAAGAATATTCATCCCAAGATACTTCTCCAGCATAATTTTGCATGTAATTGCCAACATGCCAACCATATGGATCAGGAACCTGTTGTGGTTGAATTTGCCCATAAGCATACTCATTTGAAGAGTTTGTCTCTTGTTGTGCCAATGAGTTACTATCAGACTAAACCAAGTAAGGCGGATGTGGTGGATAGAATATTGGAGGGTTTTGCCCATAATTGTAATTGTCACTTCCTACCCCCATAGAGCCAAAAGTGGTGGATAATGAATCATCTTCTTCTTGTGCCAAACTCTCATGACCTCTTTGTCTGCGACTATAGTCTTTTCCTATGGCACCAATTCCTGGTCCGGCACGCCTACTCTCATGATCCTCATCTTGTATTGCATGTGTATAGTGTGCTTCAACAGAAAATGGGCTCATATACTCTTGAGAATGTCCAGTGACATCTTCATTTCCTCCACCACCACCACCAC
>QANW01006396.1:549706-617666 GCA_003254865.1 Dryas drummondii
GTTAACTAGATACAAATACAATACAAATTATACAATATCAATCAAATATATAATTTAAGACAATCAAATTCTATAAAGTATTAATATTTTTCGTAAGGATTCTTATGGGCCTTATGGCAAATTATTTTTACCTCATTTCCAAATTGGCCAACTTCTGGTGAATAGGGATCCAATTTGGAGAATACGTTGTGCACAGCCTGAATAAGTTCACCATCATCTCCAACGCTAGGTCTATATTGATAGCGAGGATTCAAATAATAGGCTGCAATCATGCATCAAGTAAATATAGAAATATATAATTAGTAATTTAGTTCATTAATTGAAAGCTAAATCAATTAAAAAAAATGCGGAACCAAAATAACAAATAAATTATTGGGTTACCTGCTGCGTGCAAATCGTGTTGTAACGTTTTAAACCATCGATCATTGATGATTTTTATTACCCACCGTGCACCCTGTTTTTTTTCTAGTTCTTCCTTCACGACACGCATCAACTCATAAATTGATCCCATTGTAGGATACACTTCTGTGTCGACAATACGTAAAACTACGTAGAGAGGTTCAAACAGACCGCACACCTTATGCACCTGTTGCCAAAAAGAGTGATCAAGAACTATATTTTCAACGGTGATGCCTGCATCTGAACGCCGGAAATTGCTACGACCCCAATCATCACTGGTGAACAATTGCTTCAGCCCCATCATCTTACCATACAAACTATCCAATGCAATATAGTTTGTAGCAAATCGGGTGGCACCAGGACGAACAATATCTCCCTTCGTGATCTCTCGCATCTTTGCCAACAACCAGTTATGGTTGTAAATATAATTCGTGATCATTCTGGCTTTTTTAATCACATTAGCAACCTGCTCTTTCTTCCCCATCTCTTCAAACATTAGATCAATGCAATGTGCTGCACACGACGTCCAGTACACATTGTATTTGTTCATTAACTTCTTACCTGCTTTGACAAATGCGGAACCATTGTCGGTCACAACTTGAACAACATTCTCCTCTCCAACCTCCGTGATTACATCCTTCAGTAGCCCATAAATATATTTATGATCCTTTATGCAATCTGAAGAATCAACGGACTTAAGGAATACCGACTTCCCTCTTGAGTAGGCCATGAAGTTAATGATAGACAGTTTGGTTGGACCTGTCCAACCATCGCACATGATTGTGCAACCATAAGTTGCCCAATCAGTCTTCAATTTGTTAACATGCTCTTGCATTTCTTGAAACTCCTGGTCCAAAAATCCGGTGCGTATCTGATAGGGTGTTGGAGGTTCCACTCCTACTCCTGCCTGTTGACATCCTATCACCAAATTTTTGAAATGATGAGATGCTGCTTTTGAAGGAGGAACATTTTCATATATGAAGAACTTGCTGATCAAGCGTTGCATCCCATCTTTGATTGACCCTCCGGAAAAGAGATTTTTAACACTTTTTTGGCGTGCTTGAGCTGCCTTGTACAAGCTTGGTGCTACTGGAGGTGTTGGTCGTGATTCCCTCATGCTTGATCCTCTTCGCATCTGTGCACCACTACTAGACCCAGAACCTTGTCCCCTGTTTGGGACTTTATGTAAGTGTTCCCTCTCCCATTCTGCTGCTCTAGAGGCTCGAAGTGCAGCTCGAAATTCTCTTCGCTCTTGAGGCCCCATATCATCATTATGATCCTCATCATCATCATCCTCATCATCATCACTCAGCTCAATCTGACCTTGTCCTCGAAGCTCTTCTCTGAGCTCTTCCATCCTTTGTATTTTTTTGCTTTTTTGGTGTTGTTTGTGTTGCATCCCTGCAATAATGAATTGTTTCACTTCTGGTGGGACACTATTGCATCGCTGCACATTGTGTCCAGGATCCATACCACTAAGGTGGTATTTCAAGCGTGTCACTCCAGCACCCTTCATTACAAGGCCACAATATTTGCATATTGAACCTTGTCTGCCACCCGGTAGTGGATCGGCATGATCCCAAGCTGGATCACGTGATCTCCCTCCACTGGCCATTGAATTCTAAATTCCTAATAACAAAAAGACATACACAGTAACACAAGAACAATAACAATTAACAAGAGAGTTAAATTCTATATTAATATCATATCAGTATATCACCAAGAAATTAATATCATATTAGTTATTAACTTATTACTAATTAATAATTTCATATCATATTGATATTACGGTTATTACCAATTGGCAATTCCATATTACTAATTTGTAATTTCATTTCCATATTAGTATATTACTAATTTTATATTAATTATTAATTTATTACCAACTCCATATTAATTTCACTAATTCTAAATTACCAATTCGGCAATTCCATACATGATACATCATACATATTAGATTCATACTATTAACAAATCATACAAATTCCATATTAATTATTAACAAATCATACCAATTCCAATTCCATATCATATCACCACTTTCAATTTCCATATCAATATTTATATATCAATGATATCATACAAATTACACAAATTATACAAATCAAAATCAACCTAAAATTATACAATCAATTCCAAAATTATACGATTAAAGATTCAAAATTAACCTAAAATCATACAAATTATACAAAACAAAGTCAACCCAAAATCATACAATTAATTATAAATCTATATAAATCAAGTAATCAACCCAAGAATATATATCATGTATGTGATTAAAAAAATACTTAACCGACCAAGTATATGTGATTTATAAAAATACAGAATAAACTCAAATTTCAGTATTTCACCAACGGACTAACCCCATTATTCAAATTTCAGATCCAAAAATTTCAATTATATGGACTAATATTCATATGCTCATCAATTCATCATCAGCTCATACTTGTGTCTATTACTCTATGTCGATCAGTGGAGGGTATTTTATAATATTCGACATTAACTGATAAACTCAAGTTACTCAACAATTTACTCACAAAGTCTGAAAGTCAAACTCACAAACTCACAATACACGGTCAAACTCACAAACTCCCACAGTCAAAAACGCAGTGGGTTAGAGGTGGCCAGATCGACGGATCGACGCTTCGAGGTGGCCGGATCGACGCTTCTGGATGCTTCGAGGTGGCCGACTACTTCGAGGTTACAAGACTCACAACTCACAACCCACAAATGCAGTGGCTTCGAGGTGGCCGAATCGGCTTCGAGGTGGCCGGATCGAGACCAGCCCAGGGGAGGCGACTAGCAGGAAGGAGAAGGCGGAGGAGAGAGGCTGCAGATCAGGTTTGAGATCGAGGGAGGTGGGCGACGACTGTGCAGGTGAGAAATTAGAATGTGAGGGTTGGGCTGGGTAACTGGGTTTGCTGGGTATTTAAGCCAAATTTCGCCGAAATTTGGCTCAAATGAAAAAAAATTTGCCTGTAGTGTAATCGAAATTTCGGCCGAAATTTCGAATATTTCGCCGAAATATTCCGAAATTTGGTCAAATCGGTGGTAAAATTTCGGTACCCCTGAAAATCGAAATTTAAACCTGGGCGTACGAAGCACGATGAAAACTGGAAATCCAATTTTGGTCTTTTCCTACGTGCACACCTCTAACTGATTTGTACTTCGACTAAGTTCAGTGTGCTGTGCAGCCTCTTCTAGCTTGAAAATGGCTGCGGAGACTAAGTTCAGTGTGCTGTGCAGCCTCTTCAACTGGATGCAAAGAAGCAAAACTTCAACCCAAAAGCGCTCCAAATTCCGCAAATTTCTCGACGCCTTCTGCAAACCGACTGAATACTTCAACGCAATTCGTCTAATTCTTCCCAGCCTCGACCGCGAGCGCGGCACCTATGGCCTCAAAGAGTCTGTGCTCGCCACGTGTCTCATCGACGCACTCGGCATGGCCAGGGACTCCGAGGATGCTCTTCGCCTCATCAATTGGCGCAAAGGTGGCGCCAAAACTGGTGCCAATGCCGGTAACTTCGCTCTCGTCTCAGCCGAGGTACAGTTTTGGTTTTTTTCTTTCTTTTTCTTTTCTCCTTTTTGGTTTGGTATTGCCATTTTTGTGGGTTTGTTTTGGTTTAGTGGCATTTGGTGTTTTTGGCATCTGGGTCAGTGAAATTTTGTGTTTTTATGTTTGGGTTTTGGCAGGGTATGCTTTTTTAAGGTTTTGAATTTTGTGGGTTTATAATGGCTTGTTGCAAATAAGAGTTCAGTTGCATGAAACTGAAGAAATGAAGCCAATCAGATTATTTTGGGACCGATGATCACTTTTTCAGTGGTGATTAAAGAAACACGATACTCGGACCCCAAGGAACTCATATGAAATGACTTACAAAATTAATTCTTGGTTCATAGTTTTATAATTTTATTGTGTGGTTCCTTCGGTTTTATGCTTTTAATTGGTTTTTAATTGTTTTGCATTTGTGATTTGTGTATCAGGTGCTGCAACGCAGACAAGGATTGAGTTCAGGTGGACTAACAATCAAGGAGTTAAATGACTTGCTTGATCGTTTAGCGTCAAGTGAAAACAGGTATATTACTTTACTGTTGTTTTAACTTGAGTATAAATGTTCAACTTAAATGATACAACTATGTCAACAGGGCAGAGAAAACTTCAGTTCTTTCTACTTTGATAAACAAGACAAATGCACAGGAAATGAAGTGGATTGTCATGATCATTCTCAAAGGTGTTGTCTACTAATGTCCATGACACGAATTTTTTAATATCCAATATTTTAAGCTTCAATAGTTAACGTTTTTATATTTTCTTGTAGATCTGAAGCTGGGAATTAGTGAAAAGAGCATCTTTCACGAATTTCATCCAGACGCTGAAGACTTGTTTAATGTCACTTGTGACTTGAAATTGGTTTGTGAAAAGCTGAGGGATAGAAGTCAGCGTCACAAACGCCAGGTCTGTTACAAATTCTGAAACAATTTTGTATATCTCCTTTAGACATTTTATGGCGTAACAAAATTATTATGTTATTTTTCATAGTATTTACTACTCACTAATTCACCTACTTTGGGAGAGATTATCTCAAGCTATTGTTGCATGCCAAAGATTTAAAAACCTCTGGTGATTGCTTGTGAAGAACATATCTTAAGAAGCTCTCTTTTATAAGAGCTCTCCCTGATGTTATACATCTCAAAATTGCAGTACCTACTGCAGAAGATTTGATTTTAATATTGTATTCTGGTGTATTGTTTGTGTTTTTTAAAAAATGTGTACATTATATGCATGCAAACTATATAGCTTCTGAAGTAATGACAGTTCTGCGCATCAATTGCAGGACATTGAAGTTGGAAAAGCTGTGCGCCCTCAACTAGCTATGAGAGTTGGTGATGCAACTGGTGCATGGAAAAAGGTTTTATATAACAGATACACAAATTATGCACACATACATGTATCTGTAAATTCTATTGTAATGGTGTTGCTATTTCATATGTCTTGCTCCTATAGTATCTTTCTTATGTATTTTCCCTGCCTTCTCAGCTTCATGGTAAGGAAGTGGTTGTTGAGTGTAAATTTGATGGTGATCGCATCCAAATTCACAAGAATGGAACTGAAGTACATTACTTCTCAAGGTAGAGGCATATTTATCAGTAATCACAAGTCTTCCTCACAACTTTATCAATGTTTTCAATCTTTATATTGGGGATGCTATTATTCTCATGGACATTCTTTAATTGTGATTACAAATCTTACTATATTAAACTGTAAACTTAGTTCATAGTATGTCAGGATTACTCAAGAAGAAATATTTTTTCCCTATTGAAATTATGTAAAGCATGGGCCTTTTTCATCTCAGTGGTTCCTTAAGAAAAAGTGTTTTGAAACTGACAAATTACCTTATGCAGGAATTTTCTTGATCACTCTGAATATGGGCATGGAATATCAGACATTATCATACAAAATGTTCTGGCTGATAGGTAAATATTTATGCCAAATTGTCATTTTTTGCTGCTTTTTTTTTTTTTTTCCATATCCCTTTTAGAATCTACACTAGATATGACTTGTTTTGATTTGCTGGCTCTCTCTGTTCTTTTCTTGCTTTGTTGGGAATGTAAAGTATCTTGATAAGTACTCCGTATATGGATAGTCCTTCTTTCAGTTGTTTGCATACTTTTTTGAATGAATTGACAAAAGGATTAGAAGAAAAGAGTTGTGGGAAAAATGAGCTGGAGTTACTAGTTAAGAGATACCTTTGTTATGCAAAAAACACATGCACGCCCCCTGCGCACACACACACATATGACAGTGGAAAATGAACAACCCTTTGTAATCTAAGCAATTCTCAGTGCACAAAAATGGAAAAAGAAGAAAAAGAAAGGGATAATTTTAGCAAAAGGACTCCAACTATACCTCTAGTTGCAGTTGAGGATACCACATTCAGTTTGTTCCAATTAAGGATCCCAAACTTTCTGTTTGGCTCAATTACCGATAAAAAATACAAATTTTGAGGGGCAAAAACGTCTCTTTGCCTAAAAAACAATTATAAAAAAAAATAATTAAAAAAAATTAAACTAAAAATAAAATCCACAAAACCCTCCCACACCCAACCCCAACCCTCCCTACCCCCACCACCTTTCCCACACCCAGCCCCCACNGGGGAGCTGGGTAGAGTTATTTTTTTAGTTTTATTTTGTAAACTATTTTTTTTATGATTATTTTTATTATTTTTATTTTTTAATTAGTTTTATTTTTTAATAATTTTTTATAATTATTTTTTAAGTTAAAAGATGTTTTTGCCCCTCAAAATTAGTATGTTTGACCAAAAATCCTTAATTGAGCCAAATAGAAAGTTTTGGATCCTTAATTGGAACAAAGTGAATGTCGCATCGTCAACTGCGACAAGGGGTATAGTATGAGTCCTTTTGCTAAAATTATCCCAAAAAGAAAACCCTCAAAATCACCCCTCAAGTTGTTGTATCATTCATAACAAACTTGTTGTGCTAAAGTTTATTATTTGGTCAAGCATATAGATTATACTAATTTTTGTCATAGATTATACTAATTTTTGTCTTGCTATTGCAACCTTGTTAGGTAACTTTGCATTTTATTTGGGGGATAAGTAATAACTACATTAGAATGAGTTAAATGGAAAAGCTGTCTTTATTATCCATTTGAACAACCATCACCAAAACTGGTACTCAATTTTCGAATCTTCTTTCTCTCTCTCTCTCTCAAGCTTTACAGTTCCTCTCTAGAAAACACCAAAAGATGCATAAAGTAGTGCCTTTCACAGCTCTCTAATTTGTTAACCAATCCATGTGTGAACACTATTTTTTTGAAATGCTTGTATGCGTGCAAACTGTTAATTTTGTGAGGGTGTTTGGGTTAACTAGCTGTGCATCATTTACTGTCAAATTCCATACATGTTGGCGTGAGAAACCATGCAGTTGCTTTTTCATCTAATGTTTTGTAATCACCTTAAGCAATTATTAATTCTTCCCCTTCCAATGTTGGTAGGTGTATTCTTGATGGTGAGATGTTGGTCTGGGACACATCTTTGAATCGTTTTGCTGAGTTTGGTTCAAATCAAGAAATAGGTTTTCATTTTTTTTTTCCTGATTAATTTTTTCTCAGTATGGTCTTTTTTCATTTTCTGCATTTTCCATTTTTAAATTTGTTTTCCTTGTTTTACTCTTACAGCCAAGGCAGCGAGGGACGGACTTGACACTGATAAGCAGGTTTTCTTTTTTGTAATATTTTCTTTTATATTCAGGACTACCGAGCTAGAGTACAGCTAACTCTTTATGTTCCCCCTCCTCATGCAGTTGTGCTGTATCCTTTTTGTGTTGACCTCGCTCCAAGTTGAGGTCTAGGTCTAACTTTTCAAGCACTTCAATGTGATTGATGGTGAAAAATCATTGAATCTGCAATTCAAACATGTGAGGGACAGTTATGTAAAAAGTTGATTGTCTGTACCTTGACATGAGATTGACTAGATGTTGCATTCGATATCCTCTATGTTGGAGATACTAGTGTAATTCATCAGAGCTTGAAGGAACGGCATGAGCTTCTCCAGAAAGTTGTGAAGCCTTTGAAGGGTCGTTTAGAGATTTTAGTGCCTAATGGTGGTCTTAATGCTCACCGTTCTTCGGGTAAAAACGTTTTAGATATTCATAATTTGTTTATATGTTTTATTCAATATAGTAAAAAAATTTACCCTATGCATTGTGATTGATCAGTGGATTTTGTTGGTTTAGTTGACATTTTTATATTGTCATCTCCTTGGGAGTGTTTTGATTTAGTGTAGACCAGCACTGGTCAAGTTTCCAACCTATGCTCTGGATTGTGTTGTAGGTGAAGCAAAGCTTTAGTCTAAGATTTGCAGTTTTAAGGAGATCAACTTTAACTAATTCAAAATTTGTTCTTATAACCGAATCTTTTTTTTTTCCATCAAGGCAGATGAGGATTGGGTCAACTTTGTTCATGATATCTTGGACAAATCATGTTTCTTGGTTGCCATACCGAAGTCATGTGGTCCTGACTAAATCATTTAGATCTGTGGACTCCAACATTGACTTGTATGACTAAATCTTTTAGGTTATCTGTTGGGAATTTGTGGCTGCAAGACTCTCTCTGTCTTGTCTCTATCTCCTCCCTTTTCTTGTAAGGGAGGCGAGTGGGTGGTCATTAGGAGGGTAGAGGTCAGGGATGCTGCATTGTTCACGCTTCTCTCCTGCTAGATTACTCTTATGTCACTGAAGTAGCACTACCAAACACAACCTTCTTTTCTTTATGGTGACTTCTTAGTCAAGCTACTTGATGGAATGTCTGTTATTTTACACCATTATCTGTCACGAGTCGGAACACTTTAACTAATTTGTTGCCTCTACTGCTTCATTCAAAAAGTGGAATCCCCACATCTGTGGACACTATATCCTCTATGAAGTCGAGCATGTTGTGATGACTGATGAGAACTACCCCCTGTGCTTGTCAATGAGTTTCATCTAAAATGTAGGATTTTCTATGGAGGTATAAAACCTCCTAAGTATTATGTATCTAGCATGGGGAGAAAGTTGTGAGAGTAATCTTTGATGAGAATTCCTCTAAAAAGATAATCTTGAAAGAGAATCATCTTTAACCTGTGGAAAAGTTGTGTATGTAAACTTGCTATGTGATCCAACAAGATTCCCATCATTATTTTCTGGTGTTATGTTGATGGGTTAGCATATTCCTCTTCTTCCCCATTGGCAATTCCTGGTATACAAATACAATGATTTTTTTTTTTGTCCTTGAAAGTTAATCAATGCCAAATAATTTAATATTTACCAGTGGATCAATGTCTTACCCATGCTGGTCATGCAGGGGAACCTTGTTGGTCGCTTATTGCTCATAACGTGGATGATGTCGAGAAGTTTTTTAAAGAAACCATCGAAAATAGGTCAGCATTCCATGTATTATAAGGTCAACAGAAATTCAATTGATTTTTTAGCTTTGAGGGCCATACCCTCAGAACTCTAGTTAGTTAGAATGGACTATGATTGTTGTTTATCACGTCTATTCTTCCGGAAAAACTTTTCTTGCAAGATTGATTTTAATTTTCTTTACTGTCTGATTTCATCTTTGTTCTATATATATAATATATATGTATATTTTATTCTCTCTCTCCTTTTCATGGTATGTTTTATGTTGCTAGGTTCTGTGTTGGTTCAGCTAAATTGAAAAGTTAATTTTTTCTACACTACTTGCAGTTTACCTTTAAAATTATGTAAGGATGATCACACCCATCAAATGTCGAACATGAGAAAAATTTGAATAATACAAATTCAAGTAATAAGCCCTTTTCCCCATGCTGTATTAGCATCTTAATTTCTCCATGTCTGAAATCAATGTTCTCTCTTGTTCCTTGTATTGAATTTATAGTTGTTCTTTGAGATAAATGTCTTATGTGTACATTATCAAATTGAGTTGTTCATGTGTCATTTGATCAGTTGTTTTCTTTAGCTCATATATCATTTTTTTTTCCATTTAGAGATGAGGGGATTGTTTTAAAGGACCTTGGTTCTAAATGGGAACCTAGTGATCGTAGTGGAAAGTGGTTAAAATTGAAGCCGGATTACATTCGTGCTGGTTCTGATCTGGATGTTCTTATCATAGGTCTGTAATTTATTTTTCTTAAATTCTTATCTACCTCAAAGAAACATGTTGGATTTATCATATCTGCTATAGTTTTTTAGTTAAATTTTGGCATACGTGTGTTTAGGAGGGTACTACGGTTCTGGACGTCGTGGAGGGGAGGTCAGTATGCAATCCTTGCTAATGTACTAATCTATTCCCCTGTCCCACCCAAACACACACGTGTCTGTGTGTGTATATGTGTATCACAAATTCTCTTAAGGTCCTCAAATAAGGTTATGTTTCTCAACTGTTTAGATTATATATAGACAACTGAGATACATGCATCCCACTCACTGTGCATCTCAGTTGTTTTTATCTGATATAAATGTTGAGAAACAACCTGATTTAAGGATCTTAGGAGAGAAGAATTGTGTATTTATATATATATATAGAGATATATTTTTGTTTGAGTTAGCTCTAGTGATAAATTTATCATTATTGCAGGTAGCTCAATTCTTGGTGGGTCTTGCTGAGCGTCCAGTCCCAAATACATACCCGAGAAGGTAAGTATTTTTCAATGGTTAGTTGATCTATACAAAATGATTGTCCTCAAATATTGGAGCAGCAACTTAGATGTTGTATTGTCTTATGAAAAGAAGATTACCCATATTTGTTCAGTAAATCTTTCTAAGAATGCTTCCTGAGCAGTCTCTCATCATTATGAAGGATAATTATTGAAACTGATTGCCCAAACCATAACTTATATGAAATGATGATGCACCATGCTTTTGTGGGGAGATGAGCAAAGAGTTAGTTGAATACTTTGAGAGAGAGAGAGAGAGAGAGAGAGAGAGAGAGAGAGTAATAATAAAAGTTGATGTTGGTCTTCACTGTTGGCTTCCCTCTTGATGAAATTTAAGGATTTATCTCTTTCTTTTGTAATGTTGGATTGGAGGGCAGCTGTAGGATGAGGTCTCATTGTTTTTTTTTGTTCATTTCATTTATAGATTAGATCTGTATCTCTGATGTATTGTTCTGTTTTCTTTGTTCTGTATGATTGTCATTGCTTCTGTATTTCTGATGTGGATTTCTTGTCCACTGCCTATTTATTTTTGTTAGTAAAAGTTGATGTTATTAACAGAGTATAACCGTATTGTATGCTTATGTTAATCTTTATGGTAAGTTTATTGAAATCATGTTCTGGCTTAATGTGGGATTTGTGACCTTGAGTTAACAAATTATAAGCAAGCTCCAATAAATTACTTTAACCTTCCTGAAAAGATGATTTCAATTGTGTGTTTAACTTTAGGATTTGGACATGAGCGATGCAGATACTATCTGTTAGTTTGATGCATTCTGTTTTATATACATTGCTGGGGCTGCTCTCTAACAGATTTAGCTTTTGAGATCAGCAATAACTTAAAAATATTTTTTTTTATAGGAAATGCAATAACTTAAAACTATTGAACTGATATGGTTTTGTCTTAGACCCGTTTATCCACCAATTTATTGGCAGCCTTTTTTTTTCCCCCCAAAAGAAACGAACTTTATTGGTCATCTTAAAATGATACAGAACTGTGGACAAGATATCCACATCCTAAATACAACATTAGAATACACACAGGAAAATATTTAGGTCTAACCTAGGAAAAATGAAAAATGAGCACTATACTACAGCTACCTTCGAATCTAACAATATAGAAGAAAAGCAAAAGTCCTTAATTCCACAGAAACAGAAGCCCATGACAAAGAACAAAAATTTACTTTATCCCGAAGTTCCTTCACTCCTTCCCCTTTGTAGTCTTTAAAATCCTCCTATTCCTCTCCATCCAAATAACTCAGACCACCGCCCAAATGCTATAACGGATAAGCCCATAGAATTTCAGCCTTCCTCCCTCCATGAAACACGGCATGATTTTCAATTAGCAGAGAATGGCGCCCTGATGCAATCACTAATTCATAGCCATGATAAGATGCCATCACTTTTGCATGTGTTTCTAGCTTTGTTTGATCATTCTATATTCTTCCAATTTCTTTACATATGAACAAGTTGATTTCTTGATTTTGGTTGGCCTTATCTATTGGGTTAGATCCTTGCCTGGGTAATTTATACTAGAGTTCAATATGCTTTAAGCCGATTCATACTTAGGTTGTTGCTACTATCTCTTTAAACATAAACAAGTTAATTGTTTTCTTTTGGGTGGCCTTTATCTATCTGGTAGGATTCCTACCTGGGTCATTTTATACTAGATTTTGAATATGAATCGACTGACTCAAAGTTGGCTTGCTGCTAAAATATTGACTCAGAGTATGTTGCATATGCACTGTGTTACGTTGTTTGTTGGCACTCTATGTTTTCGGTAATGTACTTTGAAACACTAGGGAACCTAAATCATCATTGGTGCTTGTTATCCTTGCAGATTTGTATCCTTTTGCAGAGTGGGTACTGGACTTTCTGATGAGGAGCTAGATGCTGTTGCTACCAAATTAAAGCCTTATTTGAGGTATTTTGTTTTATAACTTAACATTGTGGTAGCTCCTCAGGTCATTCAAGAAAATATCCAATGAACAACATAAAATGCCCATTGAAACAACCAGAACAGATTGTGCTGTGACAGTTTCATTGATGGCCATTAAATTTATGGTCTTGGACCGAAAATTGATTTCATTGGTGATTTTCAGTGTGGTTTAATAATCTTAGGACCCATCAGTTTGACTATTTTATAATGAATGAGAAATGCCGTTGAGATAGTGCTTGGAGCTGACACCCAAATAGGACATGTTTGGCAAATTACTGGTACCGGGAATGATAAGTCTGCTTATATGGTCAAATACTACATCTTATAAATAAAAAATACTATACCTTATGGCAACAAAATACTAGGCATTAGGTGATATACTTTTTTATTTGGTACAAATATATATTGAATTTCTCTCTGTTCTGTCAGGAAATATGACTACCCAAAAAAGGCACCACCAAGTTTTTATCAAGTAACCAACAATTCAAAAGAGAGACCAGATGTTTGGATTGAAAGCCCCGAAAAGTTAGTATGATTGCGACTGTAGGTCTGCTGTGTATTCATTTTTAGCATATATATTCAGTTATCGTTTTCCTTTTCCACCTTTGTATTGCAGATCAATAATACTTTCTATAACAAGTGACATCCGAACTATAAGGTCTGAGGTACGTCCTAACAGCTGTAATATCAATTGTGATTCATTTAATATTCTGAATTTTGCATGTAACTCTAGTATGAAGGTCAGAGTATATAGGTTGTATTTTGAGTGTGACTTGGTCATTATTCGACTGAGCTGTTGGCTGTTGCATTCTTCCAGGTTTTTGCTGCACCATACAGCCTGAGATTTCCACGCATTGATCGAGTTAGATATGATAAACCTTGGCATGAATGCCTTGATGTGCAATGTAAGAAGATCGAATTTGTTCCAAATGCATCATGGGATTGTAGTTTTACTTATGTTTATCAGTATATTACTAATTTTCTAAACTACAATTCCTCTCTATTTCCTTAGTTTCAGCATCAAAGATGGGGTAAGCTCCTAACTGTCACACGCTTAAAATTTTTGGTTATTTGCTTTTCTTCTGTTGCAGCATTTATAGAGCTTGTAAATTCAGGCAATGGTACCACACAAAGGGGGACAGATTATGATGGTTCACAGGATAATAAAAAGAAACACAAAAAATCTTCTAGAAAGGAAGAAAAAAGAAATATGTCTGTTGTTCCCTCTCATTTAGTTCAGACTGATGTTTCTGGCGTCAAGGAGGACACATTAATATTTTCAAATATGATGTTTTGTATCCTTTGAGGTTTCCGCTAAGTTACTATCTTAACATCTGAGTCAAGTGATTGACAAAATTACTTGATCTTTCATTTTAGATTTTTCTTAAGATAATAATAATTATTTTTTCTTTTCTGGTGCATGTTGTCAACTTCCATGTACAATGGTTATATTTTCTGCATTTTGTCCCTTTCTTGTTTTTCCATTAAGGGGTTGGTGGGGGGAGTGCTTTTGGTGGAAGAGATGATGCACATGCGTTTGATAACCCCAGAAGAAATTATTCTTTAGCATCTTTCCTCAAGGTGTTTTATGTAGATAATATCCAAAATATAAATTGAATAAAAGAAAAGGCGATACAATTCACATGCAATTGGAACCAATCAAATTGGTTATTTTGATACTAGTGACCAATAATTGCATCTATTTGTTCAATGACTTATCAAAATGGGATATGGTACAGTACTGGATTTTGAATCCTTTTCTGCTGTACTGTGTTGTCCTTGACATGTTCAGACTTTGTTAATGTGCCTACAACTCATTCTCTTGATTCGTTGCACAAAATTGTTGTTGAGAATGGGGGTACTTTCTCTATGAATTTGAATAACTCAGTTACACACAGTGTTGCAGCTGATAGCAAAGGTCTCTCTCTCTCTCTCTCTCTCTCTCTCACACACACACACACACAGAGACAATTAAGATTGGCTCTAATCAATAATAACTTAATTTGACAGGGATTAAGTATCAGGCAGCAAAACGTCATGGAGATGTCATTCATTTCTCATGGGTATTGGATTGTAGTTCTCAAAAGAAGCTCCTTCCTTTACAGCCAAAGTCAGTGACAGTATCTAATCAATTGCGTATTTGAAAAGACAATGCAAAATATGATTCCTATCATGATTGTACAATGCTTTGAATTCTTTTTTTGTTGAAGGTTCTATCTCTTCATATCTGACTCTTCAAAGAAGAAGTTGCAAGAAGAGATCGATGAATTTTCTGACTCGTACTACTGGGATCTTGACCTTGCAGACATCAAGCAGGTATATACACAGAATTCTTAATTGCTCACCAAACAGTGAATTTGCTCTATTATATATGGAGTGATATAAGAAGAAAGCAAAAGAAGCATCAGATTTGAGTTTGAGTACTTATGTTTACCTTTGATATATTTAGTACTGGTAGTACTACTGGTGGGGGAGGCAGGCTTTTGATAGACAATGAGGTAATTTGTCTATTTTATTCTTTTCAGCTTTTAAGCAATGTGTATAGATCAGAGGATACCAAAACTATCGACCATTACAAGACAAAATACTATCCATTGGAGAAATGGTCTCACTTTCACGGCTGCTGCATTTACTTTAACCCATCAATTCATTCCTTGTAAGATCTGTTGGTTATATAAAGCTTTCTCGGGAGACACATTATATCATTATACTACCCTTCTTTCCTACGTATTCTCAAATTTCTGTTATTTTCTTTCTGATTAACATTTGATTATAGGAAACCGGATTGGAAAGTCCTGTTAGGACTCACACTGAGAAGGTTGAAGATTGAAGTCCTCATGGGTGGTGGCAGAGTTACTGACAGTCCTGCTCATGCTACCCATTTGGTAGTCTTGTCAGTGCAGGGTATTGATGTGGAATTTGAAATTTTATTGCAAAGGTAACCTATGGCTCATAATTTTTGGACTTATATGATTAATTATTCTGTCTCTTTAATTGAGGGTGACTGCTGGCTTCTTCTGATAAATAAGATATGTGAACTTATTATTGAAAATTTGAAACATTATTAACATGCAAACACATTAGGTTTCTCGGAACCTCCAAACATTATTAACATGATTATTTTTGTTTTTATGACTAATTTGTTTATTGGCGGTTTTCATCAATTATGGATGCTCAGTACTTCAATTGTTCTCCCCCCAATCATGGGTGTGCGATCACTTTAATTTCGGTACTTTTATGGATGTGTCCGTATCATGTTTAGGGATGGTATTTATCGCATCTGATGAACAAAAAGTAATATGTTCACTCATTTGCTTTCCAACTATATTGGCAGAGGTGTTTTTTCTCGCATGACTTGATTTTTTCTTTTATCTTGGGGAGGGGGATCAAACTTGGGACTTCTCCAACATTGTGGAGGGAAATACTAGTAGACCATTTGCAAGTTGGTTCTTGCATGACGTGATTGACAACATGTTGGTGAGAAAATTGATTATTCACGATAATTAATCAAGAATCATGCAGTAAAGGCGTATGCATTTGAAATTGAGTTCCTGTAGTACGATTTGTCTTGAGTGGTGTCACTTGTTTCTCACCATGGCCGTATGCATGGTTTTTATAATAGCCATTGTAACAGGTAAATTGTAACTATCAAATTTCATGTTAAGAAGACACATGTTTCAATTTCTTCTTTCAACTTATGGTTGGTTTAATGCATGGCTTCTTCTTTTTTTTCTTTTTCTTTCCCCTTAAATGATACTATAAGGCTTTGTTAAGGTGATTTAGACATGATTATCATTATAAGAGGACAAGTTGTTTGCTCTGTCCTATTCCCCAGTTTTTAGGTCCTGTTGTTTTTCCCCACTACAACGGAAATAGCTTTTCCCGATGTCCTCCCCTTTCCTCATTACAGCTGTTATCTATATCAATTTAGTCCTTGACCTTTTCTCCTTTTATCTTTTCATTATTGATTTCTCTATGTTACAGTTTCACTGAAGTAGAGAAACGCTTTCTGCATAACAAAAGGTTGCATATTGTTGGATCTCAATGGTTGGAAGACTGCCTGGAAAGGAACCAAAGACTGCAAGAAGAAGCATATAGTTTGAAACCCAATGGGTTGGACGAATGGGAAGAATCCAACATTGAAGAGTGGTGAGTGAAAATATTTTAAAATAATATTTCAAACCATTTCCACTCTGCGCGTGTGTATGTTCTTTCTTTTCTTTTCCCTTTTTTTTTTGTTTTTTTTTGTTTTTTTGTTTTTTTGTAAGGAGGTGTTTATAGGTCATGCTTTGGGTATTGGTGTCTACTGCTGTTTCACTTATTTGGTATTGGGCTGTATGTATTGTTAAAGCCTACTAAATGAAATCAGTTGATTTGACTTGTAGAGGCTGTTCTGATCACAAATTTGTCCATAGGTATAATCAATCTAACAAGAAGTTTCACTCATTTCAATTTCAGATTCATGACATGGAAAACAACAGTCCAAGACGGATTTACCTATGTCCTGTGACCTATAACCTATTTTTTTGTTGAATAGAAATGCTTAAAACCCAGTTTTCCCTATCTCTCTGTGGAAATCACATCTCATTCTTTTCCAATACCATATAAGTTATTTATCTTCTTGAACATAGGTGATCCATTTTAGACTGTTATCGTGAGGTCTAGAAGATATGATTTTAGAAAAGAAAATATAAATAAGATAGAAAAATGATTGCTAAGACATATTGCTCAAGGTTAGCTGTCGTTTACCAATTTGTTTCCTCTTTTATTCTCTCATTATTTTCTTAATTTTGTTTTTCCACTTAATGATGTACACTGTGGGGCATTTCTCTTATAATAACTCTTGGAAATAACCTACTAATCTGTGGGGGACTTCTTCATGGTATGTCAAATTTGTTTAAAGGTACAGTGCATCTCTGACGTATTATAAATAATGTACATGATGCCCCCTTTACATTAAACAAGCCCAATAGTAGGTTTAAAAAATAAGGTTAATATGGTAATATAAACCTAACTTTCTCTACCACATTATACTTTTCCTCACCCTATTCTAACTTCCATCACACTGCACATGCATAGCATGTGTGTAATGCTTCTAGTTGTCATTTATGATAGCAGAACATTTGGGGGGATTTTGGGGTGGCTAATATTTTTGTTCTGCTCCTGTTCTTTCTAGCAAACATGACATGGATTTAGAAGAAGCGCCCTGTGATGCTGACACTGTGGAAAACCATAATTTTTCTTCTTTATCTAACCTAGAAGGAAAAAAGATTGGAGGCAAAGCAGCTCCAGAAAACTATAGGATCTTGGCCTCACCTGAGAGGGGTAACAAAAGGAAAAGAGGAAGACCTGCTCGCACAAGCATGAACAAAGGAAAAACAGGTGTCAACCAAGCTCGAAGAACCCGGGCACGAATTGGAAGTAAGCCTGTTAAAATATCGGGTAATGAGTTAGATGAAGGTGGTTCTCATGATAATACATCATTTGGGGAAGAGGTTGGTATAGGAGAAGGAAAACATGGAATTGTAGGTGAGGAAAGTTTACACATCGAAGAAAATGTAGTGAAGGATAATGAATCATTACAAAGAGGCAAGTCAACTGAGCAGGAGGTTGCTGAAGACATTAGATTTGATATGCATTCTGATAAAATTCCTGAAATTGAAATGATTGAGAAGCATAGTAACCGGGACAGTGAGAAGCCAGAGAAACTTGAAGTTGTGGTTGATCCAGTTCAAGCCATGTTGTTTGACTTGATTCCAAGTCTTGGAATGAAGAAAGTTGAAATGATGAATACGAGTACTGAGGATGAGAAGCCACCAGTATATCTGAATGCAGAGCCTACAAAGAAAAAGAAAGTTGAAACGAGGAATATGAGTATTGAGGATGAGAAGCCACCAGTACATCTGAATGCAGAGCCTACAAAGAAAAAGAAAGTTAGCTACAAGGATGTTGCCAGTGAGCTGCTCAAGGATTGGTAAATTGTTTTCTGCATTGGTTGTATTCTGTCTGTTCTGTATATATGTTACAATCGGGGATTATGGATTGATAGAATGTAATGGCTTTTGAATTCTCTTGTACCTAAATTATATGTCAATACTCGTAGGATAATACAAACTGAGACATTTTGTTGCGTTATCTAGACACTTATCAGTTGTGGGCATTGCAACAACTTGGGTCACAGAAGACATGAATGATGGATGTGTCAGCTAATGCTGTTTGACTTGAGCGTTCCATTTTGGTTGATTGTACTCTATCATGCATACAAATAGCATATTGATTGGAACAACATATTCTTTCATCTTGCTCTTTCGCTCTGTAAAAGACACTCAGTGCCTTGGGGAACTGCCGAATTTTCTGCATTAGGTTTGATATAGGCATGATAGAAACAGATTCTGTTATTTTTTATTTTTCCTTTGCAAGACAATAAGGTGTTTCAAGCCAATAGATGATGTACTGGATTGGTACCTTCCCCCATTATTACTATTAATGTTATGGCACACCTGGTAAGTGCAAACTCTTTTGGCTTTGCCCTTCCCATAGGTATCCAAAATCCACAAAATGGAGGCTCAAATAGCCCTAAAATAAGGCACAATATTGTTGTTATCTTACGCATGTACTGTAACCCACCTTACGTCCAACAAGAGAGATGAACTTAAACAGGCTAATTGACTCTTCTTCCTGAAAGTCCCTACTGAAGGGGATAACCTACTGTTACTAACAGGCATAATGGCTAAAGCTTCCTAACATTCCAGCTTCCCAAAGTAGACAAATCCAAATAGCAAAACTTTCTCCAATTAAAATTGAAAACATCATTGAGATGATAGAATAATGAAGAAACAAATGAACTTTAAGCCAGCACTATGAAGAGAAAAGCTCATGTCTTTTATGTCACTATTTAAAAATTACAGTTTCATAATACAACATATGAAGAATTGTCCCAGGATCACCACCCATACTTGGCTTGTGTTTCAGCTTTTGTGAGGAACCCTCTAGAACGCCGCTCTGCAAGTTCCATCTCCTTCTGCTTCATATCAAAGAATAGGGAACCAATCTGATGCTTCCTCTTGTGCAGCTTTGAAGGCTTCCCCTTTGTCGAAACAGGCTGCAAGTAAAAGGTACAAATAAATACGTCAATGCGCAAACTAAAATCATAATAAAACACAGTCCAGCCATTTGCCTAAGATAGTAATGCGGAGTTCTTTTCTTGCTGAATGGAACGTTCTATAACATATGACTGAAATTTAGAATGATGTATTGGCTGACTGAAATCATTTCCAAGTTTCAACCAGAGACAACCGTTGTATATGTCTCTTTAACAATTAGAAACAGTATATTTCATTACCATGTGATAGTCCTTGTATAACATGTACTAGGTGCTCTCAGAAATAAGTAACAAACAAGCACAAAGAAGAAAAAGCCATAGAAGTATAAAACAGAAAAACTATGAACCAAGTATTCAATGAACATGAACAGTAAAAAGACCAACCACCAAAAAAAGCTACTAATAACTATGATTCCATCTTGACTACACAAAAAAAAAAAAAAAAAACTATGATTCCTAAAAAAAAAAAACTATGATTCCTAAAAAAAAAAAACTAATTCCGTCTTTATATTTTTTGATAAATAAATATATATAATCCTCCATTCCAATATCAACCATTCATCACAGAAACGTTACACAAACAGCCTTGACGGTATATTCTTCTCAATATGATCCCCATCTTCTCACCCTAATTACAACTTGAATAAAATGATATATCAATTCCTCATGACGTTTGCCAAGCACATCCATTGGGGGTAGTCTCTTGTCTAGGAATGAAATTGAGGATTGTTAAGATCTTTTTTTTTTTTTTTTGCCAGGGAGAATTGTTAAGATCTTATCAAACAGTACTCAACAAACAAGTTGCTCTATGGTGGTTTTCAAAAATTCCAAGTCAATCTAGTTGAAAAAGGGTCTTCCCAAATCCCAAGGACTTGCCAAGTTCCAACACACTTTAAAAAAATAATAATAATAATAATAAGAGAAAACCCATGTCCACTTATGGACCCAATTTCTGCAATGTCCACCCATAGATCCAAGCATTCTCTACAAATTTTCCATTAGTTATTTATTTATTTTTTATTTTTGGATTGAATTTTTCCATTAGATCTGCAAAACAATGCACCTCTAACAAGAATATTTCTACAAAGCAAGTTGATTATCCACAGGCCTTCCAGTTCTTCATGCCAAGGAAAACACTCTAGTATCATAACAGACACCTTAATCTTGTCCACCATTGTCTCAGAAACATCACCTTCTGAGTCGACTTCCCATGCATAGGAACAAGCTTCTGAGATCTAACTTAGGCCATGCTTTGGATGGCTGCCTCGGTTCTTTCCTTATGACTTTCTGAATTAATTGCTCTTTTGGAGCCAACATAGTTAAAAACCATCCTAAGTTCCTAACTAGCTAACTGTGCATTGGGTTCATATCGTTTTCTCTTGTAGTATTGTAAACTTAGACCCTCAATTGATTATATCACATAAAAAATAGTTACTAAGCTAATCCTATAACAGTAGGACATCTCCCAAATGGTGATCGACAGTTCAAAGTCTTCAAACTGCTGCACACAAAATGCCCTCCTGTCAACTGCTGCAAAATGCTTGTATTAGCATTTTGATTTTACTATAAATATGTGAAGAGACACAAGGATGTTATGCCTTTTCGCTAACATACTTGTTTGCACATATTTATCTAAAAAACTGGCAACTGTGCCAAATTTAAACATATCCACATGGTCTTACTCCTATCAGAAATTGAACTTGCAGTCTTGCACTAGGAGAATTCTTTATTACAAATTACAGATGATTCCTCATAGACCTTTTTTTCCATCAAAATTTCCTCTTCTTCATGTAATTTTAAACATCTTACTTCAGGACAAAAGCTCAGAGCCTCCAACTGAATCCTTGATCCTACTTGATGCCTAACATATTAAGGAACATTATGCATGGGAAAGCATAGAGGATTTCCCAGTGTTAATTAACAATTTTGTATGAATAATATATTCACGCAAATTATTAAAATAAACTGTAGTTCAGACTACAACACCTCTCCTTTCCGCATCCCCTTTCATTGAGCTTATTACACTGTAACTGACTTAATGTTTGTATTGCTTTCTCTAAAATACATGCACAGACGATCAAATTACCAGGTTATATTTTTTCTCCGGTACAAGAATAATGCATGAAGAGTGTTATCATCTTCATTAATGGAAAGAATGTAATGCACTATCAAGTTCTTCCTACAAAACTAACAAGATAAATCACAATAAAAGATATATCTCAAATGCACAGAATTGCACTAAAAATTCTGCTGATGGTTTCAGAATGCATTAAAAAGTAGCTATTTAATTAAATGACTGCAGAGAAAACAAGAACCTAGAACTGTAAGTGGTGATAATACCTGGTAAGAAGGCCCAAAAGCTATTCCAGTTAACTTGACCTGGTCCTCCCTTGGCCTATTCTTCATCAACTCGTCCTGCTTAACCTCAACTATTTCAGTTGGGATTTCATTCCTTCCTCTCTTTCCAGTCACTTTAACTCCAATTCCACCGCCTCCTGACATTCCGGGCACTGCAGTTGCCGACCCGCCAACCCAAGCATTCCCATGCTGCTCATAACCAGCATAACTCCCATAATCATCATAACTAGCATAATTTGAAACATCACTGCCACTAATTCTTGCTTGCAATTGAACCCCAGCATCCACATTTTGATCAATACCAGATTGGTAATTCTCATAACCACCATAGCTTTCATAATTCACTCCATTCTGATCAACGTTTGATTGGTAATTCCCATAACTTGCTGCGTTTTGATCCACACCCGCATCGCTGTCCACTCTAGAACCACCCGATTCGGTTTCCACAATGGCTCTCCGGCCTGAACCCGAACTGGGAAGAGCACCCAATGTGCCGGAGTTCCTAGGCGCCGGCATAGTCGATAAGAATGACGTCGCCGATGCAGTTTGAGCCGATGATTCGGACCCTTTTCGCCGTCGCCTTTCTTCTTCTTCTTCTTTATCATCATCGTCTTCATCTTCGTCGTCGGTTTGGGAAGACTTTATCGAATAAGGGTTAATGGGAGGCTTGAATTGGACGACCCTTTTGGGCTTTTGGTCTGAGGATGAGAGATTGGTGATGGGTTGGTTTGAAATTTGGGATTTGGGCTTTGGAAGCGAAGAGAAAATCGTGGAGGAGGGTTTGGAGGTGGGTTTTGAAACAGGGTCTTCGTCTTCATCATCATCAAGATTTGGTGGTCTTGATTGGGTTTGTTTTGGTTTGGGAAGGGATTGGACGAAAGAGGAAGGTTTGGGTTTGGGTAGAGAAGAGAAAAGAGAGGAAGAGGAAGGTCCAGAGGTGGGTTTTGAGGGGAAAGCTGTGGTTTTTGGTGGTGGTGGTGGTGGTTGTTGTTGATCTTCTTCTTCGTCAGAAGAGGCATAGGTTGCTAGCAGAGAGTCCATGAGAGCGAGCGAGAAGGAGAAAGAGAGGAGAAAGACTCCTGCGGGAAGTTGGATTGGATTCGAGTTCAGGAATTCAAGACCGGAAGGGGAGCTGAAATTTGAGGTTTTTCTCTTTTTGCTAATTAGCTTTCTTCAACTGATTGCTAGATGGTTGAAATTTTATTAAAAAAATATTTTTTTTCATTATTTATTGAAGAATACTAACTATCTTTTCTATTCGCGAGCACTCGCCTTCTTTAGGCAGTGTAATTGTACGATGAAAACCATTTATCTCTTAAATTGCACATCATTTTTGTAAAAAATTAATCAAATCAATATTAATTTAGTTATTTAATTATTATTAAATAAATAAATAATCAATCTAACTCTTTATTTAAAAGATTTTTTATTTAGTTTACTTTTTAGAGACGATTTCTAAAAAATTTTTTTTTTTATATAATAACTTTTTAAAAATAATCTATAAAGTGAACAGTTCTAATCATAATAGAATGGGCAAAAGAAGATGAAATGTAGAAATAAAAATAGAAAGAATAAGATAAATAACATTCCTGTTATTTTTTTGATTCAGTTACTTATAGAAGCAAAGATTAATTTTTGTAACTTTCAAAGAACTTTCATGTCAGGTGTTCGAATGCCCCATGAGCGAGTTCAAATGCTCATCAAAATTTCTCCGCACAATTTTTGAAAAATTATAAATTTTAAAGCATAAACTAATACATTTCTTAGATCATACTAAAACGCATACTGGCACACCCAAATCACTTAGAATAAGCCAAAAAATATAATTGTAATTGTAGTTTTTAGTCACTCAAACTGTCAACTATAATTACAAATGCAACTGCAACTATAACTACTGCCTCCAACTGCAAAGCATTCGAGTGCTTGACGAAAATTGAAAAAGCACTGAACTTTTGTCATTAAAGTTAGGGAGTAATGCTATTTTGGTCTCCAGACTATTACACTTGTATCAATTTAGTCTTCAAACTTCTAATTTGAAAAATTAAGGACTCTTTACTTTTTCAATTTTGCCAATTGAGGTTATTCCGTCAATTTACACATTTTTCATCCAAATTTAGTGAGAAATGAAGGAGGAAAAAATGGTGCATGAGGGAAAAAGGATAAGATATAAATTACAGGAACTATTTTGTCTTAAAAAATGACATCACGTGATTGACACATAGTGCAATGCAAACAGAAATTTGAATGAAAAATGTGTAAATTGAAGAAATACACTCAATTGGTAAAATTGAAAAAATCAAAATCTTTAATTTTTAAATTAGAAGTCTGAGGACCAAACTAATACAAATGTAATAGACTGTGAACCAAAATGATATTAATCCCTTGAAGTTACAAAACTTTGTCATGATTGTCCTTAAAATTAGAGAATCAAGGATGATTTTAAAAGTTGTCGGGTCCTCTTCGTAGTTTACAAAAAATTAATTACTGAATTCATTTTTTTTAATTACTAAAATATTATGCCTAATTTTGATTACCAGTAAGGAAAAAATTAAGTTTTTCCAAGGCAGTATATCACTGAACAATCAGTAGCCTGACCGACCAACCAGCCATGAACCTTTCTATTTTTTAACAAACCCATGCTTTAATTATCACAACTTTTTGACTGAGTCACAATTATAACTTGTTTTATTTGTTGTTAGTTTTTATTTTTATTTTTTTTAGCATTTATTTGTTGTTTGTTTAATAACTGCCTTGCCTAACATCATTTCAAGTGTGTTCTCCTCCATTCTTAGAGTCTAACACATTGGTGGCAGAATTATTTACTTATACAGGTAAATGGAATTTGGATTTGCTCACTGCTTTGTTCCTACCTCATGAAGTTGATTCGATTCTCTCTATTCCGTTAAGGGGTTTGCATGGTAAATGATTGAATTCAGGGGGAAATTAGGGAGTTGCTTTTTTGATGCAATATCTTTGGGGTATCAACTATTTGTAATTTTGTAGCCCATCAATTGGCTAAGTTTAGCATTGATCTTGACCATCCTTTGATATGGGTAGAAGATAGTCCTCTTTGACTTTCATCTTATTTGACCCATGATATAATAGTTTGGAGAAAATTTAATGAATAATTTGCTTACGGGATTTTTCCCTTAAAAAAAATAATGTTTGGATTATGGTTTAAGACTAGAATTAAATTTAAACTTTTATCAACTCTAATCTGACAGCATGGTAGTCATATCCATATACTAAACAAAAATTAAAATATCACAGATTAAATCATAGACCAACAGATGGATCTACTGCAAAAATAAATTTCCCCTTTGCACAAGAATTCTGACCCCAAACTATTATTTTTCATTTTTTTTAGTACCTAAACTTTAAAATTGCCATAACAAAAAAAAAATCTCAATTTTCCTATCAATTTGCTTTTTTCTAAGAGAAAGAAAAGAAAAAAAAAATATATATATATACAGGGGCCTTCCAATGAGGGATCCCATTGTGGGGCCCACACAAGTCACTTTGTGTCGATCCGAATCGTTTATTTTTTACATTTTCATTGATAGATCATAATTGTAAAAAATCAGCTAAATCAGAAATCATTTGTCTATCTAACTTTAATCAAACAAATGGACGGTTTTATTAAAAATATTTGGTTCGTCTATTTGTTTGATCAAAATTAAATAGGCAAATGATTTCCGATTTGGTTGATTTTTTGCAAGGATGATCTATCAATGAAGATATAAAAAATGAACGGTTCGAATCGACACAAAACAACTAGTGTGGGCCCCACAGGGGATCCCTCATTTAATGTTAAATGAGGGATCACTCATTGGAAAGCCCCTGTATATATATATATATAACATATGTTTGTCGCACCTTGAATGGAAGCTGATCTAGGGACTAGGGAGGCCCCATTACGGTCTTGCTAGGACAATGCACAATAATGACAGAAAGATCATTTTAAGAGAAAAACTTACCTATAACAGAGATATGGGTTGACTTGACATCCCTAGCAATAATTTATGTGCTGAAATTACAAAAAGTTTTATGTGATGAAGTATAAAAGCATAAGTGTCATGATGTTATTGAATTGAGATATCAAATCAGTCATATCCCTGTTACAGGGAAGTTTGTCTCTCCTTTCAATGTGTATGCTAGTAACTCAGCACCAATAGTGAGCATGTGGTGTAAGAACAAAAATTATGGTATAGTAATGGAGGAGCATTGTAAGAGTTGTGTTGGAGTCATTTGGCTTTCTTTTTAGGATTATGGATTGCAGTAGAATGAGTCATTATTAACCGAAGACCACCTATTTGGATGAATCGGTTTGTGTTTGGGTAAAACACTTTGGAAAGACGTGTCAGTATAGATTTGGGCAAAGTTTCCCCTTAGCTTTAGATATGAGCTTGAATTTGTGGTTTGTAGGCTAAGATTGGAGAGTGTTTTAGATGAACAATCTTAAAAAAGAATATGGGGCTATTTTGAAGTTTTCAACCTCTTCAATCTTTATTAGTACCTTTCTTCGGGTTAGATATCTAATTGTCCAGATAATAATGATAATATTTTGCACCTGAATCGATGACTCGCTTTTTTTAAGTAATGAGAAAGATGATCAAAACATGTTATTGAAAAACTCTATTGAGACAAAAATGGGCTGTCAAGAACGGAGAGTAGATAAGATGGACAGTTGGTCAGATCTAGTATTAATCATTATTTGCACATATAGGACAAATGCGCCAATATTATGTTTTTTTGCTACAACTTCCTTTTTGTTTTTTCAATTTATGTCATGTCTTCCAACAAATATTCAACGCACTGATCATATCACTTGATTGATTAACTTCTTTTATTTATAAATATATAATAAAGAAATGGAATATGAATGAAGCCTTATTTATAAGCAAAAATGGATTTGATTAAGGCACTAAATGCCTCCTGCAATCGCTCTTAAGCTGCTGGGGTTGTTCTAGATCGGCCTAAAGAGGTAAGCTGATGTTGGAGCGTGCAATGGCAGACCTTGACTCGTAAGGCTTTCTATGGGCAATTGAGTTTTTTGGGTTCCTTTCGGGATGACTCACAATTTTGTCTCTCAGTCAACATTTGGGCTTTGAAGGGAGTGAGAGCTAGTTGGACGTCACTTAGGGCTTTGCTCTCTAGGTAGCAAATCTATTCTATAGTCATCTAGAAAATAACTTGTAGGGACAAACTGGTGTCACGGACTCACGGGGGGCGGGGGAGGGGAGAGGGAGAGAGAGAGAGAGAGAGAGAGAGAGAGAGAGAGAGAGAGAGAGAGAGAGAGAGAGAGAGAGAGCCAATGATAGGCAGTGGAGATGCCATGTCACCTCTCCTTATTCCAGTGATAGAGAAGTTTCTCTTTATCACCTATAGATTAAAGGTGTACTTTGTTAATATATGTAGCATTTTGCCGTGAAAATTTGTTTCCTCAAAATTAACAAATTTTATCACTTCAATGAATAGACAAATAGTTAGAATAAATAATATCTTATTATTAATCTTGAATTTATGTTTGTAGGATATATATTGATTAAAAGTGCTTCGTTTTCAAAGCCATACAAAGTAGTAAACTGGCGAAACAAGTGTTAGGCCACAAATACCATTTACTTGACTTCAGGTGGGCTTGGCTTACCTTAGGGTATGTTATGGGCTTTGTATGAGTTTCTGGACTTAGATTAATACATGGGCTTATTTAATGCTATGGACTTACTTGTCGCTCCTTCATCAGCCCATATTATTTATTGTATTGGAGTATGGCTCGGGCCTATTCAAACTACATAAATAATTCGTGCATGTCTTTATCGTTCCTCCTCATATTTTTCAAACCACAACCAACTAGTGAGTCCCGAAAAGTGGCCTGAGTCCCACTTGCATGACATATATAACATGTATTTAAGGCCATGTTTGTTTAGTCGTAATCCAAAATCTGGAATAGAATTGGATTCCATTCCAGAAAGACTTGATGTTTGGTTAATTAGAAAGGAAATAAAACTAAAGAATTAACCTTAGTTGACTGTAAATCAATTCCATAAAAAATGAGGAATAGAAATATCATGAAAGGGGTGATATTTCTATTTCATAGTTAATCTCGAATGTAAAAATTATTATATATATTCTTTTATTATTTGGTTATATTGAAAAATTAGAAAATATAATAGGAAAGATTATTAAACGTTGAGAAATAGGAAATATTAGTACATAATTATGACACATATCTTTCCTATTATATTGATATGTGTCAATTACCAAATTAGAAAATATAATAGGAAATATTACTAATAACTTTGATTATATTTTTGTTCCAAACATTGGAATAGGAATTGAAAACCCATTACATTCTAGAATAGACAAGAATAAGAGTACAATTACTATTCCTAATTCTAAGATTACGGTCAAACAAATGGGCCTAAGAGTACTACATGACTGCTTACACCATATTCGGCAATGGGCCGTCAAAGACAACCCAGAGGCCCAAGGCGTGTAGAGTGATGGGCTTGGCATAAAAATCACAGCCCAGTGGCTGAATCTTGGCCGTGACTTATGAGGGTACGTAACAATGACATCTCATGGCTGTGGTCTAATATTTTTATTAGTTGGGCTTACTAGGGCCCTGTGATTAAATTTTAGACTCTAACAACATCTTAGACAACCAATTATTCATTTGCAAAGACATGTTTACTGCAGCAGCATATGCAGTTATTTAACACTGGCCTTGGACAAAAACTAAGTTAATTTCCTCATAATTAAGCAAAACCGAAAAGCCAAAAGGAAGCCTCTTCTTCCTCAAGGAAAACACCGAGGAAAAAACCCAACAAAGAGAGGACATTTCTATAACAAGATAGACATGGTGACAACTAGGACGAGAAAAACATCCCACTAATTGCAGATTTGCAGTGATGAGAAAAATGGAACTTAATTAGGATCAGTTCTTGTCATTATATGCTCATGGGGCTCTGTGGATCATTCAGAGCTGCAATGGCTGTTTCAATTTTTATCTTCAAATGATCTCTTTCTTCTTCCTCTGCCTGCAAAATCAATTGAGATTCAACTACTATTAATAAGTCGCTTTTCCATACATAATACACACACACACACACACATATATATATATGAGATCTTTACTTTTCAGAAGTTCATCATATTAATAAAAGCTAGCACTACAAAATAAATCATTGGCAAACAATCATCTGTGTCTTGTACATATCATATGTATGCATATGTAGACTTGCCTTTAAAACCAAAGACAAAACTAGATGTGTTGACATATATGTTATTTTGTCATATTGTGAATTTAGATTATTGTTAAGGTAAATTCGTATTTAAATGTGTAATTCAGATTGATAATCTGACAACATAACATGTTAAGTATCTAACAAAAGAACATTAATTTCCCCCCTCACAATCATGGGGTCAAGCAGACAAAATATGAGATACAGCTTAGGTGGCCTCAGATT
The DNA here is from genome assembly GCA_003254865.1 of Dryas drummondii. Lineage (NCBI taxonomy): Eukaryota > Viridiplantae > Streptophyta > Magnoliopsida > Rosales > Rosaceae > Dryas > Dryas drummondii. The sequence continues at coordinate 579,167 of QANW01006396.1, forward strand.
TTCTATATCCAGTCTATGAAACCATGACTTAAAATACTATTTAGATTATATGATGATGACGATGATGATGCTAATGTAATGATAATGGTATTTTTTGTGTGTGTTTCCTAACTAACCCCAATTGGAAGGTCCCAGCTAGATTGGGGCTAACAAACTGCAGCTACCCATCAACTCATATTATGGCGTAATAAAAAACATAAATTATTCAAAGCGTGTTTGATTATCTGATCAATTACCATTTCAAGAAGTTGAGTATGATTAAGACAAATGAAGAATGAGTCATTTTAATTAATAAAAAAATAAGACACAGAAATAGTTCTTCAAAATATTCAATTGAAAATATTTAAAATGTGAAGAAATAGGAGCGTTGTAAGATGTATATATGTGTAACCATCATACTTTTTTGGGTTGTGTCTTGCTCTTTCTCTAAAAAATAATAATAAAAAAAAGACATGAAAAAGAAATTGCAACGTTCATATCAGAAAAGGTGCAAATTGGGATCAATAAATATTTGGCTGAAATTCATGGATTAAGAAACCTTATCCCACCCAAGAGGGCCAAGACAAAACCAGAGTGTCTTTTTGGAAAACTTCCAACATGAAATGTACTTACCAAATTTTAAATATATGATTTCGACCCTACCCATCCCATCCATATTTCTCTCCCATTTTTTTGGGTCCCTACTAAGAGTACCATTTAACGTTTTTGGTTAGAAGACTAGAATGATTTGTCCCTTGAAATTTTCCAGTTTATTTATACGAGTCATTCACGTGAACATAAATCTTTAAATTTTATTGTCCATGATGCATAACGCTAATATTTATTTAAATTTTTTAATAAATGCAATATCTTAAATCAAGAGGGACATAACTTGTAACCCAACATAATTCTTTTATTTTTTTTCTCTTAAATATGCACTTAAGAGTATTACTTTTAGTAATTAAAAATTAAAAGTTTATAATGACAGCTCATATTTTAGTTAAGAGGTTCCCTTCAAAACCAACGTTGTATTTGCAAATTGCAATGAAACCATAGGCTATATAATAACCCTAAAGTTCATAGTAATAATTTTGTTTTAAACTTTTAAAATCCCCCACGAGCTCTCTAAACTCTTATTCTAACCATCCAGTTTTGTCGGGTTGCTAGTATTTTCTGGGAAATCAACTTGTTTTTTTTTTTTTTTTTGCCGGTCTAGGAAATCAACTTAACCCATGTGGGAAACATGTTTCTTGCCACCCATTGACCAAAACATATTAGTATTCACTACCTAGTTGAATCTCGTGTGGTTCGAATTGCTGGATGACATTATAATTTTAAAACCACCTTTTTACTTTGATTCATGGCAAACAAAAAGGATAACAAGACTCGAACTCTTACCACATATACTAATAGCGAAGTTACGCATAGATCTCGGGTAGCAATCTACATGTGGTTCTTTTCAAATTTGTTAATAAAATAAAAAAATATATGTAGTATTCTAGAAGATTTAGAAAAAAGAAATAATATATAATGACCATTTTAGAAAGAAAACAAAATCTAGAATTCTTGACTCTCTGAAATTTTTTTTTTCGTCTCTATTTGGGGATGTGGTGGGTAAAGTATATTACTACTAAAGCTATAAATCTCAACAATTTTGCAAGTTCTCGTAGTTTTAGAAATATAGGATAAAATTACGTTTTTGCATAATACTTATGCACACGTTATATATAACATTCTTCTCACAACATGCAGGATGCAACAAAGTACAAATAGTTTTGATATTTGATAATCAATGATGTTAAAGGAGCTAAGTAAGAAGAAAGGAGAAGCAAACTACAAGCTTAATTTGGTTGAAGAGGTGCCACAAAATTTTGGTATTTTAACTTGGGAGGAAAAAGGGACATGCTAAAGTGGAAATCCAAATGGGATCGTTTTCGTCACTTTTGTTTATCGACTGGTTTTATTCGGACACTCTGGATTACACCACTAAACATTTCCCCCCCAAATAGCGGGCCGGTATCACATAATGCTTCATCCACTTTATTAAAGTGCTCTCTATCGTTTCCAACCTTCTGCTTATTGTGGACCCTCAATTCTACCTAGCTCTTCTTTATTTTTATTACCTTTACTTTTTTAGTTTAAATTATATACCATTATGCTTATGCCTATCAACTACCTATGCATCCATATTCCAAACTAATCAAGCAATTATTCCTCTTCATTAATTTGATTAATGAAGAGTTTGTTCTTCATTCATTCAAATGGAACTTACTTTTCTTAATTTTATTTATCTAAGAGGAATGTTAAGGGATTATATTTTTCAACTATATTATATTATAGTTGATGTATCAATTAATCGCTAATCATAATAATTGATATTACGAATACACATTATCTATCAGTAAATTATGTAGTTAGTAAATGATGTGGTGAAAAAAGTATGGTTGGCCTTTACCATTTGTACTCTCTATGTCTATTGTTTATGATAAGAAATTGGAACCTACCAGTGCCATTTGAACCCAATTAACCCAAGTGTTACTTGATATTTTACCTCAAACCCCACCTTAGCTATTTAAACAGTTGAGAAATTCATTTCAATCACTATCACATACACCAATAAAGTCCAATAATGCTCTTTATAGTTTTTTCCTCTTAATTCTAGATGACTCTTATCTCTTTTAGACCATCCTAATCACATGTTGCAAACGTAACGTGTAATGGTGTCTGTCGCGGTATATGTGAGTCCCACATATATATATCGTGAGAAAAATATCATATATGACCGACCGACCCGGGTCGGTTGGGTCGGTCATACAGTAACTTAAAAACCAAAAAACAAAACCCAAGATTGCAATAATTAAGAATAGTAAAAAGTAAGGAAAGGTGTAAGTTACCTCAACGAAGACTGTCTTTAAAACCCTCCCAGAGAAAGCAGTGATATTGGCTGTAATAATCTTGAGCTTCAAAGATTCAAAGACCTCACACAATTTCACCATTGTGTCAGTTCTTTTGCTACATGTCAAGCTAACCACCAGTGTCTTCTCCCCCATGTACGTAACCCTAAGCTGTAAAGTGCAACACCAGGCCCATTCATTATTTAATGATTGCCCACAATGGGAAATATTCTATTGCTACCTGTATTATCTTGTCGGACTATAAGGACAACCATACATGATACATCTAAATTAACGGTTGTAATTTTACAGGCTAACAATACAATATAATATAATATAATATAATGTTATATGATTTAATTGTGATTTAGTAGAGATTGAGTGAGTGAGTGACTTACTTCAAGGACTTCAATGGTGGAAGTTCTTGAGCCTCCAGAATCATAGAGCTGCTCAGTCTTCTTCTTCTTTGATCTCAACAAGACAGGTAGCTCCTGTTCAAAATCACAACCCACAATATTGTTTTTCATGGATTTGCCAGATTCCAGCTCCATTATCTCTGTTTGAATTCTTCTTTCTTGCTCATGGAGATCTTGGATGTAGCCAATGGCGTCCTTGATTATAGAAGCTTTATCCATCTGTCCCCAACCCCAACAAATCAAATAAAATTAAAAGAAAAATATAAATCAAAATCAAAATGAAACCCCAAATGAATCATGACAAACACTTTTTTCTTCAAAAATAATAAAACAAAGGGGTCACATTCATATTATAATGGGCACAAATTAAATGCCACTAACTGCTCCTATGTTGCTATATAACAAAATGAAAGCAAGCAAGGAATAATTAATTAAGTTAGCTAGGTAGATAGATAGAGTGCATATGAATTATGATGAATATTATTGTATGGTTAATTTAATGAATTAATTACCTTGCTAATTTTGGGGACCACTGCTCTAAGAGCAAAGAGCCTTTCATTGAGCTTCTTCCTCCTATTCCTCTCGGACACAATGTTTTTAGAGGCCATCGATGACGCGGCTCCGTCCGGCGAGCTCGAATCATAGTACCCGGAAAACGCCTCATCCAGTCCCCAACTGCCGCACACAAAAAAAAAAAAATTGTATGTCAAGAAATTAGATTGGAGCTCGAAAAATGGAAATTAGAAATTAATTAATTAATTGTTTTAATTAGAGTGTGTGTCTTTCATAATTAGTAGTACCTGTCAAGCTCTTCGGTTTGGAGGAACATATTGGTTTCCCAGTAATGCTTGTACTCATCACCAATGTTGTCCATGGTGATTGGTAAGAGAGAGAGAGAGAGGCTTGCTGGTTTTATGAGATGCTGTTCAATTTTTTGTTGGGGGTTGAGAGTTAGTGAGTGAGTTTTGGGGGGTTTTTATAGGTGGGGGATTGACGCACGTGAGAAGAGAGGGAGGACGCTTTGTTTAATTGCTGCTGCTTCCTGGAAACTGGAAAGATCTGAGCCGTTGGATGATTGACTGAACGAGAGATGTGGTCTACAATGCCGCGTAATGATGCACCAACGGGCTGAGACGAGTGATGACCCAAAGGAAAATGATGCACTAAAGGACTGTGCTACCTTCACTTTCTGTACCCGACGCGTGTTGTGCATTCTCCTAATAATTGGGTGTGTCCAAATTTGTGTTCTTTGGGTTTGGGCAGACTCTCTCTCTCTCTTTCACACACCAAAAAAAAAACGAAGAGAAAGTCTTCTTCTCTCTCTCTCTTCTTTTTTTTTTTTTCCTCTCTCTCCTCCTTATTCTTTCTTTCTCTCTCAGCCGTTACACAAACCTACCCCTATTACAAGAGGAGGCAAGTTATTCTCTAAAATTTGTGTCAGTTTCCACTTCATCCTATTAAAGTCTACGACAATGTAAACCCACCTAAGTTTTTATTGAAGTCTATGTCACTGTGGCAATGCCACAAGGGTGTATAAGATGAAGCGTGACCATCGTGATCGAGGGTCGTTGAATAGTTTATGAGGGGGAATAATGCTAAGTGTACCATATTTTGATATCATCTTGTGTATCATCTTTCTAGTGGAGGTGAAATCTACCAATACAAATAGATCTCACCTCTATTAGAGAAGTGACATATAAAATGGTAATAAAATGTAATACACTTAACATTACCCAACTATGAAATAAGGGCTAAACCTGATTGTTGGTTGAGATTAATCTAACCAAGTTTATTGAGTTACAACTACAGTTTGAATTCAAATACAAATCAATCTAATTTGATTCAAATTTAAATTCGAAATTGTTCAATTCGACCTTATAACATATAAAGTTAGGTTTGAATTAGAGTTTTTGAGTACTCCAAAAATACCATAGATCTTTTGACAAGATACTTAATTATGTACAACATAAGCTCCTCGTTTTCTCAAGGACGACATGTTATCATAATCTTCCAATAGCGTATGGTGATGAGTATAACGAATCTGATTATTTACGATGATGAAAATTATAAGGGTTACAATCCTGTAATTTCATCATGACTCGTGATACACTATATGGTTTTAATTAATTTTTGTCGTTTACTATTGAGTCATAAACAACGTATAATGAGCTTGAGTGATTGAGTTGTGTAAGAGAAAAGGAACCATTTGAGCCCAAGGACAATAAAAGCGCGCATTAACTTGCTTGAAAGATTAGTACTTATTAAAGGAAGAAAAAACAAAATGTAAGACTCAACTAGAGAAGAGGAACTTGCAAGGAATTAACAATTTCAATATTATCAACCATTTCCACCAACACTTTGCCGAAGGCAGTATATTACATAAACTAGCATTTCCATAATTGAGCTAGTAGCTAATGCTTATAAGGAAGTATGGTACATTGGTACTAGTAAGGAAAGAATTGATATGATGGCTTTGTGGAAAAGAATTGACCATGAATCATATGAACACGACCCACCGACCATGTTTGGTCAAAGCAATAGAAGTTAATTCAGCGATGATGTGTTGAGTGTTGAGAGGGAAGACATATGTACTAGTGACAGGAATTTAGCTTTTCTACATCTAATTGAAATGGGAATCTCATGTAAGCTAGGCTTAGTCATAAGTCAATATCGTTGCCAAAAACTAAATGGTATAATCAATAGTCCAAAAGGTACATCTAGAAATTCATGTAGACAACAGAACAACATTATTCATATTATTGACTAATTAATGTGAAACCATCTTGATTTCAAATGTCCACACTTTCTAATGGAATGGAGGACACATCCCCAACTATAAAATAATTAGAGCATTAAGTCTAAACATAATTGATAAGGGCCGGAGAGACCCAAATGACGTGAGATAGCACTATCAACATGCTCCTTTACATGTGACATGATTAAACATATAGACAATGCATGGATGACAAGGGAGCACGTCTGTGTTGCCCATTCTACCCATGTATAAATTGGACCATCAAATTCAAAACTAATGGAAAATTGATGGAGAAGACCAAGAACTTTTATAAATTGTAAGATAAGACTCAACTTCTTTGAATTTGAGACATTATTTTCAACATGTCCTCTCACATGTGATATCATTTAAGTCAAATATGCAGACAACTTTAAATAACATGAGAGTATATGTGGCGTATGACGTAACATGTGGATAAAAACTGAATTTTTTTAATATATTAAAAATGTTTTTAAAGAACTGAATTAAAACATAAGAAACTGATAAATTCATCTAAAATTAATTTTAATTTGTCCTAAATTGTAAATAAAACTAAACTACTAATATTTAATTAAAAAAATTAAGATTACATAGACCCTAAGTGAAAAACACCCAAACCAAAAGAATCACATTTGTCATTTCCCCTAAAAAATTAAAAGGTATTAAAGGACGAGTTTATTTTTATTTACCATAAAAAAAGAAGTAGTAGTATGCATTACCACCTTTAAAAATGAATCTATTAAAGGACACTAAAGTGGTAAGGGTCTAAAATATTGTTTTTTCTTTTTCTCGTAATACATAAGCCTTGAAGGAATCTGTGACAAAGTTTCAATTCCCCCGGAAAAGGGTCAAAAAGACAAAGGCACCCAAGGAATTATTAGGTCCCATAATCATTGATTGCACTTCCCTATTTTCTTTTCACTAACCAAAGCCTTTCTAGGAAACCATTCGTTACCCTCTTTCCGACGTCACTTTTTACCCTCTTTCTGACGTCATAAATCCACCGAAATAATTGATGATAATTGATAACCATGGTCCACGCATTAACTGTCCAAAAGGACAATAACCATGCATTGATGCTCTTAGGTGTAGAGGATTGCTTCTCTGCAAAGCGGCGCGACTTGGGGTCATTTAATTGAGATTTGGCACATGAGTGCCACGCGGAATTGCTTTCTGACCTTGTGACTTGACTCGCAACAATAATTTTTGGTAGAAAATATATTTGGTCAAATTATGTTTGTGACCCTTCTAGTTTGGATCAAATTCAATTAAAATTTATATAGTTTAATTGTGTTGATTTTATCCCTATATCCTTGTAATGGTTACAATTTATGATTTTTTTTAATTTAATCGATGAACATGCCATATCAATTTAGGTTCAAAGTTGGTCAATATCATTGGTAGAAGATAGAAACATATATTATGATATCTATATCGATAGGTATCTACATCAAATGGTCTGTAAGCCAGAAAAATTATGTTCCTTGGTAAGACACAAGACTTAGGGAACTTAATACACTCGATGTGGCAAAACGATTATGCATACATTACTATTTATTCGCTATATAGATTAATATTATGTTTGATGAAATATTATTTTATCTATCTTAAATTCAATTGGCAAAATTATAACTCTATAAAAATACATTTGTATTATCATGTTGCTATCCTATTGAGTGACTGAATCACATAAAAAATTAACCTGTTTATTTCTCCAAGATTAAGGCTTTTTTTTTTTTTTTTCCTCAACCATTCCAACACATGCTTCTTCTCTCAATCCTTCCAACCCCTACTAAATATTCTTCTCTCAATTATTTTGTTTTCTCTTTCATTACTTAGGTAATTAGATGATTTAAGAAAAAAGATTATATCTTCTTGGAGATTCCCATTTTTTTTTTCTCTGTTCTGCTAATTCTCCAAGAAGGAAAGGTATTAGGCATATGTGGGGTTAATTATTTTAATGAATAATGAAAGTTGTTTATACAAAAAAAAAAAAAAAAAAAAAAAAAAAAAAAAAAAAAGTTAAAAANGCTAGCATACGAAAATGGACTCAAGTGTCCCATGCCATGGCTAATTGTTTTGGACTACACTCTTTGTCCAACAATTTCCCAGCAAAGAGAAAAAGCGGCTGAGCTAGGAAGGTTCCCATGTCTTGTGAAAAGCCTGCAAGGCCATTTAATTTTCTTTGTTCATATAGTCAAGGCAAGTGTTTCAATTAAAGCATGATAACATTCTAGACATCAACAACACATATCACAATAATATGAACAATGCGCGCATGCAGCACACAGAAACGCGAAGCTGAAAAGAAAAAAGCCTGAAGGACACAAGCAAATGCGCCAAAACAGATCAAGCAAAAGTCGTCTCAGGTATTGGTTGTTGTGGTCGTCTTTCTGGTAGGTTACAAGAAATTTACAATGATTAATGACTAGTCTTTCCACTATAAAATATATAGTACTATAAACCAAAATCTTATTGGGTACGACGTTCTAGCTTTTGAGTTTTTAGTGTTTCAAATTTTCAGTGCCTTGTCCTATTGAGCACTCCATTAATTATTTGGACATGAATTCAGCTTTGTGTTTTAAAGGGTCAAATTGGGTTCTCATTGTAACAACCCTCCCCTCTTCTCTCCTTGTCCTTTTGTTTGTAACAACCCTCTTCCTGTCTTCTTGTTGTACTATTTTTTCATTATTATTTTAAGGAAAATGAAAAACCTTTCTTGCTTTTCAAGCTTTCGGCCGGGTGCATTTGGATTGAATGATTTAGGTCGAAGAAAATATAAGCATGGGTTTGGCATAAGATCGACTAGATTAGTTACAAGAAACTATCAAAGCACTAGATATATAGAGTATTTGAAATAAGTGGATACAATATATTTGAAATGTCTATAAATAATGAATTATTTGATATCAAAGTGTTTTCTTCTCATGCAAATCTAAATATTTATGTACTGTAATACTCCGATAAAGTAATTAATTAACTATATAAAATTAATTAAATCAATCCCTAAATTTGAAAGTACTCTCCTCCAAATAAATTCTTATTGTACCAACTAGCTTATAGTCTAATGACATTTCTTTCCATAATATTGGTTCTAAGTTCAATTCGGGCCTAAGATAAAAAATAAATCCGGCCACTTGTTTATACATAGTTATGTTTGATCCTAATATATAGATGCGTTTTAGGATGAGGTCATTTGTTTTATTAGTCCTCATTGAATCAAGTGGGTGACTTATAATAATATGCGTATTAGTACTGGGAACTTGATAATATATAATATCTCAATAGCCTCAATTGAGTGGGGTGAGAACTTACATTACTATATTAACTTATTAATGTAAGTGATTATGGCTCTTAAAACCCCGACCATAGTTCAGCAATCTCTACCTTAGATCTAGGCCGAAATCTCATACCTGATTCAATCAGTACTGTCAATTACTTTTCGTGGGATCCACGCCATTTCATATGGTAAAGTAAAACCTATTCACAATTTTTTTTTTTTTGTCAATTTGGTTTACTTAAAAGACTTAACATAAACATAAGAGATAAGAAAGAATAAAATTTCGGGTTCGAGGAAATTTCGAAGGTTTTTAAATTTCTATAAAAATTAGACAAAAACGATGAAAATTGTTATTAAAATACGAAAATTTTGAATAAAACTTTATCATATGTTTATTTAACATATTATCTACTATATTGATAAAAAACATTGAAAAAACCAAATTATATAGTAGGTTTCATATGATATATGATGAATATAATGTCCGCTGGAGACAATACTGTTAAAAAAATACTTCACTAATTAATAATTACATAATGAAATTATACGAATAAATTACCAATGTGGCAACGGGAAGTAGCAAGCTTACTCAAAGGGAATTGGAAATGGTTTTCGAGTTAAATTGAGCCGAATTTGGTTAAAATAGAACCAACCCGATGGCAGCAGCGGCGACAGCGGTTTACCTAAAATTTCAATTTCACAAATTCTCGAAATTGGAAAACCAAATATTAAGGGAATGAAACTTCATGATGATGGGATAAATTTCTTTTTCATAATTTATGTTTACAACTAAATGAAACACTAAAATGGCCAAATCAAACCCCAAATAAAATCCCAAACTTTTTTTTTTCTTTCCAATTGCCTAAAGATTTCAAATCTCAATCGACCCTAAATTTTTTTTTCTTTCCTTTTTTTTGTTTTCCTTTCTTTTTTTTTTTTTTTTCTTTCCATTTCTTCTTTTTTCTTTTATTTTATTTTCTCTTCTTTTTTTTATTCTTTCCTTTTATTTTATTTTATTTTATTTTCCTTTCTTTTTTTTTTTTTTCTTTCCTTTTCCTCTTCTTCCCCTGTTACTTCCACTTCCAGTGGTCTTCGTCTTCTTCCAGACTTCCAGTGGGCTTCCTCTTGTTTTTTTCTCCAGTTTTTCTTTTCTTCTCCCTTCACTTCCAATTTTTCTCCTTCATTCCAAATCTCTCTCTTCCCTCTCCCTCCCCCGATCTCCTTCTCTTCCTCTTCTCCCTTCTCGGATATTTTCTCTCCCTCCGATGACGGCGCGCCTCTGCAGCTCCCTCTGCGATCTCTTCTCTCCCTCCGGCGACGATGCTCTGCCTCCCCTCTCCCTCCGGTCTCTGCCTCCTCTCTCTCTCTCTCCGGCTTCTACATTGAAAATTTAGTCGAAATTTCGAGGATTTAGGAAAATTTCGGCGAAATTTTTCGAAATTAATTTGATATGGTGTTAAAATTTCCATACCTCTATAAAACAAAATTTTCGACAAAATTTCAAAATTTTACTCCTTGGAGATAGGTGAGAGACAACACAAATATAAGAAAAATATAAAATTAATAATTCATTGAAGTATATTCACCTCTTAAATGACTCATGTTATACGTCCCTAGATGGGCCAGACTGATTTTTGGTTAGTAAGCCCATTCACATTTTTATTTTGGCTAGTAAATATTCACATTTTTGTAAAAAAATGAGATTGATGCATAATATAATTAATTTTGGGAGTGAGTATGAATCACCTAAGCCACCATAATATTAATAGTGTTTTTTTGGCAAGTCTAGTTTAAGAGTTAAATATTTATTGTTTTTGGTGAGAATAAGACCAATTGACTTCACATTAATGTGATTCATTTAAACTAGTTAGACCCACTTGACACACCACATGCCTGTCGATTTTGCATGACGCCCTGCATTATATTTTATGAGGCTTGATACTACATATATTGTGAGAGTATTACCAATGGACTCTCCCATAGTTCCATTAACATGATTCATTTGAAAAGGAGGCCCACACAAACAGAAGCCTTTGCTCAATAGAAGGCCCAAGGCAATACCTTGCTCCCATTGAGCTTGGGCCGGCCTTGTAAGTTCTATTGCAGCTCGTATTTTTCCAAAGTTGGAGTGCAATGATCACCTCACTAAATAAATTCTTTAAGACTTTATGTGGAAAATCAAATAGTTCGTCACATATTAGTAAATCAATCTTTATCAAGTATTAATTTCTTCTAATATCTTAGTTCTATGTAATTGTAAAATATTTTGTTGAAGCATTAATTTGTAGTTATAATTAAATTATGGGTGTTCAAGAGTGGGTATTTAAGATACTTTACTCTTATTTTCATGTTAAAGATGTGATAATGATCATCTAATTATTATCTATATATAGCTCTCCTATAAATGTGACCATTGTTGGGAGTAATGTGCAGCAATAGACTATATCAAAAAATTAGAGTTTAGCATATGTGCTTATAAAGTCTTCGGCCTCTTCACCCATAGCCAATTGGTTTTGGGTTAGATACCTAAATTCTATCATGGTATTAGAGCTTGGTTGTCTGTTTACATGTAAGGACCAATGGCCACACGTGTTCTCACGTCACCCAATAAAATTTGTTCACGTGTTAGACACAAAATCAACATCACAAAATATATATGGTATGGAAAAAGAAAAAAAATGATGTTTGCATGAGAAATTTTAATTTTAATTAGATGATTGATGGATCACCTGCAAAAAAAAAAAATAATAATAATAAATAAGTGTTGAAACGGTATAATTATACAGATGTCAAATTAGTTAAGTTAAGAAAAAATAGTTGGTACATTAAATTTTTTTTTATTTTATAATTTCAGAAGAGTGTTGCTATTTGCACACCTTTTTTTTTTTGCACACCCTTCATCACTTAATTATTGATTTTACAAATTTATCCTATTGTGAAAAGATCTTAAAACCCTCCCCAACACACCCCATCTTCTATCTTCTCTCTTCATTCCTTCCCAATTAATTAACTGTGTCTTGCCCAGCACATTAACAATTCCCATTTCAGTCTCTGTCTGCGACCACCCCAGCCCAACCTCGTCTCGTCGGAGACTGCCCCCAGCGACCACCCTTTATGGCTCTCTCTCTCTCTCTCTCTCTCTCTCTCTCTCTCTCTCTCTCTCTCTTTCTCTATGGCTTTTCTCCCCTTATGCTTGCAGCACCACCGCGTGCAACAGTCAGCACCTTCCTCCACAGAACCTTCAAGCCACAACACCTTCTAGCCACAGCACCGTCGAAGCCACTCGAGCATAACACCGTCGAAACCACCTGCGCGCCCTTTTGCTTACACCAACTCAGCCACACCACACCACACCACCCCTCTCTCTCTCTCTCTCTCTCTCTCTCTCTCTCTCTCTCTCCCTCTCTCTTTCTCTCTCTCTTTCCTTCTCTCCTCTCGCCCAAGCAAACAACCAAAAAAAAAAAATATATATTTGTAATTGGTTCGGAAGTACAGTGCCGACATCAAGAAAACCATTCGGAAATACAATGATGAACACTTTCAATCATGTTCGGCTAGTGACTGCCGAATGAAAAGAAAAATTTCAGAAGTGCAGTGCCGAACGACCTGTGACGTTAACAATTATCTACCCGAAAATTAAATCTTGAACTATAAAAAACCCACACTCCAAATCGTTTAAAACATACAAAAAATGTGTTAGGATGGATGTCGGGGGTGAACCAAAGGACTCTTAATTTTTGGTGTTGCGGGGAGAGAGAGAGAGAGAAAGGGGCTGGGTGTGTGTGTGTGTGTGTTTTTTTTTTTTTTAAGTAGATGGGGTGTGTTGAATAAAATGGAGGTATTAGGGTAATTGGAGGGGTGTGTTAAAAGAGAAATTTTAAATTTTAAAGAGAATAAAGGTGTGTAGGAGAAAAATGTATGCAAAAAGAAAAAAAAAAGAATGTGCAAATAGCATCACTCTTTCAGAAACATCATGCACTTCATTACTTTGAAATTCACATCCTTATGATTGGGTTTCATATGCCCCTTTGCACTACAAACTCAAGAGTCATAATCAACCTTTTTAGACATAGCTATTTCACTTTGTTTAGAAAAAAAAAAGAAGTAATAATGACATTGTTTTTAAAAAGTATATTTTAAGTTGAACTAATTTTGTAGGGATAGTGTGAAGACCCATATTTTTATTTTTATGTGATAGAAAATTTAAATTTTTGGTTAGTAATTTTATTTATATTGTTTTATTTAATCAAATTATGATTATTAAGTTTTGGTCTGAATGTGTATTAGAATCAACAATTAATTAGAAGTAGGTCCAGTTTGGAAGGTCATACAGACTAAAACTATATAGGAATTTACATTTGTACTTAAATCCAATTTTTAAGGCTAAGGTCCAAAAAATGGACTTTTAAAATTTGTGACTCATATTATCTCTTAAAATTAAGAGAATTAATATGAATTAATTTTAAAAATTATGAAAGATAATATATGTTATGACATTTTTAAATTAAAACATGAGATAATTAGACTTGAGTCCTTTAGAAAAATAATTTTTAGATGGAGACCGGGAGCGTTTTAAAATTTACAAGAAAATCATTTTAATTCATAATAAAGTCCTTTAATTTATAAGATATTTTTTAGATTCATAATAAAGTTATTTTAATTTATAAGAAAATCTTTTTAATTCATAATAAAGTCTTACCTCGATTCGAAGGGTATTTCCCCTTCTAGGGTGTAGAGTGAGCTTTGTAGAGGCTGCATGTTAGGTTTTAACTCCGAGATTTTGGGCGAAAAATAAAAGGACTTGATTAAAAACCCTAAATCACTATCGGTTTTAGTCAAAGAAATACTCATAAAATGGACTTGATTCTAAGTCTCCCTTAAAACATTCAAGATTATCTAATTTTTATATTTTATAATTTAAAATAATAAAAGATAATATCTGTTTAAATTATACAAATATAAAAGCAATGCATTAACCCACAAAATCGAAAATAGTAAAATAAGTAAGAAAAAAAAATATATAGATATATTTCAATTGTACCAATACCTAGATTTATATATAGGTACATTTCAATTATACCAATACTTGAGTTGGTATATGTATACATATTTAATTAGGTGTGCCTATAATCCGAACGCTCGACCATGTTGCTGTATTACATAAAGATGATATTTGTAAATTGTTTAATCTTTTTGAGTAAATGTGACATTTCTATTTTTTTCAATCAATTCTTTAATCATGACTTATAGCTTCTCCCTATTTTAAGATTAATTAACTAGCAATGCATGTCTTATTCGTATTGGCTTTTTTCTAGTGTAAATCTTGCATGTGGTCTCATTCCTTTTGGATTTTTCTTTTGATCTTAGGCCATATGAATGGATTAGAATGGAGATGAGGTGGCCGGGCCAGCCAACCGATGGTGCTATTGGCGGTGAGAGTGGTCGACCAGTGGAGTGGAGAGAGTGGGGGTGAGTGGTTGGGTGGGTGGGGAAAGAGTTTTATTTTGTATTTTATTTTCCTCAAGTTGGGAATTTATGCTTATTTTTAAGTGGTTAAAATTTAAAATTATAATGACGTTTTATAACAATTTTATTAAAGTGAAATTCAATTCACGAAATAATTTGATCTATGAACAACATCGTGGTGGTCAAAGTCATAATGTCAGGGGAATTATTATCGCACATCATAGAGGGAGAGGTCATAAGCGTCTATATTGTAAAATTAATTTTCGACAAAATAAAAAAAACATATATAGTAAAATCATAACCATAGAATTAGATCCTAATAAAAATATATACATTTGTCTCGTACACTATGAGGATGGTGAGCCGTATTGTTGTAACTTCTTTTTCTTCATCTGATAAGTGCTAACTGCATTTAGTGGAGAATAAAAGACATCTTTTTCTAGTTTTTAACTAATTATTTTATTTTACAACTTTACCCGTATTTTGCGTTAACAATTTTTGTTTTTTTTGTTGTTAGAACGGTTAACTTATTAATATTATAACAAGTTTTTGTTAGAAAGAGGAGGTTATTTAAGTTAATTAACATCAGGATGACCCTCGCTTTTATAACCAGCAGACAAAACACAACGCAAATGACTCGAATCCCTTTCGAACATTTTATACGCTGCGTCGAGCGGTCCGGTCCGCCAAAACCGGAACGCAACCCTCTCCGCCTCTCTGATTCTCAAAAGCTGAAGCAGCTTCAATGGAGTCTTATTCTTCTCCGGCTCCAAATTTCAAGCACTCTCTCCTCTATTTGGTTTTCCTCTACGCCATTGTCTCGTTCCTCCACACCCAAATCTCTCACAAATTACTAATAGGCCATCGACCTGTAAGAGTCAAGAAGACGAACCCAGATCTTCCTCTTCGCTTTCGCTCCGATGGGACCTTCAAAATCCTCCAGGTCTTTCATCGGTCTTTGTCTCTCTCAGTTATTGCTTGATTTGATTTTTTTGTTGATGGGTTTTTTTTTTGTTCTAAAATGTGATTAAGGTGGCAGATATGCATTACGGGAATGGAGCGTTGACTCGCTGCCGAGACGTGTTGGAATCTGAGTTTGAGCACTGTTCTGATCTCAACACCTCTCGCTTCCTCAAGAGGATGATTGAAGCTGAAAAGCCTGACTTCATTGCTTTTACAGGTACCTTTTTTTTTTTTGTTGTTGTTGTTTTTTAGTTTAGAGCTACTGTTAAGCTGTAAAATATTTCCCAGGGCTTTTTTTATTTTTGGTGGATATTATTCTATGTTAACTAACTTAATGGGCCAAATGAATAGGCTTTGTGAAGATACACACATAAAACGAATTTGGTAGTAAGAATATTGCTAGTTATGGGCCTATGGCCACTTGGGTAATCTGGAAAATAGTTGTGATCTGTTCAAAAACATAAAAAGATTTTTAATTTTACCGATTAGAATGCTTATACTCAATCAGCAATTGGAAATGAAGAGTAAGAGAAAAACTATAAAGAACTTGTTCTAAATTGAGGCATTCTTTCTATTTTGGGCCATTACTTTCTTTTTTCCACTTGGGTTTTTCTGGAAGTGTTAGAATAAAACACTTAATTCTGAAATGAGGCATTTTTTTTTCTGTTTTGGGCCATATTTTTATTTGGGCTTCTTAAAGTGTATGTATAATGGACATTCTAAAATGAGGCCTTTGCTCAAAATGTGGCCCAGGCCTTGCTCACCTTAGGCTTGGGTCGGCCCTGATCATGTTTATTGGAATTAAGAAGTTTGTGCACATTAGAAGTGGAGTTTTGAGATCATATATGTGTCATGCATGTATCATGAATTTTCTACTTTGTGAAAGTTGTATGTTTAATTGGTGCATTATTAATTGGTTTAGCATTTCTTAAAGTTTTATGTTTTTAAATTGATTTCCATTGTTTCTGTAAATTTTAACAATATTTTCATCAATAATATTGACCAAAAAAAAAAAAAAGAATTTTCATTAATACTGAATCATTGATATTTTCACTGATATTTCGATAAATATAAAATACCATTATTTTCACCAACCAGACATTTTCATGCTTGGTCTTAAGTTTGTAGTCCGAACACAACACAGTCAATAAACATGTCAAGTTAGTTTCAGGACTTTTTGATATGATAATTAAATAGGTCAAATTATGGTTGACTACTACTTTACATGAACCCGAAATGACACAACACGAACACCAACATGACACGACACAATTAGATTGCCACCCCTAAAATTGACCAATGATTTCTATGAATACTCTTACAAGAGAACCCACTTAATAAATGGAGAAATTTTGAAAACTAACCCAAATTGAAGTCAATAAAAGACTTTTAACCTCTTTTTTAAATTTTTAGAAATTTGACCCTCGAGCAGTGCTCGAGCTGCCCTCGAGAAGTGCTCGAACACCCCTTGAGCACTACTCGATAGGGTTCAAGTACTACTCGAGGGGGGTTTGAGCACTTCTTGAGACGAGCTCAAGTACTACTCGAGGGTTAAAATTCTAAACATTTTTAAAAAGGGTTAAAAGTCTTTAATGACAACCAAAATGGGTTAGTTTTCTAAATTTCTCTAGTAAATGGAACAAATAACACCTATACAATGATTATTCTTTAGTAAATATTTTGCTCTATTGTGGTTTCCGGTACAGAGAAATAAATCATAGCTCTTATGAACCAATTGTGGTTTTTTCATTTTTGGAACCATTATAATTTTATTTTATACTGGAAACAACCAACTAGACTGGTAACCAAAATTTCATTAAACATCTAGACTAAGATTCGACCAAAAAAGGAAAGAAAAGAAATCTGGACTAAGAAAATATTCATATCAAGGCCCTGAAGTATGAATGTTTAAGCTAAAATCTTTTGAATTTCTCAAGGTTATCCTGTTAGGTGTAAGCTGTAGCCACCCGCATCTTCAGCTATCAGACTTTTTCCTTTTAAGCCAAGGTCTAAGTTCTGCATGCAGCATTTAAGAGGTGGGGAAAAGTTAAAAAATGGACTTAGTTGATCAGTTTATGCATCCTCACATTTGGAGGGTTACAACAGGTCCCTGGATCCAGTAAACTTAATTCCTAAGAGATCTGGATCTTTCTGAATGTATGCCGGTATCATTTATTTGAAAATAGGTTACTTTACATCTAGTTAAACTTGATCCTGATTAGTTTGTCCTTTCTGATGAAGGCCAGTAACTCTCTCTCTCTCTCTCTCTCTCTCTCTCTCTCTCTCTCTCTCTCTTTCAAGTATTGATTTCGATTCAGTTCCTGTAAATAGGAGATAATATATTTGGGTCAAGCTCTGTTGATGCTGCTGAATCCCTGCTTAAGGCATTTGGTCCTGCCATTGAATCTGGACTTCCATGGGCAGCAATTCTAGGAAACCACGACCAAGAATCTACAATGAATCGTGAAGAACTGATGTCTTTAATCTCCCTTATGGATTATTCAGTTTCACAAGTTAATCCGTTACCGGAAGATCTCTCTAATCTTTCAAAAGGAGGGGGCATGAAAGACATTGATGGCTTTGGCAATTATAATCTGAGAGTATATGGTGCCCCAGGTTCCCAATTGGCAAACAGTAGCATCCTCAATCTTTTCTTTCTTGACAGTGGTGACAGGGAGACTGTACAAGGAGTTCGAACTTACGGTTGGATTAAAGAATCTCAACTCCGCTGGCTTCGTGGTGTTTCTCAGGGATTTCAGGTATACATTCAACATATTCAATGCAATAAAGATACTTTGGCTGCATTTTCTTGCATCTCATCTGATTCATTCCAAATTGTTCTTATGAAAAGAATTGGGAAACTTTTCAGACTTGCTTTCTGAAGTGGCATTTTCATTAAATTCAAATTCATGCATACTTTTCCCTGATTTAAGTGGAAATGTGTTTTCTGTCTTGTCAAAGTCTTTTATCCCCACCCTTATTTGAAAACTACAATTCTATATCTGTATCCACTTGTTCATCCTATATTTCCCTCATTGCTTGCCATGTTCTTCAAATTCCCACAAGCTAGGGAGTTTTTGTGGATTTAGATCTCATTAACATGTTGCAGGTAACACCATAACAGGACCAAAATCAAAATCTAGATCACTCAGCCAATGATTTCACTCCAGATAAACCACCAGCCTTTGCATTTTTCCATATCCCAATTCCAGAGGTGCGGCAGCTGTGGTACAAAAAGATTGTTGGCCAGTTTCAGGAGGCTGTGGCATGTTCATCAGTGAACTCAGGAGTTCTACGGACCCTTGTATCCATGGGAGATGTGAAAGCTGTGTTCATGGGGCATGATCACACCAATGACTTTTGTGGGGATCTTGATGGTATTTGGTTTTGTTATGGTGGGGGGTTTGGATACCATGGTTATGGAAAGGTCGAGTGGCGGAGGAGGGCAAGGGTCATATTGGCACAACTTGGGAAGGGGGAGAAAGGGTGGATGGGAGTTGAGAGGATTAAGACATGGAAGCGTCTTGATGATGAGAAACTGAGCAAGATTGATGAGCAATTCTTGTGGGATTACAAGGATAATTCTGGTTGCAGCTTTTAGAAATATTGGAGCTGCCATTAAACCATGTTGTATATCCTCTTTCATTTTTGTTCTTGTTGTTGTTAATAGTACTGTTATCTCTGTTTTGTTCTTGTGTTATTGTATTGTGATTTAGGATTTATGATCTTTGTAATGCAATAGTCGGGCTAAGAAGGGAGGGTAATCCCTTGTTGTATATATAACTCAAAAGTGCTAGAAAAAAAAACAGTACATTTTTTATGCAAAAACCTCTTGTGGCATTCCCTCTTGCTTGTAATTTGAGCTTTTAATTGAGTTCATAATGATATGTGGCATTCCCTCATATACTTCTTGCAGTTGAGTTTTAAAATTGAATGTCTATTGGGAGAGGATGCAAAAGCTTTAAAGTTGTTTTTGAGCAGACCATGTTTAGGTTCCAGCGAAGAATCTTTATGTTGGGTTCCTTTGTAGAACAACCGTAATTTTTAATAATATCATCATACAATTCATTATTGTATGATATTTTCTTTTTGCCCTCATTAATGTATGCATTTTATTTAATAGATGAAGAGAGAAACTTGTCTTTTGGGATGTCAAGTTAGTTCTTATTTCTATTATAGGGGAGTTTTTTCATAGATAAAATATGTACATGGACAATTGTTAATGAAGCTTATTGTAATAAATTCCAACTAGATTGAGATTATGGTTAACAAAGTCCCTGGTTGGTAACCTTGTGTTACTCGCCTTAATAACAATCCTCCACTACATTAATTTGCTAAAAGTAAAATGCTTCGCAATTTAGAAGCGGAAAAGATCTGCCAATGAATGAGGAGACTAAGAAAAAATGGTTTATTTCATATTTAGTACTTAAACTTTGACCCTTATCTTAATGTGGTACCTAAACTTTTATTTGTCCCAATTGAGTACCTAAACTTTTATTTTGTGTCTAATAGGTGCCAAAATGAATTTTTGTTAAAATTGTCAATAAAAATTATGGGCAATATAGTCAAAGTATATTTTAATTATTTTCTTTATATGTTTAAAATTATTAAAAAAAAACACACAACAAACAAAAAAAATTAAAAATTAAAATTAAAAAATAAATTTTTTGAAGTGACTATATTGCCCCTAACTTTTGTTGATAATTTTAACAGAAATTCATTTTGGTACCTATTAGACACAAAATAAAAGTTTAGGTACTCAATTGGGACAAATAAAAGTTTTGGTACCACATTAAGACAATGGTCAAAGTTCAGGTACTAAATATGAAAAAAACCCAAGAAAAAATTGATTTTGATAAGAGATTAGGAAGGGAACAAGAACAACGTTTGGATCCTGCTAGTTTGTCAAAAAGTTAAGGAAAAATATATGGCTTGAGAACTCTTTTTAATGTAGGTGTGAAGATTGTACTCTACCATATGAACACTAGGTAAGAAATTCATTAGTTCACAAAAAAAGGCATTAGTTCTTATTACTTCCAAGCACTAGGAAGAAAATTCATCTGAGATTGTGAGACGTTTTCCTCTCAGCTTTTGCAAGCTTTGGGATCTGAGTTTTGTGTGTGTGTGGGGTTATTCCTTTTGTAGCTTAGTATTTAAACCTCTTTTTGAAGTTAGGGTTTGTCATGATCCATATGGATGGGTTCCACGTGTAGGGCCTCCCTTGATCCTTCTTTTGGTCATTACCTAACTTTGTACTATTGCCAGCTTAATGAATGCCTTATCTTGTCCTTTCCCAACTGGAATAGTGGCGTGGCAATGTTGTAAGAAATTAATGGACTTAGTCTTTGTTCTATTCGGATGCTAACAATGCTAATAATACTTAAGAGCCAAGTAATAGGAGTATTGATCAAACTACAATAGAAAAAGTCCAACTAAGTCATATACCTAATCAGAATGGGATTATGATGACTTAGATAGTGAGCTGCCCTATACTATAAACAAGCATTTATTAATCAGTCATTATATAGAGTTATACTAGGATTGAATTATAGATATCCTAATGGGAGGTACAAGATTTGATCAAGACTCCATATAAGGCTCAGATCCTTGGCCACACAGTTAATGAATCTATGCTATTTGGTACTCTACTCCATATTGAGTAAAGCACTGCAGAAGGCTGTGTTGGTTGGAAGGCTTGTGCTCTTAGACTTCAAGATGCTTGCTGCAGACGACATGGCTTCTTCAGGTAAGTTTATTCTCACTTGTGTTATCTTTATGCAATGGTGAATATACATGTCTAGTGTTTTTATGTTGTGTGTACATACAGAATATGTATAAAGTGTTTACATATGTTACTTTTCAAAGCTTGTCCCCTGTATATGACATCACGAGGTTCCCTTTGTCAGCTTGTTTATTCCGGCTCAAATTGTAGTGTAACTTATTACGGCCGGAACTTGGTTGAGAACACGTTATCTCGGCTGAAGAGTTGCGACTTCTTTTGACTGGCTCTGGTCTTTGTTGTTTCCATCTTCCACATGGCGACGTCAAGGTGGTGACGCGTGGCAAGTTATTTCTAGTACCAACAGGATGTTTTGGCTCGGTGTAAATGGGGACACTATCTGATGGACCAATTGTTGCTGTCAAAGTTCTCAATTTGCAAATGGAGGGTGCCCTTAAAAGTTTCAACTCAGAATATATGTAAGGTGTGGCAGACAATCTGGCATAGAAAATTACATGCTCGAGCCTGAGGAAAGAGCTTTGGTGCTGCAATACATGTCTAATGGTAGCCTTGAGAAGTGGTTATACTCTCACAACTACTGTCTAAATCTTCTTCAAAGAGTGAGCATAATAGTTGATATTGCATCTGCTCTGGAATATCTACACCACTGCCAATCAGGAATCATAGTGCAATGTGATTTGAACTAGCAATATCCTTCTCAATGAAGACATGGTTGCACATGTGGGGGAGACTTTAAAATTTTGGCAAAATATACGGATAAAACACAAACCAGAACTATTGGTACATTTGGCTAGGTTGCACCAGGTAAGTCCACAAATTTACATATTTGTTTGTTCGTGGCCAAGACAAACTAATTGTGGTTAATTGGTGGAATATATATTTAATAATAAGCATGCATGCATGGAAGTTGACCTTCTGTCTTGGGCTTAATTAGATGGACTTTGCATGTGGCATAGTCATTCATTTTGTTTTTATTTGATCACATGTTATATTGATCATTGATGGCACTCTAATAATAATGAAGCATCGGAAGCATATATGAAACTACGTTCAATAATTTTATGTTCAATGCATGCCTTGACAAACCCCCCACCTAATGCAGTCGACCGTGTTTACTTTTGATTGTTGTGACTGAACTGAACAGTTCTGTGTTTTGACCGAACACATTTTTGGAGCTCTTGCTGATTAATTCATACATGAAGATTCAACACCCAAAAGCTATTGGATTGCTGGAGAAAATAGTACGTGTTGGGTTTAAATTAGACTTGGCCCCTGCACTAAATGATTCAAAACAGAGGAAGGAAGAGCCAAAAAGGAGTGGGGCCCTGTACCCTTGTATGTTTTAGACAGTTTTCTCTCTACCTCTACTCTGAGACTTGGACAACAAAATATCTCAGTCCATTACAAGATATCAGCCACTAACAATAGCCACTGGTGGCAGTTCATCTGCCATACAAATGCAAATGGCAAAAGACTGAAATAGACATAAGATATATTGAAATGACAACATCAAATCATTTAAGTTTAACAAATAGTTGGGTCCATCGCTGAAATGTACTCTGTGATAGTAATCGAATTGAATGATAATTTAATTTGAGAAAAGAGAGAGACAATTTAAGGTAGAGGTAGAGGGAGAAGACAGATGGGTAATTGGTAAACGGAAAAACACACTATTACTCCCCTAATAGATAGATTAGCTAGCATGGTGGAAATTCATATAAGACTAGATTTTTAATTTGGTTCAGGTCAAGGTCAAGCACTTGAAATCGACCCATGCATATATCAAAGTCTTGAGCTTTAATGGCACCCGTTTAGGTGGCACCGGGCAATTCCTTATCGGAATGGCGAGCCGGTTAAACAACCTATTGTTTTGCCATTGCATTCAAGAAAGACAAACTCAAGGCATTTAAGTAAGTATCGAGATACCGTTCGTGCCTCTCTCCCTTTCAGCTAACTTTCGATTTCCCTTAGTGTTCCTTACAGTTAGCTACATTGTTTTAAGAAGGCAAAGTGGCTTGCGGGGGAGTACCCCCTGCGCCCCCCTTTCTCCTATCTTGAAGTAGCGTTCGACTCCTTTCGAGGGAGTCTCACTCTCTTAAATTCGGCTTTCGCACCAGTTTAATTAGGTGGCATTAAATTCCATTCAGACACCTGCAGGAAAATGGCCGAGGGGAATGGATGAAAGAAGGATACACATGCTTAGATATTTAAAGGGATGCCCTCATGCCCTTGATAATAATTGATACAACAAACACACACTCATATCTGACCAACCAAACTTTAGCCTTTACCATGTTCATGAAAAACCCCCAAATTCTCTTTTTCTTTGGAATTGTGTTACTGCACTACTCATGCTTCCCTCACTTTCATTTGGCCATGTCTTCAGCAGCAGCAGCCACTTCCAACTTCACAGATCAATCTGCTCTCCTTGCCTTCAAATCAAAACTCACTTTTGATCCGACCAACACTGTCTTGGGTGGCAATTGGACCACCACAACAAGCTTCTGTAATTGGATTGGGGTCTCTTGCAGTAAACGCAGGCAAAGAGTCACTGCCTTGGAGCTCCCCTTTATGGGTCTCCAAGGCACCATTTCCCCTCATGTTGGCAACCTCTCCTTCCTAGTCTCACTCGACCTCCGAAATAACAGCTTCTTTGGGTTCATACCACATGAAATCAGTCGTTTACATCGCTTGAGGATACTTATACTGCAATATAACCAGTTGGAAGGAAACATCCCACCAACTTTACATCATTGCCAAAAGCTTCAAGTCATATCCCTTGCAGTAAACAGCCTAAGTGGTGTCATACCTAACGAGTTGGGTTTCTTACCCAGTCTTGAGAAATTATATCTCGGCGGAAACAATTATATAGCTGGTGAATTTCCATCTTTTATGGGTAACATTTCAACATTACAAGAATTGAATCTGGGGAAGTGTGGCCTCACAGGTTCTTTCCCTTAATTCTTCTCTCCTTAACCTCTCTAGTTATTCTCTCTCTAATTATTGTAAATTATTAACATTTCAGGAATTCTTCCTGCGGATCTTTGCCGTTTCTGGCCTAATATTCAACTGCTTAATGTTCATAGCAACAAACTTGTTGGTCAGATCCCTTCTACAATTGACCGATGCAAAGAGATTAGGTTACTAAGTCTGATGGACAATAGGCTTGTCGGAAGTATTCCAAAAGAGATTGGGAGTTTACAAAATCTTGAAGAGCTATATCTTGCTGGTAATAGCCTAACTGGCTCTATACCTCCCACGATAGGTAACTTGTCCAATTTGAAGGTGTTTGATATGGTGGGAAATAAAATTACGGGAAGCATTCCGAGGGATTTGGGGAATCTTTCGAATCTATTTTCTTTGCTTTTAGGTAAAAATAGCCTAACTGGCACTATACCTCACACCATTGGTAACTTGTCCAACTTGAAGCAACTTTCTATACAACAAAACTACATTATGGGAAGTATTCCGAGGGATTTGGGGCACCTTTCTAACCTGTTTAATTTGGCTTTAACTAATAATAGCCTAACAGGTGAAATTCCTCAAGAAATTTTCAACATCTCCTCTTTACAAACTCTCAGCCTAGATTTCAATTCCCTTTCTGGAACTTTTCCTTCATTTAGTACTACTCGAGTTTTTCTTCCTAACATTGAATATATATATCTTTCTCTCAATCAAATTACAGGACATATCCCATCCTACATTTCTAATTTTACTAAGCTTACTGAGCTTGAACTTAACACAAACTTGCTCTACGGTCCAATACCCATGAATCTTGGTAGCATAAAAGGCCTTCAATACCTTAATTTGGAAAGAAATCAGTTAACAGGAGAACCTGGAATTCTTGAGCTTAGGTTCCTTTCTAGTTTATTCAATTGTACTTCACTGCAAAAATTATATTTAGATGAAATTCCTCTAAATGGCTCAATACCCGATACCTTTGGTTCCCTTCTGGAATTTTCTGCAAAAAGCTCCCAAATCAAAGGCCATATACCCAAGACAATTGGTTCTTGGAAAAATTTGACATATCTTGGTTTGGAGAACAACCATTTGAGTGGGCAAATACCACCATCAGTTGGAGGATTGGAGAGATTACAAAGATTGTATCTTCAGAACAACAACATTGAAGGATTCATTCCGGATGAGCTTTGTCTTTTGAGGAACCTAGGAGATCTATCACTAGCAAATAACAACATCTCTGGATTGATCCCAAATTGCATAGGAAACCTCACCGGCCTTCAAATAGTTCGACTAAATTCCAACAGATTGACTTCAATGGTACCAATGAATTTATTGAACCTTGAAAATCTGTTGGTCCTAAATTTGTCGTGCAACTCTTTCAGTGGAGACTTAACATCAGGAATGAGAAAGTCCAATGTTTTTGAGATGATGGATTTATCTTGGAACCAAATTAGTGGAAACATTCCAAGCATCATTGGAGCTNAAATATCTCAGAATTTGAATTTCTCTTTCAATCAACTCTCTGGAGAGATTCCTTCTGGGGGACCTTTTGTCAACTTCACTTCCCAATCATTTTTGGAGAACAGAGCACTTTGTGGGAGAACAAATTTTGGAGTCCCACCTTGCACGACTCGTAGCACTCAAAAATCAAGGACAATACATCATTTGCTCAAATATATTCT
The DNA here is from genome assembly GCA_003254865.1 of Dryas drummondii. Classification (NCBI taxonomy): domain Eukaryota; kingdom Viridiplantae; phylum Streptophyta; class Magnoliopsida; order Rosales; family Rosaceae; genus Dryas; species Dryas drummondii. The sequence goes on from QANW01006396.1 coordinate 605,321, forward strand.
TCCACCCATTGCATCAACAATGATCCTAATAGCTCTCATCTATATGTACTTGACAAAGTATCAAAAAGGAAATGCAGGCATTCCAAGTTTATTTGAATGGGTAGCAAAAATTGAGCATAGAATGATATCATATCATGAACTTCGTCGTGCTACAAATGACTTCTGCGAAAGCAACTCACTTGGAGTAGGAAGTTTTGGCTCTGTGTACAAGGGGATACTATCTGATGGAACAATTGTTGCTGTCAAAGTTCTTAATTTGCAAAGGGATGGTGCCTTTGAAAGTTTTGATGCAGAATGTAAAGTGTGGCGGGCAATCCGCCATAGAAATCTTATCAAGGTCATAACTGTGTGCTCAAGCCTGGAGGTAAGAGCATTGGTGCTGCAATACATGTCTAATGGTAGCCTTGAGAAGTGGTTATACTCTCACAACTACTGTCTAAATCTTCTTCAAAGAGTGAGCATAATGGTTGATATTGCTTCTGCTGTGGAATATCTTCACCATGGCCAATCAGAAATGGTAGTGCACTGTGATTTGAAGCCTAGCAATATCCTTCTCAATGAAGACATGGTTGCACATGTAGGAGACTTTGGTCTTTCGAAAGTTTTGGCAAAAGATAAGGATGCAACACAAACCAGAACTATTGGTACACTTGGCTACGTTGCACCAGGTAAGTCCAATGATCTGCACTTTTTTTTTTTTTTTTTTGGGAAACTAATTGTGGTAATTTGTGGTGAATAATACGCACATAAGTTTGCCTGCTGTCTTGGTTTTAATTACAGGGGATGAGCCTTAATTTTTATTTTATGGAATGGACCTTAATTAGATGCATTATAAATTACATTTAAGAATCAAATTGATTATTTGATTGCTTTGTTTCGTTAGATTATCACTAGATACTATTTTGTAATGAAACTCTCATTTTCCATGGCGTAGAGTGCTGCATAGTCTAAAAAGACAATGTTTTAACCAACATGATAATAATCAACTATGAAAAGTCAATTTTCTGTACATGCAGTAGCATGTTTTAAACATTGTATTCGTACAATTTAACGATTTGATTATTATTTTCATGAATATTATGAAATTGCTATGTAATATTAATAAAATTGATAAAAGATAAACGTCGGTCATTTTGATGCATAAAATAGTAGCTAGCCTAGCAAAAGTATGGATAAGCACATAAACCATCAACCATGTTGGCCCACATAGGTCATTTTTATTAATTGTTTTATAATTGATGTGTCCACAGAGTATGGTTCTACAGGAAAAGTGTCTACTAAAGGTGATGTTTATAGCTATGGGATAATGTTGTTGGAAATAATTGCGAGGAAGAAACCCACAGATGAAATGTTCTCTGGAGAACAAACTTTGCGGCAATGGATCATAAATGTGTCACTCCCTAACAGTGTTTTAGAAGTAGTGGATGTTGGTTTATTGAGTACAGAACAGGACAGAGATGTGAATGCCACAAAAGATATCATTTTTTCCATCATGGAAATAGGATTGAGATGTTCAGAAGAAGTCCCAGAGGAAAGAATGGACATTACAGATGTAGTGTCCAAGCTCATCAAAATAAAATTGGCACTTGAAAATAGAAACAGGGGTGTTTAATATCCATGCACGCATGCGATTATTGCCTTGTTTGTGAGTGCACAACTTTGTTGTTGTTCAATGTTCATTTCAATCTTTTGGTAGAGGATCGGAGCATGTACCGTTTTTCAATTCCTAATATATGCACTTCTTTTTTGCTTCTTGTTTGTTTCTTCCGAGGTTTTGGCTGATGTCCCCCTCGTTGTAGTTTTGGTGTTTTTCGTTTATCGATCAATAAATTATCTTCTCATACCATTGAGGTTCTCTAAAAACAAAATATCTTTGGTACTTTTTAATTTGTTTTATCACTCAATGTTTCTGTGCTTCTCCATTACAGGTAAATTACAAATTTAGTTCCTGCATGTGTTTTGATTCGAAATCATAATTAGTCCTTGTAATTTAAATTTTGTCAATTTAATCCTTGCATTTTATGTCTAAGTGATCACCTAATTTGTCGATCTCCACAATATAGTATTGTTTTCTCGTAGTTTCCCTTCTCTTTAACCACAAAATCAAGCACATAATTCCGACTAGATTGCACTGAAGTGCCATCTTATAATTTTATCAAAAACTTGAACCTGAAGCTACACATGCTCATTGACACTGGGCATCCCTGTTAAACTTTCGAATATTCAAAAATACCCTTAGTTAATTAAAATATTTAAAAAATAGTTTAATTAATAAAGAATAAAACCGTAAACAACTAATCTCTTAATATCTAATAAAAAAATCTGAAAATAAAAAAAATGTTCCTGAAAAAAGAGATACCACTAGAAATTTATTTCTTAACAACACAAAAATATTATCTCAAAACAAAAAACACAATGGAATAATGTAAATTTGTGGTTTTTATTTTTTAACTATCTTTTAACTATAGTGGTGTCAAAAGAATCAAACCGGCCCGAACACGACACAAATACGGCACGATCACAAATGGGCCTTGAGCCAAGACTGTGCTTAGGGTTACCTTTTGGTTTGCTTTTTACGAGCTGACCGACTATCTGTAGAGATGAGAACAGATATGCTTGAAGACTTAATTAATCATTATTGAATAGATATATTTATACAAATCAAACAAAACTAATATTCCTTAAAAAGAGGAACATCTAAACAACGTTGTTGCTGATACTTAGTGAACCAAAGAGATAACACACAGGATTCAAATAAACCCACAGCACTAGCTAGAGTAAGGAACGGTTACAAAGAGACCAAGTCAGAGAACAGCTCTTCAACATGCCCCCTCAAGATTGGCCGCTGCTGTGCAGCCCAATCTTGGTCTTTAACTGACCAAACCTGTGAGAAGCTAGAGGCTTAGTAAGAGCATCAGCGAGTTGGTCGTGAGAAGAGACATGAGCAACACGTAAGGCACCTGAGTGAACCAGGCCACGAATGAAGTGAAAATCAATGGCAACATGCTTCATTTTGGAATGGAAAACCGGATTGGCACACAAGTGAGTGGCTCCAACATTATCACAGTAAATAACAGGGGCAGCAGGAAGTGGGAACTGAAAATCAGTGAGGAGTGAGCAAACCCAGCTAATTTCAGCTGCTGTGTCAGCAACAGAGCGATACTCTGCTTCTGTCGACGATCGAGCAACCGTGTGCTGTTTGCGAGAGGACCAAGAAATGGGTGTCCGGCCAAGATAAAGTATATATGCACCAGTGGAGGAAAAATCATCTTTGTTGCCTCCCCAATCCGCATCAGAAAAGGCATGAAGAAGGGAAGGAGAATGCCGATGTATGACAATACCTTCACTGACAGTACCACTCAAATAACGAAGGAGTCGTTTAGCCAGCTGCCAATGCACGTCAGTGGGCTTATGCATGAGATGTCCGGGCGAGTAAGGGAGAGATATTGCAAGCTCCCAACCACAGCTCGGTATTGAGTGGGATCAAGGAGTGGCCGGCCCATGAGAAGACACGGTGGAGCGCCAGATGGCAGTGGCGTGGAAGTGGGCTTCGCTCCAGTCATGTTGGTGCGCTGCAAGAGATCCAAAATATAGCGTGATTGAGTGAGAAGCAAGCCCTGAGGGACTTCAACCCCTAAGAAGTAAGACAGAGAGCCCAAGTCTTTGAGTGAAAAACGTTGTGCTAGGTGCTGCACAAATTGAGCTACAGCAGCTTTTCATTATTCCCTGTGACAATGATATCATCAACATATACCAATAGATAAATCAAACGAGAACCATGGCAAAAGATGAACAGAGAGGTGTCAGCCAATGAATTTTGAAAACCAATGGAGATCAAAAATTGGCGTAGCTCATAATACCAGGCGCGTGGCGCCTGCTTGAGACCATAGAGAGCTTTTCTAAGCTTGCAAACATGTGTGGGCTTGTCTTCATCAATAAAACCCTGAGGTTGAGCCATGTATACATCCTCATCAAGATGGCCTTGCAAGAAGGCATTATTGACATCAAGCTGGCGTAATGACCACCCATGACTCACGGCAAGGCTGAGAACTATCCGAACAGTCGTAGGCTTGACGACGGGGCTAAATGTCTCGTGATAATCAAGACCAGGCCGTTGATTGAACCCCTTGGCCACAAGCCGAGCTTTATAGCGTGCCACTGTACCATCCGAATTCCTCTTGATCCGAAAAATCCACTTGCAACCTACAACATTGGAAGCAAGATGTGAAGGAACTAAGTCCCAAGTCCCATTGCGGACAAGAGCATCAAATTCTTCGGACATTGCTTGACGCCAATGATGGTGTTGGAGGGCTTGATTTACGGTGGAGGGCTCAGAGGTGTTTAATGGGCGAAGGTGAGTGTTTAAGGTGAGTTTTTGTGTAGGTTTATGAATATTATTTTTTGAGCGAGTGGTCATGGGATGTGTGGGTTGTGGTGGAGGGTGGGGCAATAATGGTGGATTTGAAGGAACCAAGGAGGAACGTATAGGAGGGGAAGATGAGGGTGAAGAGGGGGGAGAAGATGTGGTAGGAGAGGAAGAAGTCGTTACCTGTGGTGTATCCTGTGAAGTGATGCGCACGGGGGGAGGCAAAGAGTGTTCTGCAGGCTGAAGTGTAGGAGGACAGGGTGAACATGTAGAGATTGGAATGGTGGGAGGTAACCACACGTCAGAGGTGTTGGTGAGGGAGGACGACTCTTGTGACAGAGGAGTGATTGAAGGAAAAATTGACTCAAAAAAGGACACATGACGTGAAACAAAAATTTTGGAGGATTCTTTTTCAAAACAAAGATAGGCATTTTGGGATAAAGAATATCCCAAGAATATGCAAGGTTGGGATTTTTGTTGTAGCTTGTGAGTGGTATACGGTCGGAGCCATGGATAACACAAGCAGCCAAAAATCCTAAGCTTTGCATAGTTTGGGGTTTGTTGAAAAATGAGTTCATAAGGAGAAGAAAAATTCAACTTTGGGGTAGGCATTCTATTGATTGAATACACTGCAGTGGAGAAAGCATAGGACCAAAATTTTTGTGGGAGTGAAGCATGAGAGAGAAGAGAGAGTCCTGTTTCAACTATGTGCCTGTGCCTACGCTCCGAGAACCCATTGTGTTCAGGAGTATGAGGGGGTGAAGTCATATGGGAGATGCCATGGAGAGCAAAATAGTCCTTAAGTGCAATAAATTCTCCTCCGTTATCGGAATAAAATGTGACAATTTTTTGTTTAAAATGATTTTCAACAATGGGTTTGAAACGCAAAAAAGTGGATTTGACATCAGATTTATTTTTTAACGGGTAGAACCAGATGTATTTTGTGAAGTGATCAACAAAGATAACATAATATTTGAACCCATCTAAAGAATAAACTGGTGATGTCCACACATCAGAGTAAATTATTTGAAGAGGATAGGCAGATTGTAACGTTGAAACTGAGAAAGGAAGCTTGTGGCTTTTATTACATTGACAAGCATTACATACAAAATTTTTTGAGTTGAAGGAGATGACTCTAAATGAAAACGAGACAAAATGTTATTTAAAATTGGAAGAGCAGGATGACCGAGTCGATAATGCCAGTTTATGGGTGCTATTTTGACACTTGAAAAAGCAAGAGGAGATGTGGACGATATGGAGAAGCCCGGCCATTCATACACTCCATCCTTTGGTTCACCCTTTGCTCGAACTGCCCCCGTGAGAAGGTCTTTCACAAGAAAACACGAAGGTAAGAATTCTATAGACACACTGTTAGCAACACAGAATTGATAAATAGAAATCAAGTTCTTTTTTATTTCAGGAACACAAAGCACATCAGTTAGATTAAATGAATGAGTTGGGGTTTTAAGTGACGCAGAGCCTGTGTGCGTTATTCGGAGACCAGTACCATCACCAATCATCACATCATCCCCACCAGTGTATGGAGAATGAAGTGACAAGTTTCGAAGATCAGAAGTAACGTGGTGAGATGCACCACTGTCAAGTAGCCAAGGTGAGTTCTCGGATGGAGGAGCAGCCGCAAAATTTGCTCTGGGTTGCCAAGGACGTGAGTTGGCGTTGGAACTCTGATTCAGAGAGCCAATAGGTGTAAACCGAAAAGAGGGACACCGTTTGGCTGTGTGCCCTTGAACGCCACAGATTTGGCAGTGGCCAAGATAGGGTCTCGGAAGTGGGCGATTTGAAGCAGCAGGAGAGGTAGGATATTGAGGTCGAGACTGATTGTTGTACTGTGGCCAGTTTGGGTGATGATTGAAGGACGGGCGCTGAGTGTTGGGACGAGACTGATTGAATGAACGTGTGGTGGGATGAGCAGTAGGCGGGAAGGATATGGTGGATTTGTTGATGATGCTGAGGGAGGATTCAAATGTTAGAAGCTTCTCATGTAATTCGTCAAACCGAATTGGTGTGTCTCGGGCTTGAACAACACGCACTATCTCCTTGTAATCATCACCAAGTTCTTCAAGGATCTTTTCGGTGAGATCTTCATCATCAACTGCAGCGCCTAAAATGCCAAGCTCGTCTGCACGGGCTTTGACAGCTTGCAAGAAATCAGTGATACTAAGAGTACCCTTAGTGAGAGCTTTGAACTGAGCCTTGACTTGCTTGATGCGGCCCCTGGAAGGGGTGGCATAGGTGGTGGCGAGGACATTCCATGCTTCTTTGGAGGTCTTGGTGTGAGCAATGAATGGAATGATTGTTGGGGATAGAGATCCAACAATGGCGTTGAGGATTAATTGATCCTGACGAACCCAGGTGTAGTACGCTGGGTTGGGAGTGGTTGTTGTGTCTGTGGTGATTGTCTCAGGAGGACAAGGCTTGGATCCATCAATGAAGCCTTGAAGGTCATAACCAGTAAAAAGTGTTTGAAATTGAAACTTCCAAGATATGTAGTTGGAGCTTGTGAGCTTGAGGGGGGCTTGGATTGCTACATTTATGGTGATGAGATTAGTGTTTGAGGGAACATGGACATTGAGAGGAGCTGCTTGTGCGGACATGGTGGTGTTTCAGAAAAAAAAAATAATAAAGAGGCTCTGATACCATGTAGAGATGAGAACAGATATGCTTGAAGACTTAATTAATCATTATTGAATAGATATATTTATACAAATCAAACAAAACTAATATTCCTTAAAAAGAGGAACATCTAAACAACGTTGCTGATACTTAGTGAACCAAAGAGATAACACACAGGATTCAAATAAACCCACAGCACTAGCTAGAGTAAGGAACGGTTACAAAGAGACCAAGTCAGAGAACAGCTCTTCAACACTATCCGACTACCGACTACTGACCGAAATTTTTTAATTTGGTACTTGAAAATAGAAATTAAATTGGCACTTGAAAATAGAAACATGGGTGTTTAATTAATTAATATCCATGTGACTAATGCCTTGGTTGTCCGTGTGTGCACAACTTTGTTGTTGTTCATCTTGTAGTTTATCTTTGGTACCTTTTAATCTTCCGAGCATCTTGGATCATTCAGCAACAATTGTATAAATAGAAATACGACATGTTGAATGGTTTTGGGTTTTTTTTATATTTTTTTTTCCCAATGCATCTTGTACAAGGTTTTGATAGATCTAGCCTCCAATGCATATTGGTTGCCTCAAGCCCAAATCATTATTTCTGGAGTTTAAAAGATGGATCCGCCTAAATTGCAACAAGGTCTTCATACCAATTCAAGCTAGTGTTTAATTCCTACTAATCTCCTCGGGACAACTCAAAAATTGCAAAAGAAACTTAATTAAGTTTGCATAAGCTAGCATGTTTATCATCTGTATCACTAATATAATCACACAATCTTGACTAGATTAAATGGAGGTGCACTTTATCAAAAGCTTGAACCTTAAGCTTCACCTGCTTATTGACAAGTTATTGACACTGTAGTATAAATAACAACTCCTCAATTCTCATGTAGCATGGCGTACTCATGAAATTCCACCCCTTTGAAATAACAGTTGAGATTTATATTAGAGAGGGTGTGAGTGAGATTCGAAAGGTGGGCCACATCTCACTAATCAGCTCGGCTCAGCCCAGCCCATACTTCTCTCTCTTTTGTTTTGTTTTGTTTTTTGTTTTTGTTAAATACAAAAATAGTCTATAAATTTTACAATAAATTTCGTTCATTAATTATAAAAAGTGTTAATTTGAGATATAAATGAAAATTTAGTATAAACTTGAGGTTATAATGTGAAATTAATCCTTTATATTTTGAACAAAGTTTTGATGGCCAATATGGACTTACCCCTTCGATAATTTGATTACAATACAATTGGCTTGAATCTTGTGGCCGTTATAATTATTTTTAGACTATATATATTCCATGAAACAGGATTGATAGTACATCTTAGGAGTATTTATTTTAATGGAAAGCAGAGGAAAGAATGTAATTATTAGTCACTAGATCAACTTTATATCCCCAAGGAAAATTTCAACATTTTAATTATTGTTGTAAAAATATGTAGAAATTAGGATTTGTGGAAAAGAGGAGGCAGAGAGAATATATCAATCGTCATCTTATTCATCTTATAAATATCCTTATATAGAGGTAGGGTTTACTAGGTTTAGAATATTTACTAGTATGCCCCTACAACTAATTACAGGAATAGCCACATATAACAATATATTTACAACACTCCCCCTTGGATATTCCATGTCATTAGTGTTGTCTCTGCTATGCGGTTCTAAGTTGCCTCGTTAAAACCTTGCCAAGTAATAAAAACCCTGTGTAAACAAAAACAACCTTGGTCGAAGGAAAAAGAGTGCAACGCGCGTGAGTGTGTAGTAGTCACATCAGAACCTCAAAAGTAGGTGAAGTCATATCTTCTGGATCATGAGCAGATAGTATGTCTATAGGAGCGAGATGCATTAGAGTTGCTACACCAAAACCTTGCCCGGTAAACCCAATGGGAAAAACCCGTGGTCGAAGGGAAAAGATGAGCAAATGCATATATATCAGATCAACACATCTTCAGGATGTAGTATGAGTAGGGTGACCATGCCAAGATGTGCCTCATTAAAACCTTGCCAGGAAACAAAACCCAGTGGGAGAAAATAACCCTGGACGAAGGACAAAAGAGTACACGATGATCAAGCGAGTATGCTTCGGGATACTCCCCCTGATGTTGACTCCCCCTGAAGACTACATACTAGGTAAATCAGCCAATCTACGTGAACCAATACCTCGAACATGCATCAAGAACGTGGACTTTGGCAGTGACTTGGTGAAGAGGTCTGCATGGTTGTCTTGAGATCGGATCTGCTTGACTTCAATCATCTGATGCTCTTGTTGCTGTTGATTGAAGAAGAACTTCGGTACATTATGCTTGGTGTTGTCTCCTTTGATGAAATCTGTCTTCATCTGCTGGATGCAAGCGGCATTATCATCATAGATAATCGTTGGTTCATCAGTGGTGGAATTCAGCCCACACGTAGTTCGAACATGCTTGGAAACTGCTCTTAGCCATATACATTCACGAACTGCTTCGTGAAGGGCTAGAATCTCAGCATGATTCGAAGAGGTAGCAACAAAGTTCTGTTTTGTAGACCTCCAAGATATTGTTGTATTCTCAATGGTAAAGACATAACCAGTTTGAGAACGCGCCTTATGCGGGTCTGATAGATACCCTGCGTCAGCATATCCAAAAGGCGGGCATCATTCCGAGGATCGAGGGGGTTCGATTCATTCCTTGATGTGTAGCTAGGGATAGAATAAGCCCATATCCGTCGTACCTCTAAGGTGGCAGAAAATGTCTTTTATGCCATTCCAGTGGCGGCGTGTTGGCGCAGAGCTATATCTAGCTAACAAGTTCACAGCGAATGAGATGTCCGGTCTAGTACATTGAGCCAAGTACGATAATGCGCCTATTGCACTTAGATATGGGACTTCTGGTGCCAATATCTCTTCGTTATCATCTGCGGGACGAAATAGATCCTTCTTATGATCTAGACTACGGACGATCATGGGCGTGCTAGAAGGCTTCGCTTTATCCTCATTAAAGCGCCTTAACATCTTCTGGATGTAATTCAATTGATGGACTAGAATTCCATCTGCACGGTGCTCGAGCTCCAGGTCGACAGAAATTCGTTCTCCCAAGATCTTTCATCTCGAATTTTAACTTCAGGTGTTTAGTTGTTTCCTTGATCTCTTCAGGAGTACCAATTAGATTCATGTCATCGACATAAACAACTACAATAGCAAAACCAGAACTTGTTCTTAATAAACACGCAAGGGCATAGAACATTATTCACATATCCCATCCCGATCAAATACTCACTTTAGACGGTTATACCACCTCCGTCCGGATTGTTTCAATCCATAAAGTGAACGCCTCAAACTAATGGAGAGCGTGTTCCGTGGTCTGGAACTATTTGCATCGGGTGTCTTAAGTCCTTCGGGAACTTTCATATATATCTCTGTATAGAGATCCCCATAGAGATAAGCAGTGACCACATCCATAAGCTGCATACTCAGTTTTTCGGAAACTACCAAACTGATAAGGTAGTGGAACGTTATGACGTCCATTACGGGGGAATACTCTTCCTCGTAATCAATCCCAGGGCGTTGAGAAAATCCTTGCGCCACTAGACGAGCCTTGTATCTCACAATCTCGTTTTTCTCATTTACGCTTCCTTACAAATACCCATTTAAATTCTACAGGTTTAACATGGGGAAGGTGTAGGAACGACAGGCCCAAACACCTTTCTCTTTGTCAAGGAATCTAATTCGACCTGGATTGCTTCTTTCCATTTTGGCCAGTCGTCTCGACGTTGACATTCATCAACGGAGTGAGGTTCGATGTCATCGCTAGTTATGATTTCGGTAGCTACCGCGAATACAAATATATCATCGATGATAATCTCGTTTCGATTTCAGAGCTCACTTAAGCATGCATAATTTATAGAGATCTCTACGTTCTCGGGAGTGGGTTCTAATGTTGGAGCGTCCCCCAACGCCGTCTCTTCTGGGACGGACCCATAATGCGAAACTATTTCGTGAGATGGATCGATTGAGATCGCGATGTCAATGAGACTCGTTTGTGCTAATTTTATCCTCTTCCAGGGATAAGAGTCTATCGAACCTAGTGGTCAACCTCACTTCTGGGCAGGGACATATGACTGGTTAGCCACTATTGATGTACCTCGTCTATCTGGGACGACACGTCCTCCTGGGACGACACGTCCTTCGGGGACGGATATCCTCGCAGGCACATTTGCAGCAGGTATATGTGATCTCGTCACTTTAGCTAGATCAGAGAATGCTTCAGGCATATTATGTGTTATACTCTGTAGATTTAGAATTCTCCGCACTTCGCTATCACATTGTGCGGTTCGGGGATCGAGATGAGACATAGTGGGGACATTTCACGTCAATTCACGTCGTTCTTCAGGAACGGTGACGTTCTTATCTCCCCCTAACGGCGGGAAGACTGTCTCATCAAAGTGACAATCCACAAATCTGGCGGTAAAGAGATCGTCTGTCAAGGGCTCTAAAAAGCATATAATAGATGGAGATTCATAATCGACATATATGCCCATCGTTCGTTGAGGACCCATTTCGGTACGTTGTAGCGGCGCAACTGGCACGTAAACTGCATACCCAAATACGCGTAAGTACGAAACGTCAGGTTCGTACCCAGTCACCAGCTGTAACGCGGAGTAAGGTTGGGTAGCAGTGGGCCTCAACCGGACCAACATGGCTGCATACAAGATTGCATAGCCCCACGCAGAAATTGGAAGCTTGGTGCGCATAACCAAGGTTCGTGCGATCATTTGTAATCTTTTAATGAACGCTTCTGCGAGACCATTCTGGGTGTGAACATGGGGAACTCGATGTTCATCATTAATCCCAAGGGGCATGCAATAATCATCGAAAGTTTTCGATGTAAACTCTCCGACATTATCAAATCTTCTGGACTTTATAGGATAATCCGTGTGGTGAGCCTTCTGGGCGAGAAGTTTAGCAAAAGCAGCGNNNNCAGCGTTTCTTGGACAATAATGTAACATGTGATCACTTTTGTCGATGCATCAACCAAAACCATGAAATATTTAAATGGTCCGCATGGTGGTTGGATAAGTCCACAAATATTCCCTTATATCATTTGCAGGAAAAGGATGGAGTCTTTACTAGTCTTTGCATATGATGGTCTAGTATTCAACTTTCTGAGCGAGCAAGTTTGGCATAGTGTGTCACTATACACTAGATCCTTATTAGTAAGGGAATGCCCGTGTAATGAATTGAGGATACGGCGCATCATACTTTAACCTGGGTATCCCAACCGGTCATGTCATAGAAAGAAACTGCTCGAATTGGTTAACTTCTGGTTAACTATGTGATTGGCCTCAATCGATCTAATGGTG